>JANAVB010021000.1:13360361-13852861 GCA_029216955.1 Iris pallida | reverse complement strand
ACGCCACGTGTTGATTGGTGATGGAGGCGCATGGACGATGCATCCTGATCGAGGGATTGACTTCTTCATGTTGCTGTTGTGAGCCGGCACGTAGCGGAGAAGAAAATTTTTTTGTTGCTGAGATCTTGGATGAGTTGAGTCAAAGGACAAGTGTCGTCGACCCATGGCTCGGAGATCTCGGATTTGGTGGGGTGATGATCTGGTAGGATGTACCTAGGATTGGGCGCATGAGGAGACTTTGGCTCGTAACCTTTAGGAGTCACGAACCATTCTGGGTACATGGCTTTTGAGGCGCATGCAGAGTTTCAGTAGTAACTTTACTCCTATCTTTTGGGATCAGGGGGAAGTCTGGGGCACATGGCTTTTGAGGCGCATGCAGAGTTGTAACAGTGGCTTTCCTTCTGTCTTTAGGGATCAGTAAAAAGTCTGAGGCGCACAGCTTTTGAGGCGTATGCAGATTTGGGCGCATGGCCGTGGAGGCGCATGCGAGATGGTTGGGTGGCCACGTGGCAGTAACCGTCGGAGGGGAGTAATAATGATGCTGACGTTGGCGATGCTTCGTCTTCTGAAAAAGCTGCCGACTGTTCAGACTTCGGGAGGCGTGCTACCAACTCTGTCAGTTCAGCATTTAATGTTTGTGACATTCGATAGACAGCTGAGTGGGCGCGTCGGTTGGCGTTCCACTAGGTGTATGGGGGCATATCCCCTGTGATGCTCTTGGTACTGAAGGGCACGTCTATGTGATGCGCTTGATGTTTAAAGGGCGCGTCTGTGTGATGCGCGGTCTGGCCGGCGCATCCGCTTCGTGAGACGTCTTTGATGGTGTAACTGTTACGTTCTTCGAGTACTTTAAATAGCCGTTTTGACTTGGCTGAATTCGAAGCATCCGGTTCATCCATTTACTACAAATTTATTGCACAAAATTTGGAGAGCCATCCACTTGGTGCATAGGTTTGATCTGCCCGGCCTATAAATAGTGGTATGGAGAGAGGGTTGGCCTCTCGTTCTTTCACGTCTTTCCGACATAAACTTGTGTACTCGAATGCATTCTGTTGACGAGATGCTCCCGAGGGTGAAGATGCGACGCAGTGTCTTCGTTGATGCACTTGAAGGTGACTGTTACATCCAAAAGTCAGAGTCGAGGGCTTCTGAGGCAGGCAGAAGGTACCTGTTGCATCCAAAGATAGGAATGTACGAGCCTCGTCTCCGTTGTGCAGGAAGAGCCGTAGATCGGAATTGTGGTGCTCCGACCGTCTTCCTCGAGCTTTGGCGAGCTCCTTCTCTATATGGGTGTTGCCCATTCTGGTTAGAAGCTGCTCCCTTAGCTGCGGGTCGATTGCGGTGCTCTTCTCTTCCTTTGGCTTTTGGATGGGGGGTTAATTGCCACCCTCGTCCTGCTCGGCCAGGTGAGCCTGGCTGGAAGGATGGCACATAACTGGGCTGCTGAAGGGATGCACATAACCGAGCTGTCCAAGGGATACACATAACTGAGGATGCACATAACAGAGCTACTGAAAAGGATGCGCCTTGCTGAGGGCGCATGGTGGGATGCGCCTGGCTGAGGGCGCGTGTTGGGATACGCCTGGCCGAGGGCGCATGTTGATTGCTGGCTGTAGACTTAGGATCTTTTCTTTCTCCTTTGTACAGTCTTTCTTAGACATGTAATAGACTTTTATATGTTAAATAAAAAGTCCTCTTTCAATGTCTATATTTGTTACTTTTTGCTGTGAAGCACTTTGTCCAAGCTTTGGCGCATGTAGTCTGGCGCATAGAATTTCTGGTTCTAAAATTCCATGCTTCTACAAGACCCCCTTCAAAGTTTTCAAAACTTTTGGAATACTTTGAATAAGAAGCATGGTAGTGGAGGCGCATGACCGTCAGGGCGCATAGATACTCCGCGCGTTCGTGCTGGGCGCATGCTCCGCTCAGTTAGTTCAAATGATGACGCCTCGGTAACTTAAAAAAGATTAATAATGATCTTTTTTTGGTTTTATTTGTGGTTATCTCTTCACAGAACCCGAGACGACGGCTGAGAGCACACATCATCGGTTCACGCGTGCGACCAAGCCCTATAAATAGGCGAGAGATGGAGAGAGAGAGAGTTCTTCTTCTCCTTGCTTTTGCTTTTTTTAGAGTTCTTCTTCAAAAACCCTAACTTTTCTTCTCTCAAAGAAATGGCTCCCAAGACTCCTTGCGGCGGTGCTGGCAAGGACAAAGGAAATGAACCTGTGAAAGCTGCAGCGACCGATGTTCTCCGTCGGCCTGTCGAAGTTCGGCCAGAGGTGGTTCGTAAGTTTTATTTTACGTACACCAAACGCACATAGACCTTAAGTCTTTTGATGATATACCGAGGTTTTTGCCGCCGACGCGCATGGGTTTAAGCCCTGAAGATGCGCCGAGGCTCTACGCTGACGCACATGGGTTTAGACCCTGATGATGCGCCGAAGCACTACCGCTGACGCGCATGGGTTTAGACCCTGATGATGTGCCGAAGCACTGCTGACGCGCATGGGCACACACCCTGATGACGCGTCGAAGCTCCGCTGCTGATGCGTATGGGTTTACACCCTGATGATGCACCGAAGCTTTCGGATGCGCTATGCACTTTTTGATGAGGCTCAGATTCTTTTGTTATTTCTAACATTTTTTGAATCTTTGCTAGTGTCGATGCCTATCCCACTCTTGAATGAAGTGCTCCTGGACGCTGCCCTCTGCCAGACGGGAGTAGATTATAACGAGGAAGTGATAAACCCTGCTCAAGCCGCTATTATGCTGGACCAGCATCCCGAGAGAATGACTCAAATCCGGGAACAGCAGTATGGTTTCCTCAAACGGATGATGGAGCGTGGAGTTTTGAAATCTGCCACATCTGATAAAGTGACCTTCTTGAAGCCTGAGTTTCTGTTTGGGGACCGCCTGACTTCTACTGAAGCAACAGTGTTGAAGGTCAAGGAAGACTGATTTTTTACAGCAAAAGGAGTGCGTATGACCGTTAAGCAACTTGAACGTCAATGACCTTTGATGGCCTTCTGTCATCTTGCTTCCAAGAGGAGGATGTCTTGGGATCTTACTCCCTCTCAGGGGAGAGCGGTGACTGGCATCATCAAAATTGATTCTATCTCCGATCAGAGAGATACTTTGATCGCGGTGCGGTCTGGGTCTTCTTTCACCTGGCGGACTCTACGTCCTGGGAGCATTTACAGTGATGTTCCCCTTGATACATTTGCTTATAGTGCCTTGACTTTTGTACATCGCATGCTGTTGATGAAATGCTTATACCCGAAAGGGGAGTTTCGGGTAGAGGGTTGGAGTCATTACGTCTCTAAATGGGATAAACTGACACTCTGGGTTTTGTCACAGTTTCGGACTGAGCTCCACGAGATTGGACTGACTGCCGCAATTCGTGCTACCCAGGCAGGTGTTGAAATTAACAGGCATATGTTTCTCGCACTCTTGGAGATGTTTGATATCTATACGGGACCTTTTTTACTCCGGTGGGGGAGTTAGAGCTCGCACTTCATGAGATGTATGAGGTATCAAAGCTCCCTTGGGGATCGGAACCCTATGAAGAGTATTTTTCGACCAACGAAGAGTTTCAAGTCCTAGGGGACAAGGCTGAGGAGATGACGGCCGTCTTTAAGGAAGTGGCGAGTCATCATTACTATATGCAGAAGAGGGACAAGAGCGGATTACAGCCTCATGTGACCGCTTGGAGAGATTACGTCTTTAGGCAAGACAAGGGGGATCCCGCACAATTCTCCACTCCGCCAGCGCTCTCTCGTAGCTAAGTGCCCTCTGAAATGAGCAGGTTAGATGAGAAGAATCCCTGGGAGAATGAGGACCAGCAGTCTGATGAACGCTCCTACAGCTGTTTCTGGCATCTCGCTCATCGAATGTCGTCGAAAGCAGTATTGGTCGCGTATCTCATGGTTTGGCTTTGGGATTATGTCTTCCCGGGCGGATCCGGCTCTGTAGAGAGAGTGACCCGGCACTTGATCCTGCCAGCTGTGAAGTTGGTCTTTGGCCGGCACTTGGCTCTACTCCCCGCAATGGTATGTAATTTACTGCGAGGTTTACGCGAGTTTGCGAGAAATGTGATTCATGACCGAGGTCGAAAAGATAACTTCCCGCGTACTGAACTGCCGTTTCACTATTTGATGGGGTGGTTAATTTTACACCATCCCAATATAATGAGTCCGGGTTCAGAAGAAGACTACAGGGCCGGAGATGCATTCCTTCGCCGTTTCCACCAGAGGAGTTGGTCGCACACCGGCGTCCCTGTTTGCAGAAGGGTTTTATCCCATCTTCAGGGATGGAAGATCACCAAAGTTGGTCCGATCTTCTTGGGTTTTGAGGCCAACGAAGACTTAAGGGATTCAGGCGAAGATGCCACTGCTCTGCCTCCGTAGGGATTCTGCTGGTTGCAAAGTATTCGGCCATCCCACCTAGTATACCGGAACAGGAATCAGTGCTTCCTGGAACCGTATTTATCGAGCCGCTTTGCACGACAATTCGGTTATGCGCAGCTGATGTTGGACAATCCCAGTATCATCCTAGGGTATGCTGGAAGTTTGTTGGATGGCGTACGAGCTTGGCATTACTATATTGCTGGATGTACCGGAGCTCACTTTACGCTGCCTGCCCAGGATCCGCGGCCGCCCATTCTTTACTCGGCCGCCATGTTTTACTGCGTTATGGCTGTCGCGCCTTCCGGGTATGATAGGGAGACGAGTCTCGTTACAGGCACCCCGTTAGCGGTGACTGGGCATGTATCGGCAAGATCTCGATCACACCATCCACCAGGGGTAGGTCATCAGGGTGTCCCCGCCGCATCCCCCGGGGGTCAGGCTGAACCTTCGGTTGATCAACCGAAACGACGTGCAGATGCAGGGGCTAGATCTCATGTATCAAAGAAGCTGAAGAAGAAGTCACCGAAGGTGTCATCGGATTCAGCATCTGCCGAGGTAAGGATGTCCCACATAGTCTGTTTTGGGCTTAACATTTCATGTAATCAATGCTTCCCCTTTTTATAGGAGCTGCTAAAAAGAAGGCCTCGTACTCTAAAATCTGGTGGGAGCAGGCCAAAGGAGATGGCGGGCTCGTCTGAAGTGCGCATCCCGCCGACTATGATGTCTTCTATGAAGGAGAATCCGGAGGATGTTGTTGTCGTGGAGATTCCAGCGTCCCCGGATTATGTCAGAAGGGAAGCTGAGGATGCAGCAGCTTCCGAGATGATGAAGGCCGTGGCTGGGGCCTTGGATGTCGAGGGTCCAACAGATACGAGGCTTCCTGGTGATGAAGTGGGGTGGAGTTCGTCGTCTTCGGATGACGTTGCTCCAGAGTTGAAAGAGCCTGTTGCGGGGGCAACAGATGTGATTGAAACAGAGGAGAGGGTTGATTCCCCTCCTTATTATGATGAAGGGAGGTCGGCTGCATCATTGCCAAGCCCTACCCCAGACTCAGCGGCGGAAGCTGAGGTGGCTACCAATCAGGAGGTAATGACAGATCCTGTCCCTGTAGAGGGATTTGATGAAGAGACTCGTCTGACGGTCCTGACTCCTGGGGCGGGTCAGAAGACAAGTGTTGATCTCTCCGTTCTACCAGGGAAGGTATTGGCTGTTGATAGCGCATTGGGGACTGGAGAGGTGGTCGCTGACATCGGTAGTACTTCTAAGTTTGGGAAGGGTAAGGGTGTGATGGAACCCTCCGTTGCTCCTTCCACTTGGAGTACTATCTCGACACCTGTGCCGGCTCCTTCTGCTCCCTTGGCTCCTCGGGCTAGTAGTCCAGCCCCTGTTGATGAAGAGCCTATTGATGCCGAGGTTCAAGCCTCACAGGTTGAGGTTGGCGGGTCTTCTTGCGGTCCGCCAACTGGGGTAGCTCCTCCAACTTCTATCATGACACCACAGGTGCTGGCGGACGCAGATGAATATGTGATATTCATCGTTGAGGCAGTGTACAAAATGCTGCAGAGGGGGGTGTCGACAGTGACGGACGCTAAGGGGAGCTTTGCGACGGCAAGAACTCTGGCATTGCCTCATATCAACTTGATCCGTATTCACCCGTGCCACGAGCATATGGCCGACATTCTGGAAGCTACGGTGGCTGAGTTGGACCAGCGGCTTTCTGAATTAGGGCGCATCCAGCGGAATGACCTCTCCGTCCTGATAGATACGGAGAAGGAGAAGTTGCTCGCCGAGACTGTGTCTTCCTACCAGGCCACTATGAGTGTCTGGGAACGCGAAGTGTCTGAGACTGAAGCTGCAGTGGAGCGGGGAGGAAGCAGCTTTCACTCTCTGAGCTCTTACCCTGGCTCAGTAGAGACAGCAGCTTGACGAGAAGCACGAGAATGAAACTTCTGCTGGGGCTGTTGAAGCGATGCGTCAAGAAGCTAAACGTCGAGTCTTGGCAACTGTGGAGACTCGGGCGGCAGACTTGAAATGCCGAATTGCAGAGCTTTCTGCCAACCTTGGGAATATTTAGGGCTTGTAGTCTCTGCTTTTTGTATTTTTGTAACTCTTGCTGGGGATAGTGTAATCCTTTACTCTCCTTTTTTTAGAAATAATAAAGAAGTACACCATTTCCTGCGATGCGTTCATTTTTGCTTGTCATGAACTTTGATGATTTGTGTGGACCTATTATCTTTTGCGTACCTTGGTTTTAGGTACAGATAATAAGTTTGAAGGACCCAATGTATTTGCTCAGAGGTAATGTGGACGTGGCAAATACGGGGTTCGAATGATAGAATCTTCCTACTCAGAGGTGTTATGAACGTGTTAGGAATGACTCTGGGGAGATGCACGGAACTACTCAGAGGTAATATGGACGTGGAAGTTCTGCGATCGATGTACGGCAACACGGGGGTTGTCTGTACGGGATGTTTACTCAGAGGTAATTTGGACGTGGTAAACATGAAGGATAGCATAGTATTATGGGGTGTAAGATTCCGCCTTGTAAGGTGTAGGGGACAACTCAGAGGTGATGTGGACGTGGTTGTCCTTCTACTGGAGGATACTACGGAACAACTGGGTTCCGGAAGCGTATAATTTTGTGGAATGGAAGTACATGTCTGAAAAGATGTCAAGAGTAGTACTTCTTTAGGAACTTGCCGTTGATGGACATCATGAAAAAGTCCCCATTGGGTTTGGCGAGGCGGTAAGCACCGTTTGAGTATACCGTCTCTATGATGAAAGGTCCTTCCCATTTGGGCTTGAACTTTCCTGGTGTTTTATGAGTCAACACCATCGGCCTCCTGACTGCCAGAACCCGGTCGCCAACTTAGAAAGTTCTCTGCTTGACCTTCTTGTTGAAAGCCTGTGATATGCGGGCTTGGTAGAGTTCGATGCGTTGTTGAGCTAGGAGACGCTTTTCGTCAAGTGCCTTCAGTTCCCGCAGACGACGACGTTGATTGTCTTCTTCTGTGAGTTGGTTTGTGATTGCTACGCGGAGTGAGGGTATCTGAATCTTGAGAGGCAGTACCGTTTCGCTCCCATAGACCAAGGAAAATGGTGTGTTGCCTGTCGGGGTCCGTACCGTTGTGCGGTAGGCCCAAAGGCATTCGCCAAGCTTTTCATCCCAGTCGCGTTTATTAGATTACACGACCATTTTGAGTAGCCTGTCAATAGTTTTATTGAACGCCTCTGCCAATCCGTTTGTTGTCGGATTGTAGGCGGTTGATGCCACATTTTGAATGTAATTCTTGTCACAAAATCGGCTGAAGACATGGCTGATGAACTGAGGACCATTATCGTAGATGAGCCTCTGGGGTACCCCGAAACGGTAGATGACGTGGTGCTTGATGAAGCTGATCACCCTGGAGCTTTTCACTTCTGCCAGAGGAACTGCTTCTACCCATTTGGAGAAGTAGTCGGTGATTGCTAGGATGAAGCGGTTTCTTCTCGATGAAGGAGGGGTGATTGGTCCCACAATGTCCATTTCCCAAGCTTCGAAGGGCCAGGAGGCGACCGTCGGATATAGCGGTTCAAACGGTGTATGAATGAAGTCTGCGTGAAGCTGGCACGCATGGCACTTCTTAGCATATTCAATAGCGTCAGCGGCCATGGTTGGCCAATAATCGCCCATGCGTCGCAGTCGATCCTGCAACTTAGGACCGGGCTGATGGGCCCCGCAGGTTCCATCATGAGCTTCTCGAAGGGCTTCGACTGCTTCTTCGTTAGACAAACATCGAAGGAGAAGTCCATCGTAGGAGCATCGGTACAGTATTTTAGTAGCCGTATCGTAGTAGAATCGAAGAGAGCGTCTCCTGACTGAGACAGCTTCTTTCGGGTCTTCTGGGAGAATTTCGTAGACAGCGAAGTCGATGAACGGGAATCTCCAATCCCGGACGTTAACACCGGCACCCGTTGACATGGCGTAGGCCACTTGTGAGCGCAGGTTGCTTTTAGGGCAGACCAAGTCTCGACCCACTACCGTAACGTAGTGTTGAGTTCTGAGGGGTGCCGCCAAAGAGGCTGCGAGGCCAGCCAGAGCATCGACCTCTAGATTTTGTAGACGAGGTACGTGTTCGATGAAGAACCCAGTGAAGGTTGAAATGATGTTCAATGCAACTTCATGGTAGGGGATCATATCTTCATGGCGAACCTCGTATTGCCCTCTGATCTGATTTACGACGAGCTTTGAGTCGCCGTAGGCTTCCAGATGTTTTACCCCCAGCTGTTGTGCTAGCTGGAGTCCCATAATGAGCGCGTTGTACTCAGCCACGTTGTTGGAGCACGGCTTTGAAAGGGAGTAAGCACGCTGGATGACCAGCTGATCGGAGAAGACTAGTACCACCCCCACTTCTGCGATGATTTGGCCTTTGTGGCCTGTTCTTAAAGCGCCATCGAAAAACATCCGCCAGACGGAGCCTTCTTCGGTGATGTTTGATTCTTGGACCTCATCCGAGATGTCTTTATAGAGTCTTGAGAATTTCGGGATGGGGTGTGCAGCTAAGAAGTCGGTCAGAGCTTGACCCTTAACGGCCTTCTGTGGAACGAACACCATGTTGTATGGCGTTAGCAAGATCGCCCATGTGGCTAGCCGGGAGTTCAGTGATCCTGGCTTCGTCATGAGGACCCTGAGCGGATTGACTCAGGAAATGACATAAATTGTCTGGCCCGAGACATAATGACGAGTCTTTTGGATGGCAAATACCAGAGCCAAGCACTCCTTTTCAACGGGGTTGTAACGGTGTTCGGCCCCGATCAGAGTTCGGCTGAGGTAGTAGATTGCTTGCTCATAGCCTGTGTCGCTGTTCTGAGCTAGCAGGACGCCGAGGGAATGATCCATGGCACAGACGTAGAGCAGGAATGGTTTGCCAACGACGGGTGCCACCAGAACTGGAGGGCTCGTCAGGTAGGCTTTGATGTCGTCGAAAGCCTTTTGGCATTCCTCTGTCCAGACGTAAGAGACTCCCTTCTTCATGAGCTGGGTGAAGGGTTAACATTTGTCGGAAAGGTTTGCTATGAACCTCCGGATGTACGCCAGACGCCCCTGTAGGCCTCGAAGTTCTCGAAGATTCTTCGGAGGGTCCATATCAAGAATTGCTTTGGTCTTCTCGGGATCGACATGAATGCCTTTCGTCGTGATGATAAAGCCCAAGAACTTTTCGCTCGAAACCCCAAGGAAGGATTTAGTAGGGTTCATCTTGAGTTGATGCGCCCGCATGAGGTCGAAGACTGTCTTGAGGTCTTGCAGGTGTTCTCCTTTGAGACGGCTCTTGACTGCGATGTCGTCAACATTGCACTCGACTGTCTTGCGAAGGTGTTAACGAAAAATGGTGCTCATAGCACGTTGGTATGTCGCACCAGCATTCTTCAAGCCGAAGGGCATCACTGTGTAGCAGAAAACGCCCTTTGGAGTCCTGAATGACGTATGTTTTGCGTCATCGGGGAACATCTTGATCTGGTTGCAGCCCGAATACCCGTCCATGAAAGACATGCACTCGAAGCCGCACGTGTTGTCGATCATCACGTCTGTGATTGGAAGAGGGAATTCGTCCTTCGGGCAAGCAGAGTTGAGGTCTCTGAAGTCGATACAGACTCGTATCTTCCTATTCTTCTTGGTGACGGGGACGACGTTGGCTACCCAATCTGGGTGTTGCTCTTCTCGGATGAAGCCGCTAGTCAAGAGTTTGTCTACCTCCTGATCGATGGCGTTCATGATGTCCGGACGGAAGCGTCGCTGTTGTTGCTTGATAGGCTTGGCATCAGGCAAGATGTTCAACCTATGCATCGCGATTTGGGGATCAAGTCCCGACATATCTTCGTAGCTCCAGGCAAAGACGTCGATATACTCTTTAGCCAGCTGGATTAAAGATTCTCAGTCTTCTCCTTTTAGGCTTTTGCTGACGAAGATGGGTTTGGAAGAAGATCCATCCCCAAGGTCGATCTGCTCGACTTCGTCTTCGGTGGAAGGTTCACGTAATTCAAAACGAGACTCCCATTGTTGTCCCAGGCGTTGAGCCCAGGGTTCTTCTTCGAAGAATTTTGGCGCTTGGTCTTTGCCTTCTTCTTCTTGAGATTGTGCAGATGTCATATTGGCTGACAGTACTCTTTTGAAGACAGATCCAATACTGGTATCGGAATCCTATGTTGACACTTCAGATGAGTGAGAATGTTCAACCTCCTCTGCGTCTGAACTCTCTGGAGTTGACGATGGCGTGACATAGCCTACCCCCCGTCGCATTTTGTTGTAGTAGTCCCGCGGCTTTCCTTTAGGTGTTGGAAGCCGGAGGGGGAGATGTCGACCTTTGCCGTAGTTCAGGCCTTTGTCACTTTTTAGGTCGTAACCCATCCTTTGGATGAGGTACTTTGCCTTGTCCGTGTACCGATAGAGTTGCATTTTGTCGACATCTGGTTCTGGCTCGAGTGGCGGGAGGTCTTGATGACGCTCAACCTTGCCGAAGATGATGGATTCTTCGTCTCGACTCCGTGGTGGGACTATGTAACAGACCCCTTGGGACGGGACTACTCGATTTACATGTTGGACGGTCGTTATTTGTGTTTGCAACGACCGTAGAGCGTTATCTAATGTATACATGGTATTCCAATGTAGAAGACTAGAATAATTAAAAGACACTCTATTATTGATGAAATGTGAGATTTTATCCCGTGGGATTATATTGTCGAGAGATGGGGCATCTACATCGGCCAAGATATATTCCCTCAGCTCTTCATCTGTAAGCACTGAGCCTTCTCCGGCGGCTGGGATGGCGGCAGCTTGCCCTTAAGACGCACCTTCAGAGGTGCCTCTGCTGCGCCTCCGGTGCCTGGCGCCTTCCCCTGTAGTTTTGCCATAAGAGGAGCCGATGTTTGGGGGGGCTTTCCCTTGAGCCGTATCTTCAGAGGAGCTTCAGGAGCAGCTGGTGCTCTCCCGGATAGCTTAATGCTCATGGGAGGCAACTTCTGAGGCGGTTTGCCTTTGAGTCGGATCTTCAAAGGAGCATCGGAAGTGACCTCAGGCTCCATGTTCGGCTCTGCTGCTATTTCTGCTTCGTCATCAGCATCATTGGCCTCCTCCTCGTCAGGTGACTTATATAAGTCAGCATCGGTGAAGTAGGCTTCAATCCCTTTGAAGGGGTCGATGTCCGCGAACTCCGTACGGATGACATTGTTGGTGGACACGTACTTCATACATTGGTGGAGCATAGATGGCACTACCATGTACTCGTGCAGCCATGGGCGACCCAACAGAATGTTGTAGTTGACTTCAGCGTCTACGACATAACAAGTGACCTCGATTCTGAGGTTACCGATGTGGCACTTTAGTCGTATTTTGCCCAGTGGTTCACTTTTGCTGGCGTTGAAACCACTAATTGTCGTGTTGGAGGGCGCCAGTAGGTACATTGGGATCCCCAGTGTTGAGAGCAGCATCTTCGGGATGATGCTGAGGGAAGACCCCGGATCGATCTGAATCTGCTTCACCTTGACTGAACCGATGTACCCTGTGTAATACAGCGGCCTGTTGTGTCGATTGTGTTTGAGCAACATGTCCTGTTGGGTGAAGGTTATATTGGGGATAACTTCCTTCGTACAGTGACAGTGCTTGCACACAATCGGGAGATCTTCCGGCTGTTTGACCTGACTGAGAAAGGATTCAGCATCCTTCAGAGCTTCGTAGAGAGCTTCTCGGGAGTCTTTGGAAAGACGAAAAAGCTCGAACAGAGATAGGCGGCGGGAGTACTGGCGAGTTGCGCCAGTATGTCGAAGTTGTGGGGCTTGGCTAGCCCCGAACCATTCTCTTTTCGCAGAGGCCTATCGAAGTGGGCCTCTATCTGCTTCTGTTTATTGGCTGCTGAGGGCTTAGACGGGCCCTCGTCCTGGACAGCAGGGACGGTGCCAGGAGGCACCACCTCGACGGCAGCTTCGTCGGGTTGGATGTTCTGTTGTGAACGCGTATGCACAGGAAGTGCCTCTTCCGCTGAAGAAGAGACCATGCGGCAAGACTTGATCTTCCTGTCTTTGGACTTGAAGGTAGGGCGTACCTCCGGTTGAGTCACCTAGTAGATGAGATCGGGGTGAACCCACAGGATCTTTCCTCGAGATATGGTGAGTGGGATGAGTTCACTCACGTTGTCACGGGTTGGTGGTAAGTTAACCACCTCTATTGTCGCCTTAGGGATGGGGACGACGCCATCCCGTGTTGTAGTCGACGGCAGGGTGCCAAACTGGAGTGACACCATATTGGCTGACACCGTCTTCTCTTCGTAGTCGACGGAGATTACATCCGTATTGATCATGCGCTAGATGTAATTCTTGAGGACATAGCAGTCCTTGGTTGGGTGTCTGACAAACCGATGGTAGTGACAATACCTCGGGTTGCCCACTTTTCCAACCTCATCGGGACGCTTAGGGTCCGAAAGCTGGATCTTGTCGCCCTGCTTCAGTATCTCAAAGAGCTGCAGGGTGTCTTCGTCATTGAACGAATAAACCTCCTTCGGCCTTGGTGCAAGTGGAGGCTTCTGAGTAGGTGCTGATGCACCTTTTGAGGCATTGACAGTCAATGCCTGCTTCCCCTTTGCTTCTTGTCTGGGGTTGTTGATTGCAGGCCGTTTTCTCTTATCCTCGAAGGCAGGGAAACTGACTCCCAGAAGACGAACGTTGGCTGCCTTCTTCTCCGTGGCTTCTGCTTCAATGATCAAGGAGCTCCAGTCGGGAGGAGGAGTAGAGTTGAGCCAGAGCTTGACTGCAGGCAACATGTTCATGCTACAGGAGGAAAGAAGTGCATATTCTGGCATGCCCGGGGGTAGTCTGAAGCAGGCCTGTCGGAAGCATTCGATGAACACTCGAACTGTTTCATTCTCCTTCTGGCGTATCTCTATAAGGGACGCCATTGTCATGTCCTTCCCGCCGTCGTAGAAACGGTCGAGAAAGAGACACGTCAGGTCATCGAAGGAAGATATTAAATTGTCTGGGAGGCTACAGTACCAGTCGTACGCCACTCCTTTCAGTGCCCCAACTATGCTGGTAAGAAGCGCGTCCTCCTTCGGAAGATGTCCCGTCTGGGACTGGAAATACGTCAGATAGCGACGAGGAGAGTCTTTCCCGTCGTACGACGTCAGTGTTTGCGATTTATACTTTGGAGGATAAACCACCTTGTTTCACTCGAGGGGATAAGGCTGGGGGATGCCCATTTTCTGGCACTCCTCTTGTCTCGTCTTGGACTCAAAGCGCTCGCACAGGTCCCTAATCATCTCGACCACGTCTTCCATGGAGCTGGGAGTCGGGGAAGGTGGTACCACAGGATGTTGATCATTTGAGGTCTCTGACGTTCGAGGTGCTTCTTGGCGACCTGCATCCGAGGATACCCGTTGAAGGGGTACACTCGACTCTCCATTGGCCCCTGGATCGGGACCGGTAGAAGGTGTCCGGGTCAAAGCTGACCGTATCTCAAACACTGTCTGCATCAGTATTTACATGGAAGCAGAGAGGGTTTTGAGTCCTCCCTCCAGAGTATCTATGTGCCGGACGAGATCTGTTAGTGGCGCATCAGACTCGACATCAGCCTCAGTCACGTTTACTGTCATGACGCGGCCGGGAGTGGATAGATGAGTTGAGGCCTCACTCTCGGCCTCACTCCCTTGTAGGGGAGTTGCCTCTCCTGAAGCTTCGTCTGGGCTACCCCCGGCTATGTTCGGGAGAACATTCACCACAGGCGCATCTGCAAGGGCCTGATTACCCTCAGCTCCGTCTTGAAGGGCCTCTTCGTCTCCGGAACTCGGGTCCGCAGATGCTAGACTACTCCCAGCTATGTTCTGGGGGATATCTTCGTCTTCAGGGGCTTCTGGGAGGCTGACTTCGCCTCGAGGATCTGCCCCAAGTGTGCTTTGGACACACTCGTCTTCAGAAGGAGGCTCGACAAGGGTCTGACTACCCCCAGCTTCCTCCAAGATCTTCTTCCTCGTTCGAGTGCCTTCGAACACTCAGGAGGATGAGACAGCGGTCTTGGTTTTCCTCGGCTGGCTTTTGGACGAGGAAGAGAGACCGTCAGTCGTCTTTCGGACTGACGAGGAGTTGGAGATCACGTTGCCTGAAGCAACCGTTGGTTCCTCTTCTGTTGACACCTTCTTTCCGAGGTGACGTCGGAGAGGTGTTGATGATTGCAGCCGCTGGAACACCGATTGCCTTGGTAGGACTGCCGCTTTGCAACAGCAGTTGATGGTGACCACAGCACACGTATGCCCCATGAGAGGCACATCGTGCTTGTCAGTCAACTCTCCTGATCGGCTCTTGTGAGTAATCACGTTACGCAGATCGTTGGAGGAGAGTGCCATCTTCTCACCCCCTTCAGGCGCATGACAAGACCAAGTGCCGGGGTGGTCAAGTGAGTGCTGCGCCCCCTGATCTAATACCAAACAGGCATCCCGATCAGTAGTGGGGGAACTACAGCATTTGGAGTGACTTGAACGGACCTCAAACGCACAACCGGAGGAGGTGCAGGAGTTCAAGACCACTAGATTTGCCTTGTTCGACTTGGTTGTGCACGCAGTAGATGCGCCCAAGTTAGACAAGGACTTTGAAGGTCGGCTCGTTCTCAGCGCCGCAGCACTCGAGTCGACCTTGTACAACTTACCATCAGCAGCGCGCATGATTGTGAGCACATGCTTCTGGCTTGTTGCTGATATAGCACGTTTGGGACGCATGGCCCGTACTGTCTTGGACTTCTTCGTACCAGGCCGCTGGGGCGCGTAGTACTCAGAATCCAAATTCTCCTCGCCACTACAGCGAATGAGTCTGTCAAAGACAGAGATCTTCTGTGGCGCATCAGAGGTGATGCGCGGGGCATTGGCTGTGCCCCTGCTCCGTCGACGCATCTTCCTCGCCTGAGAGGGAGATGGCTGGAGAACGTGGTTAGCCGCACGTTTCCCCGAGAGATGTGCTGCACCAGCGGGCGCATCTTGGTTGCTGAGGACGTCAGCAGGAAGGGAAGGCTGGATTGGCGCATCCCCTTCGGTAGTGGTACCCGAAACGTCGACCTTGCGTACCCAGACTCGGTGTGTCTTCTTCGGCTTTGGCAGCTGCTTCGAAGGACTCGCACTGCCTTCAGATATAAACTCCTCATACGCCTGTTGATTGAGGCGTACGACCAGCGTCTTGTGGGAGGAGCCCACTTTCACGTCGTCGGATTGTGACACAGCTTTCTCGTTGGAGGAGAAAGAGGTCCCCAGCAGAGTCGCCAGCTTGTTTGCTATTAAAATTCTTTGATTGCAAATTTTAATACAAACAGAACAGTGTTACAATATAGGACTTAGACGTAGTCCTAGGAGTACACTTTTGTTTAATCTGGGTTCCTTGTGCCAATGGAGTGAGTGGTAATGCGTTGACTCCGTTGACGATCTGACGACGGTTATCGGTTCTCTGAAGGTCTGGATTGCTCTGGGTGCTGGAGCTTGTTGGGAGAAGGAAGACGTTGAGTGTCTGTATCTGCCTCTCTGATGGTGTGAAGTCTCTGTCTGTTCGCTGTGGAGGTTGATATGTATGCACGTAGATTGGTCCGTATGTGTGTAAAAGAAGGAAATGATCCCTCTATTTATAGTTTTGCAGGCTGGCTGCTCATGCGCGCATATGTAGGATGCGCCTGTACGCAAGGACGCCACGTGTTGATTGGTGATGGAGGCCCATGGACGACGCGCCCTGATCGAGGGATTGACTTCTTCATGTTGCGGTTGTGAGCCAGCACGTAGCGGAGAAGAAGATTTTTCTGTTGCTGAGATCTTGGATGAGTTGAGTCAAAGGATACGTGTCATCGACCCATGGCTCGGAGATCTTGAATTTGGTGGGGGGATGATCTGGTAGGATGCGCCTAGGATTGGGCGCACGAGGAGACTTTGGCTCGTAACCTTAAGGAGTCACGAACCATTCTGGACGCATGGCTTTTGAGGCACATGCAAAGTTTCAGTAGTGACTTTACTCCTATCTTTTGGGATCAGGGAGAAGTCTGGGGCGCATGGCTTTTGAGGCACATGCAGAGTTGTAACAGTGTCTTTCCTTCTGTCTTTAAGGATCAGCAAAAAGTCTGAGGCGCACAGCTTTTGAGGCGTATGCAGATTTGGAAGCATGGCCGTGGAGGCGCATGCGAGATGGTTGGGTGGCCACGTGGCAGTAGCCGTCGGAGGGGAGTAATAATGATGCTGACGTTGGCGATGCTTCGTCTTCTGAAAAAGCTGTCGACTGTTCAGACTTCGAGATTCATCCATTTAATGCAAATTCATTGCACGGAATTCGGAGAGCCATCCACTTGGCGCATGGGTTTGATCTGCCCGGCCTATAAATAGTGGTATGGAGAGAGGGTTGGCCTCTCATTCTCTCACGTCTTTCCGACATGAACTTGTGTACTCGAATGCATTCTGTTGACGAGATGCTCCCGAGGGTGAAGATGCGACGCATTGTCTTCGTTGATGCACTTGAAGGTGACTGTTACATCCAAAAGTCAGAGTCGAGGGCTTCTGAGGCAGGCAGAAGGTGCCTGTTGCATCCAAAGATAGGGATGCACGAGCCTCGTCTCTGTTGTGCAGGAAGAGCCATAGATCGAAATTACGGTGCTCCGACCGTCTTCCTCGAGCTTTGGCGAGCTCCTTCTCTGCGTGGGTGTTGCCCATTCTGGTTGGAAGCTGCTCCCTTAGCCGCGGGTCGATTGCAGTGCTCTTCTCTTCCTTTGGCTTTTGGATGGAGGGTTAATTGCCACCCTCGTCCTGCTCGGCCAGGTGAGCCTGGCTGGAAGGATGGCACATAACTGGGCTGCTGAAGGGATGCACATAACCGAGCTGCCCAAGGGATGCACAGAACAGAGGATGCACATAACTGAGCTGCTGAAAAGGATGCGCCTTGCTGAGGGCGCATGGTGGGATGCGCCTGGCTGAGGGCACATGTTAGGATGCGCCTGGCCGAGGGCGCATGTTGATTACTGGCTGTAGACTTAGGATCTTTTCTTTCTCCTTTGTACAGTCTTTCTTAGACATGTAATAGACTTTTATATGTTAAATAAAAAGTCATCTTTCAATGTCTATATTTATTGCTTTTTGCTGTGAAGCACTTTGTCCAAGCTTTGGCGCATGTAGTCTGGCGCATAGACTTTCTGGTTCTGAAATTCCATGCCTCTACATGTATCAGCTTCGTGGATGTGTGGGCTTTGACGAAATTCAAATTGGTCGCGTGTGCGCGACGAATTTGATGTGTATCCGTCAAAATTCACCGTATCGACCTCTATGCAAATTTTCTAATTACTTTGTGCACGTTTGTCAGATCGAGACGAAACTTACGCCAACAGAACCGCATCGTTGTTTTGGTCCTGTATGCCAAATTTGGTCTGATTTTGAGACAGTTGATCGGATCGCCGTTTTACGGGCCCCACGATCCGATTCAACGGGCGATTTTGTGCACGGCACACTGAAATCCAAAATTGTTCATACCGTTGGATTCGTATCATCAAACCGGATCTGTAGACATATAGTTTGACAATTTTGGATACCATTGACTCTGGCACATTTTTTGGTACAAAGCGGGTCCAACGGCGTACACCGTTTTGACCCAAAATTACCGTTTTGCCCCTGTGTCCAGAATTGGACTTAAGGACAGGCAATCCTAGCTAATTTGATTATTTTAAGAATGTTGGCAATATCTGTTTCAGCTTTCGGAGATAGTTGTGAGATTTGGACTTTATGGCTTAGCAGTTGACTATATTCTGTTGGATCTGTGTGCAAACTCTAGGCAAGATACCTTACCTCCCTCTACAGTTCATTTTCATGCTCATAGTTCTTCTATTTTATTATATTATCATTTAGTTACTCTAGTTGATATGGATTCAGATGTTTTCTACATACCATGTTTACTAGTTTATCGTCTTACTTGTATATCAATATTTCCTGACTTGATAGCGTAGTTACACCAGGCTTGTCCATATTATGGTTTATGCTAGAGTTATCCTTGCCTGTGTCATGACTGAGTTGTACCGTCTCGTCACCTGTATCTTGACTGAGTCGTGTCTACAAGTATGTGTAATTGAACTGCTATTCCTGTATCGTTTCCACAACCTGCGAGTCCACAATCGGGGCGAGGGTTGACCGTTTGCACCTTCGAGTCCACATTCGGGGCGAGGGTGTTTGTCTTGATCTGTTTGCACATACGAGTCCACACTCGGGGCGAGGGTGTTTGTCGTGAACTAACCTGCGAGTCCACACTCGGGGCAAGGGTTAGTGATTAGTTCAAACTTGTGAGTCCACACACGGGGCGAGAGTTTGGTATTCCATTGATCTCTTGTTCTTCCAACAGTTCATTTATGCATAGTCGATCCTGTATCCATGTTCATAGTTACCTGTCAGTAGCCACTTGTCAGTTTCTGTCTTATTTCATGTTTATAGCTTGTTCATACTCTTATGCATGATTAAACTGTTAGATAGACATATTTTTATGTATTTTGCTATGTCCCCTGAGGACCTGATGATCTCTTCAGGTAGCTGATTGCGTGGAGTTAGTTAGCAGATCATGATGGTAGTGATTACACCTGCAGGGATACAGGTATTTGCTTGTGATATTTCTTTACATTCCTTTCGTGCTTTATATTCCATATCAGGATATATTCTACTCATTTTATAGACTCATATCGTTCTTGGAGTCTAATCGAACAATATGCTAATGGGCTGCCGACCATGACCCATACTTGTTCATTCGTGTCTTATATATTCTTGTGGATTGAGATACACTGTAGATTACCATATTAGCCATGATACCATGATCTTGACAGCTTATATATACTCGAGTCGGGCTGGAGTCCATTTGATACGTAGTTGGCTTTTTCACGAGCTCGCGCCCGAAAAGTGGGTGCTGGTCATGACAAATCTAAGCTGTACCTCAAACTCCAAAGGTCTCTGGTAGCTATCGGTCCAATGCCGTTGTCTGTCCCGTGCCACGCGAAGACGATCTTTGATGAGCTTCACCTTCTCGGCTACGTCTACAACCATCTCAAGCCAATAAAGCTCTCTTTCCAACGTCATCGCAAGACAAGCGAGTACGACATCTCCGTTCGTACAACGCCTTGAATGGTGACATCTCAATACTGTCCTGGAAGCTGTTGTTGTAGGCAAACTCAACCAAGTATAAATGATCCTCCCAGGAGCCTCCAAAATCTATAACACAAGTACGTAACATATCCTCGAGAGTTTGGATAGTCCTCTCCAACTTTTCGTCTGTCTGAGGGTGGTAAGCGGTACTGAACTTGAGCTGAGTGCCCAAGCTAGTCTGCAGACTCTGCCAGAAGTAGAAAGTGAAGCGACTATCCCGATCCGAGACTATGCTTACGGAAACTCCATGCAGTATGACTATCTGCCTCACGTACATATCTGCAAGCCTCTCTGTAACAAACCTACCTTGAATGGTAAGAAGTGGGGTGATTTGGTCAACATGTCTACGATGACCCAAACTGTGCCTTTCCCTCCTGGTGTATGCGACAATCCTGAAACAAAATCTATAGTGATGTGCTCCCATTTCCATTCCAGAATGGGCAATGGCTGCAACAATCCTCCTGGCCTCTACCTTTCTGCCTTTACCTACTGGCAAACCAAGCATCTGGCTTCGAAGCGTGCTACCTCCCACTTTATACCATACCACCAAACATGTTCCTTCAGGCCTCTGTACATCTTGTTGGCACCTGGATTTATAGAATACTAGGAGCGATGAGGCTCCTGCATAACCTGCTCTCGAAGCTCTCTACTAGGCATACACAGTATGGAACCGTGTCTCAACGCTCCATCCTCTGCAATAACAAACTCATCCAGAAGTCCTGTCCGAACCTGCTCTCTGATACTTTACAGAGCTACATCATCGAACTGAGTTGACTTGATCCTATCCATCAAGTTTGACTGAATCTGTAGTCCCCACAACTGCATCTCAACTCCAGGTACTATCACCTCAATCTCCAAGCTCTCAAGATCTGCTAAAAAATGGCGGTCTGTCGTCAAACACATGGCTACCAGATACCTGATTAAGGCGTCGACAACCACGTTAGCCTTCCCTGGGTGATACTGCAACGAGATGTCGAAGTCCTTCATCAACTCCAACCATCTCCTTTGCCTCATGTTCAGCTCTTTTTGGATAAACACATACTTCAAGCTTTTGTGGTCCGCGATGATCTTCACACGCTCTCCGTATAGATAGTATTTCCATAACTTAAGAGTGAAGATAACCGCTGCCAACTCCAAATCGTGGGTAGGGTAGTTCTTCTCATGCGAACATAACTGTCTAGAAGCATAGGCAATCACCTTCCCATTCTGCTGCAAGACACAACCCAAACCCTTTCCTGAGGCATCACTATAGATAGTGAATCCACTTGTCCCTGATGGCAACGTCAAAATTCGAGCTATTGTCAACCTCTTTTTCAACTCATCAAAGACGATATGACACTCCTCAGACCAGACAAACTCTATGTCCTTCCAGGTTAGCCTAGTCAACGGCTCTGTAATCCGAGAAAAATCCTGAACAAACCTCCTGTAGTAGCCTGCCAATCCTAGGAAGCTTATGATCTTTGCAACTGAACTCGGAGTGGTTCATGCCTCAACTGCCATGATCTTCTTCGGGTCGACTGAGATCCCCTCTACGGTCATAACATGACCTAGGAACTCAACTCGATCAAGAAAGAACTCATACTTCGAAAGCTTGTCATAAAGCTCCTCCTTCCTTAGAGTCTCTAGAACTACTCTCAGATGCTCCTCATACTCCTCTGGGGTCTTCGAGTATACCAAGATATCATCAATGAATACCACCACAAACTTATCCAGATACTGATGGAATACCTTGTTCATCAGATTCATGAATACCGTCGGGGCATTGGTTAACCCAAATGACATCACCATAAACTCAAACTGGTCGTACCGAGTCCAAAATTCTGTCTTCGGAACATCCTCCTTCTTCACTTTCACCTGGTGATAGCCTGACCTCAGATCAATATTGAAAAATACCCTCGCTCCGCTTAACTGATCGAACAAATCATTGATCCTCGACAGCGGGTATTTGTTCTTGATGGTGAGGTTGTTGAGAGCCCTGTTGTAACACCCCAGTCCCAAAGTACCTAGGACCGAGTACGTGAACATGCCAGCTGCACATATACGATGAATACCCCAATATAAGGATCCCTCGTATACGTACATAAGTTGTAAAATAAATCATCACAGGCCATAATAATATAATCTAATCTAATCACCGCTCAACACAGAAGATAATAAAGTCTAGATAATAAATGAGTGTATCAAAAGATAGCCGGATGAACATACTGATGAACATACTCACTTCAAACAGCTATACAAAAATAGTCTCATAGGATCGGAGTCCAATCTCCGCAAAATATAAAAAAAGAGACATAAAATATTCACTAATATTTCAAATAAGGAATAGACTAGAAATCGGTAGAAACTGCCTCGTCATCAATGTATGAAGGATCCAAAGCCACTCCGTACTCCAGTGGAAAGTCGTCTAATCCTGGAGAGATAACCAGGTCTTCAGCGGAACGTAACAAGATACAAGAAAATACCATGCCATATAAACTGTGATATATAATATAAGAAAAGATGAATGCAAACCGGGTGCCTACCAGTTCTACAGTGATAATGCAGTTAAGAACAGACCTTCAATGCATGGACATCTGGCTCAGGTGCAGGTAACTCAAGTATGGTCCCATCAGGATACCAGGGACCTCAAAGCATAACATTTCTCGAATATCAGAGGCCAGCAGGATCAGGAATAGAAAAGTGCATAAGGGACCCATACGTTAGGGAAACTGTTCTCCCCACCCAATGTCTAGTGGGGTCACATCCATGACTCATGAAACCTATAGTAACTGCCAAGTCTACTAGCATGCAATTCTATTGGCAGTTGCTCCTGTCCGTCGTACACCTCATACGTATCGGTGGCCAGTCGACCACGCGAGCACGTGTCCTACATGTGACTCTCAACATGTGGTAAAGCAAATGTTAAGGCTGCATGAGATATACCGATACTTCATCAACAAAGGGGTGGTCACTAGACTAAGTCAATACAAGAGAAATAAATAAAAGCAAAAAAAATGACCGATAGAGTCGCCTGCACCCAAGTGTGACTTGGACGCACAGTTTGATAATATTAACAAATAAAAAATACTAAAAATAACAACTGAAAATAAGAATACATAAATCACAGAGTAAGGTGGCAAGGTATCTTGCCTGGTGGTGCGAAGGTGGCAAGTCCAAGAATCACAATATCAGCAAAGAATGTCACAATCTCCAACTGACTTCGGATGCTGAAACAAACATCAAGAATGTACTCGGAATAAGTGATATACCTAGGAAACGCCTGTCCGAAAGTCAGATTCCGAAACAGGGACAAAATTATAATTTTGGGTTAAAATGATACCCGCTGTTGGACCCGCTTTGTACCGAAATACGCACCAGTATCTACGGTCTCTAAAGTCATCAAACTACATGTCTACGGATCCAGTTTGAGGAGACGAACCCAACGGTATGTCCAATTTTGGATTCCGATGAGCCGTGCACAATCCCACCCGTTGGATCGGGTTGCGGGCCCATCAATTTTTGGCGTTCCGATCAACCTTCTCAGAATCGGACCAAACTTGGCATACAGGACCACAATTTCGATTCGGACCTGTTGGCACAAGTTTTGTCTCGATTTGACGAACGTGCACCAAGTTATTGAGGAATTTGCAAAAAGATCGATACGGTAAATTTTGACGGATACATATCAAATTCGTCGCGCACACTCGACCAATTTGAATTCTGTCAAAGTCCACACGTCCGCGAAGTCGATACACACCTTTTGATACTTTCGGTTCACGGCTACGTCGCTCGGTTTGGCGGGATGCACGTTGTATCGAGGAGTTTTATTGAAATTATATTGTTTTTAAACTAAATTTTTCTAACTTTTTGAAATCTGTTTTCTATGCATACTTTAAATAAAATCAAAAGATATAATAAGGGTTTTAGTCTTGTATAGGTTGGCTACAGGATTGTTCAACTGTATTTCCCGATTGATCGATATCTAGCCGGAAATTTGCCTTCCAAGAAGGGTATAAAATAATCCAAAACTGTCGATCACAATATATGAGTTCTGTGTGTTTTCGTAATTTTGAGAGGGAAATTATGGGCAGGCTAATAAGATAGGATCAAACCCATTTAAAGGGTTTGAAGATGGTCATGTAGGCTATATCTAGGATTCGACAGATTGAAATTTGATCAAACGGACATGTAGTAAATTACTCGCGAAGGGGGGGTACCTGACAAGCGATTTTCTGGAACAGAGGACTCTGTTTCCGCGCGTATAGGCGGCTGCGGCGGTGCTCCGACGGCTCTGCGGTGGTCAGGGGTGGCCGAGGGCGTTTGCCTAGGTTAGGATATGCTCTGGGTCAAAGCACGAAGAGCACGGAAGAATTTCTTAGGTTTTCGAATGATTTTCATTGATGAGTCGAGTTTATATACTCGAGATTAAATCTGATTTTTATTTGAATTCTTCTTGGGATTTAACGTGATTTAAATTAGAATTTGGATTAGGATTGGAGGAGAATCTATGTTGGATTGAGTAGGAAAATTTTTGAAAAGTTTTGATAGAGATTTGATCGATTCTCACTTTGGAACTTAAAATCTATCGAGCTCGGGCTCGGCTCGGGTGGGGAAGATGATGAATAGTGCTTGTACTGTTCATTACGTGGTGTTCCTTTTTTTTTATATATACATATATATTTATATATTTTTTATATATACATATACATTTATATATATACATATACATATACATATACATCACGTGGTGTTCCTTTTTTTCCCCCTTATATTTTTTCCCCTTATATATATATATATATATATATATATATATATATATATATATATATATATATATATATATATATATATATATGTGAAACTTAGAGCAATTAGCTAGCATTTAAAATAAGATATTTTAAATCACTATCTAAAATTTCCAAATAATGTTGAAGAGTATAATATGTACACACCAATAATATATATATATATGCATATATATATATATATATATATATATATATATATATATATATATATATATATATATATATAAAAATATATATATATATATATATATATATATATATATATATATATATATATATATATATATATATATATATATATATATATATACATTTTTATGTGAAACTTAGAGCAATTAGCTAGCATTTAAAATAAGATATTTTAAATCACTATCTAAAATTTCCAAATAATGTTGAAGAGTATAATATATACACACCAATAATATATATATATATATGCATACCTTAACTTCAACTAAATAAAATATGTACAAAAAATAGTAAAATTGTAAAAAAAAAATTCTGCATAAAATATGGGAGTTTACATCCTACCCAACTTTAAGAAAATTTTGTCCTCGAAATTAAACTAAGGTAGGGGGTCAAATGCAATGCCAAATTTGAAGAGTCTAATCATGCAAGATGTACCTTGGTCTTCGAACAAATACGGGTAGCGACTCCTAATGTCGTCCTCGTGCTCCCAAGTAGACTCCCCCGGCGAGTGATGCTTTCATGCCACACGAACCAATGGTATATATTGATTCCGCAACATGTTCACTCGGCAATCGAGGATACCTACCGGTTGCACTTCGTACGACAAACTCGGTCCAACTGTGATCTCAGAGTGATCAAGCACATGATTGTTGTCTGCCATGTACCTCCTCAGCTGAGACACATGGAACACGTCATGTACTCCCTCAAGCGACGGCGGCCAGGCCAATCTATAAGCAACTTCTCCCACACGCTCGAAGATATCAAAAGGACCGATGTATCTTGGACTCAGCTTGCCACGTCCTCCTAATCGAATCGTGCCTCTAGTGGGGGATATCTTCAAGAAAACATGGTCACGTTCCTTAAACTCCAAAGGTCGACGACGATTATCTGCCCACTGCTTCTGTCGATCTTACGCTGCTCGCAGGTGATCTTGTATCTTCTTTAACTTCTCCACTATGCTCAAAACCAGCTCGGGACCCAATATCTGTCGCTCTCTAATATCGCTCCAATAGACAGGAGATCGACACTTCCTACCATACAATGCTTCAAACGGAGCCATCTGAATGCTCGTTTGATAGCTATTATTGTAAGAAAACTCAACAAGATGAAGGTGGTCCTCCCATGATCCGCCAAAGTCAAGCATACACGCTCTCAACATATCCTCTAGCGTCTGAATCGTATGCTCTGACTGGCCGTCTGTCTGCAGATGGTACGACATGCTAAACTTCAAATGCGTACCCAAACTTTCTTGCATACTCCTCCAAAAGTGCGAGGTGAACCTCAAGTCACGGTCCGACACAGTGCTAACTGGTACACCGTATAGCTTTACTATTTTCTTCATATACATCTCCGCCAAAACTTCTGTGGACTATCCCACCCTAAAAGGTAAGAAGTGGGCTGACTTGGTAAGTATATCAACAATCACCCATATCGCGTCACGTCCAATAGGACTCTGGGAAAATCCTGTGACGAAGTCCATCGTAACGTGCTCCCACTTCCACTCGGGAATGTATAGCAGCTGCAATAATCTGGCCGTCCTCTGGTGCTTCGCCTTCACTTGTTGGCGTACCAAACACTTAGCCACGAAACGAGCTATCTTCCGCTTCATTCTGTGCCACCAATAATACTGCCGTAAGTCCCGATACATCTTAGTTCCTCCGGAATGAATAGAGTAAGTCGAACTGTGTGCTTCTGCCATCAACTCCTGTCGTAGTTCTCCATTAGGAACATAAATACGATCACCACATCGCAATGTCCCATCTGGATGAATCCTCAATCTTGTCTTCTCTCCTGCCTCAGTCCTTTCTCGAAGCCGCTGAAATTTTGTATCCGCGGGCAATGTCGCCTTGATCCGATCTACTAATGATGATTGTACTTGGAGATTGGCTAATATGCCATCTGCTCCTGGCAACACTACCTCAATGCCAAGCTGCTGCAAGTCTCTAATCAACTCTTTTTGTGTGGTCAAAAAGTGAGCCATAGGCTTACGGCTTAATGCGTTTGCCACGATGTTAGCCTTGTCCGGATGATAATGTAGCTCGATCTCGTAATCCTTTATCAACTCCAACCAACGTCGCTGTCGCATATTCAACTCTTTTAGTGTAAACACATAATTGAGGCTCTTATGGTCAGTGTAGATATCAACATTCTCGCCGTATAATTAGTGTCTCCATAGCTTCAAAGCAAAGATAACCGCTGCAAGCTCTAGATCGTGGGTTGGATAGTTTTTCTCATGCACCCTCAATTGTCTCGATGCGTATACTACTACACGACCGTGCTGCATCAATACGCATCCTAATCCCTTCCCGGATGCGTTACTGTAGATCATAAATTCTCCTAGACCCGATGGTAGTGTTAAGATCGATGCCGTGGTCAAGCGCTTCTTCAACTCATCAAAAGCGGCTTGACACTCCTCCATCCATACAAACTCCTGATCCTTGCAAGTGATTCGAGTCATATATGTCGTCTCCAGTAACAATATGTCCAAGAAAACTTCTACAAACCTTCAGTAATAATCCGCAAGTCCAAGAAAACTTCTCACCTCGGAAGCTGATGTAAGAGCGGGCCATGCTTTGACTGTTGTGATCTTCTCAGGATCTACTGATATGTCGTCTCCAATAACAATATGTCCAAAAAATGATACCTCCTTGAGAAAAAAATTACACTTTCTAAGCTTTGCAAAAAGTTGCTCATTCCTCATGGTTCCCAAAACAATCCGTAGATGCTGCTCGTGCTCCTCCTGGCTCTTAGAGTAAATCAAGATATCATCTATGAAGATGACTACAAATTTGTCCAAGTACTGGTGAAAGATCTTGCTCGTTAAATTCATGAAGAACGTGGGAGCATTGGTCAAACCGAAGGGAATGACCAAGAACTCGTAGTGTCCATACCTCGAGCGAAATACCGTCTTCGCAATGTCTTCCTTTCGAACCTTCAGACGGTAATAGTCCGACCGTAAGTCAATCTTGGAGAATACTTTTGCTCCACTCAGTTGATTAAATAGATCGTCTATACGCGACAAGGGGTACTTATTCTTCACCATTACTGCATTCAAAGCTCGGTAGTTGATGCACATGCACACTGTCCCGTCTTTCTTAGACACAAAAAGAATGGGCGCTCCCCACGGTGACACACTGACACGAATAAAGCCTTTCTCAAATAAGTCATCAATCTGCATATTCATCTCTACAAATTCCTTGGGTGCCAGATGATACACTCGAAATGAAATAGGCTCGGCTCCGGGAATAAGCTTAATAGAAAACTCAATGTCTCGGTCAGGTGGCAGTCCTGGCAAATCCATCGAGAATATATCCTCGAACTAAGTGATGACAGGGTGCTGAGGGGTGTCCTGCATGATCATGTAAGTCTCCAATGTGGGTGCATCACAACTCTCTCCTTCTTCCTTGGTGAACTCGAACTCTGTCGCATTCGGTGTTCTAAAGACGATAATGCCCTTGTGGCAGTCTATAAGAGCAAAATACTGGCTCAACCAGTCCATTCCAAGAACCACATCGAACGTAGGCATAGGGAATACAAAAATTCGTGCTTTCATCTCTCTACCACATATCGCTACAAGACAAAGTCTACAAACACCACTAACAGGTACAACTTCTCCTTCAGTGAGGATTCTAATGTTCTTAGATAAGGGTATGATGGGAATGCTGTGTCTAGTGGCAAAACTAGTGGCTATGAAAGAATGAGTGGCTCCAGTGTCAAACAAAGTAATGGCAGGAAATGAAGAGACTTAAACCATACCTGCTATGACCTCAGCCTCTGTTTCTACCTCTGTATTCTCAACAACTAGAGAGAATACCTACCCATAATTCTATCCAGGGCCCTGAGCTCCGACCCTCTCGAACTGTGATGACTGGGTTGGTAATGGTGGACGAGGTTGTAGCTCCACTTCCTGGAAATTTTTAAAATATTATTTATTTATTTATTTGATTTAAATGGTGATTTTTAAATTTGTTTTTATAAATAATTATTACGGTGGATGACTTTAGCCATGGTTGAGTTTTGAAGTACAAGACGACTAGGAATCATGGCACGGATAGCATGGTCGTGTGCCTTGACTAGTGTATTAGCCACACCAGGGAAGACCTAGCCATAAGTATACCCTAACTAAGAAAACCAGGCTAAGTTGTGACATGACCCCTTTAAATATTGTTAATTATTTATTATTAAATTATTAACTTTTAGGAGACCCGACTGTACTATTCTGGCCCGGACTTGACCCAAGCCAGTCCAAACTCATGTAGACATATCGTACGCCCAAAAACGACCATGTAGATGTATATGGTATATATAAAATATTTATATTGGTATTTTACTTTTATGGCCAAAGTAGTTTATAATAGTTATATATGATATATATCTTTTTATTATCATTAAATGGATAATATATTTTATAAATAATGACCTTGTATATTCTTTTGGAATCAGTAGGTTAAATACGATCTTGCATGTATTTGATTATATGTACATATATTTATTTAATTTAATTACAAATGTATATACTTATAATAGTTTTATTTATATATTGATTATAATGTTTAGTATTTACATCACATAAGGCTTATTATACATTTCTTGTAAGTTATAAATGTATTTATTTTAGTAAACATGTATTGCAAATGTTATCTAAATATATATTGAGTGTAACTATGCCTTGTAACAAATACATATATATGTACATTTACTTTATTCTATAGGGATTCAATTTATACAAAAAATAAGATTATTATTATTATTATTATTATTATTATTATTATTATTATTATTATTATTATTATTATTATTATTATTATTATTATTATTAAAATGGAATAAACCCAAAACCCTTCTCATGGGCTGAGCCCATCCCGAGCAGCCCAACCCAGCAATCAGCCCAACCTGACAAGCCCAGACCTGAGCCATAGGCCCGACCCTCCTCTGTTCACAACCGAACAGTTAAGTACACACACACACACACACACACACACACACATATATATATATATATATATATATATATATATATATATATGTATATATATATATATATACATATATATATATATATATATATACATATATATATATATATATATATATATATATATATATATATATATATATATAACGAAAGGAAGTATCGCTACAAAACCCTAACGTAATCTCGTCGCCACCCTACAACGCTCGCCCAGGGACTCCTGCGCGGCCACCCGCCGCCTTGGCAACCGCCACGCGCGGCCAAAGCCGCCGGAGCAGGCACGGGACAGAACAGCGACAGCAACGAACTCTGGGTCCGACCCCAACTTTGAGAACGAAGTTCATCGCCATTTTTCGATCGATGTGCGGATCGATTTCTTGGGTACGTACCAAACATAACCCTCTTAAATTTTGTTCTTTTAGTTTGTAAGTAGATGTCTTCTATCGTTCGAAAATTTGACTCAAAGTCGATGAAAATCCTCTCCCGAGACAGGACATGAATCAGTCCAAACACCCAAGTTGGAAGGCAAATTCCTGCTAATCCATTGACTTATTTAGAAATCTAGTTGAACAAATTTTTAGACAATATATAAGGATTTAGAACCTATTTCGTTGTTTTGAATTTCATTAATTGTAGACAGAGAAATTCGTTTCGAAAAATCGAGAAAAACTCGCAACAAAATAGTTTAGAAAATTAGAATTTGTCCCGATACGACGTGCGTCCTGCCAAATCGTGCGACGTGGTCGCGAACCGAAATCATCGAAAGGTGCGTATCGGCTTCAAGGATGTGTGGGCTTTGACGAAATTCAAATTGGTTGCGTGTGCATGACGAATTTGATGCGTATCCGTCAAAATTTACCATATCGACCTCTGTGCAAATTTTCCAATTACTTTGTGCACGTTCATCAAATCGAGACAAAACTAGTGCCAGCAGGACCATATCATTTTTTTGGTCCTGTATGCCAAGCTTGGTCTGATTCTGAGACAGTTGATCGGATCACCGTTTCGCGGGCCCCACGATCCGATTTAACGGGCGATTTTGTGCACGGCCAACCGGAATCCAGCTTTGGACATACGGTTGGATTCGTATCATCAAAACGAATCTGTAGACATGTAGTTTGACAACTTTAGAGACCATTGACTCTGGCACGCTTTTTGGTGCAAAGCAGATCTAACGACGGACATCATTTTTGTCCAAAATTATTGTTTTTCCCTTGTGTCAAGAATTGGACTTAAGGACAGGCAATTCTAGCTAATTTGACTATTTTGAGAATGTTGACAATGTCTATTTCAGCATTCGGAGACAGTTGTGATGATTTGAACTTTATGGCTTAGCAGTTGACTATATTTGTTGGATCTGCGTGCAACCTCCAGGCAAGTATACCTTGCCTCCCTCTACAGTTTATTTACATGCATATTCTTATTATTGTCTTGTTTTATTAGTTGATTATTTATATATGATTTGTCTATCATGCATGCTAGTATAGATATAATCCTTGTTCATAGTTAGCTTGCAGTTCATTTTGGATCTGTTCTCCAGTGTATTTTGACTGGGTCATATCGTGTCCTCACCTGTACTTCGACTGAGTCATATCGTGTCGTAGGATGTATAAGTCATGACTGAACTGCTGTATCTTGTTTTGGAATTCCCACCTGCGAGTCCATACTAGGGGCGGGGGTGATTCTTGAAGCTAACCTGCGAGTCCACACTATGGGCGAAGGTTAGTAGTTATCTGTTCTGCACCTGCGAGTCCACACTAGAGATGAGGGTTAGTAGTTATTTCAAACCGGCGAGTCCACACTAGGGGCGAGGGTTTGAGTATCTATTGATCTCGTGACATATTTTCTCTTGTTCTCATCCTACAGTTTATTTATGCATAGTATTTCTTATACCCGTGTTCATGATCATTTTGTCAGTAGTCACTTGTCTATAGCCACTTGTTAGTAGTCATCATGGCAGTGGTCAATTGTCATGATTCTGTCTCTTTTCCTGTTTATGCCCTGCTTATATTTTATTGCATGATTAAACTGCTAGATAGGCATATTTTTATGTATCTTGCTATGTCCCGTGAGTACCTGATGATCCCTTCTGGTTTAGTGATTGCATGGAGTTAGCTAGTAGTTCTGGATGGCGGATGTGATGATACGCTTGCGGGATTCGGGTATCGTTATTATGTTTATTATCCGCTCGTGCTTTCATACCTTATCATGAGATATCCTATTTCTTGATTCACTTTTTAGACTCTTATTACTTTCTTTAGAGTCTTATCGGACATATATGCTAGTGGGCTGCAGACCATGACCCATAGTGTTCATTCATGTTTCGTACACTTATTATGGATTTGAGATATAAAATGTTTTGCCATGATTTGGCAGTTTACCATGCTCTTGACAACGTTTACGTATTCGAGTCGGACTGGAGTCCGCTTGATACGTAGCTGGCTTGCTCACGTGCTTGCATCCGAAAGGCGGGCGCGGGTCGTGACAAGTTTTTTTGGTGGCCCATGCAGGTCAGAGCATATCGTATTGGTTACGTAACTGTACTGATATGAGCCTGCGAATATGACTAAACCCTTAGAAATCTCAATCCACACTACCTTGAAAATTCTCCTAGTAATTCTCTACGTCCTTGAAATTTCACATTTGTTCTCGATTATTCTTCGTTGCCTTCTAAACCATTGATTTTCGTCTCCTTCTATTTCGGGGTGACGAATGATCGTGCTGTCTAGAATCCATCAAAAATTCTTAAATTATAGTATAATATTGCTTGACTATTGAATATTTGGTTGTTTATAGATATGAGAGATTATAGATGCCATATGCCTTAGATATCTGATTGGTAGAATTGTTAGCAACTAGTTAGAAGATTATAAGATTTTAGTGACCGTATTTTGAGGAGTAGTGTGACCAAAGGTGGGTAGAAGTCCTCAAGTATTCGTAGTTATGAAATGGCTAGAGAAGGATATAAACTATTTTTGAGGAATGAAAATTTGAGGAGATTAAGGTTAAGGTGGAATTTCTTTTTGAATTTTTAGGAATAGTTATGAATTAGAATTTCGAGGACGAAATTATTTTTAAGGTGGGTAGATTTGTAGCTCCCCTTTCCAAATTTTTTTGAAATATTTATTTATTTATTTATTTGATTTATATGGTGATTTTTAAATTTTTTATAAATAATTATTTAGTTAATTATTATGGTGGATGACTTTAGCCATGGTTGAGTTTTGAAGTACAAGACGACTATGAATCATGGCACGTATAGCATGGTCGTGTGCCTTGACTAGTGTATTAGCCATACCAGGGAAGACCTAGCCATAAGTATACCCTAACTAAGAAAACCAGGCTAAGTTGTGACATGACCCCTTTAAATATTGTTAATTATTTATTATTAGATTATTAACTTTTAGGAGACCCGACTGTACTATTCTTGCCCGGACTTGACCCAAGCCAGTCCAAACTCATGTAGACATATCGAACGCCCAAAAATGACCATGTAGATGTATATGGTATATATAAAATATTTATATTGGTATTTTACTTTTATGGCCAAGTAAATAGTTTATAATAGTTATATATGATATATATCTTTTTATTATCATTAATTGGATAATATATTTTATAAATAATATCCTTGTATATTCTTTAGAATCAGTAGGTTAAATACGATCTTGCATGTATTTGATTATATGTACATACATTTATTTAATTTAATTATAAATGTATACACTTATAATAGTTTTATTTATATATTGATTATAATGTTTAGTATTTACATTACATAAGGCTTATTATATATTTCTTGTAAGTTATAAATGTATTTATTTTAGTAAACAGGTATTGTAAATGTTATTTAAATATATATTGAGTGTAACTATGCCTTGTAACAAGTACATATATATGTACATTTATTTTATTATATAGGGATTGAATTTATATAAGAAATAAGATTATTATTATTATTATTATTATTATTATTATTATTATTATTCTTATTAAAATGGAATAAACCCAAAACCCTTCCCATTGGCCGAGCCCAGCCTGAGCAGCCCAACCCAACAATCAGCCCAACCCGACAAGCCCAGGCCTGAGCCGTAGGCCCGACCCTCCTCTGTTCACAACCAAACAGTTAAGTATATATATATATATATATATATATATATATATATATATATAGAGAGAGAGAGAGAGAACGAGAGGGAGTATCGCTACAAAACCCTAACCTAATCTCGTCGCCACCCCACAACGCTCGCCCAGGGACGCCTGTGCAGCCACCCGCCGCCTTGGCATCCGCCACGCACGGCCAAAGCCGCCGGAGCAGGCGCGAGACAGAACAGCGACATCAGCGAACGCTGGGTCCGACCCCAACTTTGAGAACGAAGTTCATCGCCGTTTTTCGATCGATGTACGAATCGATTTCTTGGGTATGTACCCAACATAACCCTCTTCAATTCTGTTCTTTTACTTTGTAATTAGATGTCTTCGATCGTTCGAAAAATTGACTCAAAGTCGATAAAAATCCTGTCCCGAGACAGGACATGAATCAGTCCAAACACCCAAGTTGGAAGGCAAATTCCTGCCAATCCATTGACTTATTCAGAAATCTAGTTGAATAACTTTTTAGACAACATATAGGGCTTTAGAACCTATTTCATTGTTTTGAATTTCATTAATTATAGACAGAGATATTTGTTCCTAAAAATCGAGAAAAACTCGCAACAAAACAGTTTAGAAAATTAGAATTTGTCCCGATACGACGTATGTTCCGCTAAACCGGGCGACGTGTTCGCGAACCGAAAGCATCCAAAGGTGCGTATCAGCTTCGTGGACGTATCAGCTTTGACAGAATTCAAATTGGTTGCGTGTGCGCGACGAATTTAATACGTATCCGTCGAAATTCACCGTATTGGCCTCTGTGTAAATTTTCTAGTTACTTTGTGCACATTTATCAAATCGAGATAAAACTTACGCCAGCAGGACCGTATCATTTTTATGGTCCTGTATGCCAAGTTTGGTTCGATTCTGAGACAGTTGATCGGATCACCGTTTCGCGGGCCCCACGATCCGATTCGACGGGCGATTTTGTGCACGGCCTGCCGAAATTCAACTTTGGACTTACGGTTGGGTTCGTATCATCAAAATGAATCCGTAGACATATAGTTTGATGACTTTAGAGACCATTGACTTTGGCACGCTTTTCGGTACAAAGCGGGTCTAACGACGGACATCGTTTTTGCCCAAAATTATCGTTTTATCGCTGTGTCCAGAATTGGACTTAAAGACAGGCAATCCTAGCTAATTTAACTATTTTGAGAATGTTGACAATGTCTGTTTCAGCGTTCGAAGACAGTTGTGATGATTTGGACTTTATGGCTTAACAGTTGACTATATTTGTTGGATCTGCGTGCAACCTCCAGGCAAGTATACCTTGCCTCCCTCTACAATTTATTTACATGCATATTCTTATTATTATCTAATTTTACTAGTTGATTATTTACATGTGATTTGTATATCATGCATGCTAGTATAGATATAGTCCTTGTTCATAGTTAGCTTGCAGTTTATTTTGGATCTGTTCTCCAGTGTATTTTGACTGGGTCATATTGTGTCCTCACCTGTACTTCGACTGAGTCATATCGTGTCGTAGGATGTGTAAGTCAAGGCTGAACTGATGTATCTTGTTTTGGAATTCCCATTTGTGAGTCTACACTAGAGACAAGGGTGATTCTTGAAGCTAACCTGCGAGTCCACACTAGGGGCGAGGGTTAGTAGTTATCTGTTCCGCATCTGCGAGTCTACACTAGGGCGAGGGTGATTCTTGATGCTAGCCTGTGAGTCCACACTAGGGGCGAGGGTTAGTAGTTGTTTCAAACCTACGAGTCCACACTAGGGGCAAGGGTTTGAGTATCCATTGATCTCGTGACATGTTTTCTCTTGTTCTCATCCAACAGTTCATTTATACGTAGTGGTTCTTGTACCCATGTTCATGATCATTCTGTCAGTAGTCACTTGTCTATAGCCACTTGTCAGTAGTCATCATGGCAGTAGTCAGTTGTAGTGATTCTGTCTCTTTCCCTGTTTATACCCTGCTTATATTTTATTGCATGATTAAACTGCTAGATAGGCATATTTTTATGTATCTTGCTATGTCCCCTGAGTACCTGATGATCTCTTCAGGTTTAGTGATTGCATGAAGTTAGCTAGTAGTTCTGGATGGCGGATGTGATGATACGCTTGCGGGATTCAGGTATCGTTATTATGTTTATTATCCGCTCGTGCTTTCATACCTTATCATGAGATATCCTGTTTCTTGACTCATGTTTTAGACTCTTATTACTTTCTTTAGAATCTTATCGGACATATATGCTAGTGGGCTGCAGACCACGACCCATAGTGTTCATTCATGTTTCGTACACTTATTGTGGATTTGAGATATAGAATGTTTTGCCATAATTTGGCAGTTTATCATGCTCTTGACATCGTTTACATATTTGAGTCAGACTGGAGTCTGCTTGATACATAGCTGGCTTGCTCAAGTGCTTGCATCCGAAAGGCGGGTGCGGGTCGTGACAGAGGTGCTGAAAGTGCTGGGGCTGTTGGTCTCGGGTTCTGCTGGGCATATACTAAGGACTGCTGCTCCGGACAATCCTTCACCTTGTGCTGTCCTGACCCGCATCTCAAGCATGCTCCAAGTCGAGTTCGACAGTCCTTCAAGAGGTGTCCCTGCTTCCCGCAATAGTTTTTAGGTGGGCTTCTGATAAGGTATTGGCCTCTGCTGGAACTGTCCTGTGGGCCTCCTGATAGGTCCACCCAGAGTAGCTTGGACTGGTGTCACTGCTGGTATATGACGTCTCGATGTCTGCTGCTGCTCCTTGCGAAGAATCTCTTGAGCACGAGCTTCCTCCAAGACAACTGAATGAGAGACTCGAGATTGTGTAGTCGTATAAGAATTGAGCTCTGGTGCTAGCCCCTAGTGAAATCTCCTCGCCTTCTCTAACTCGGTTGGGATCAGTCCGGCACCAAATCTACTCAGGCGATTGAACTCTGAGTCATACTCATCAACTGTCATATTTCCTTGCTTCAGATGAAGGAATTGGTCGTATAGACCATCTCGAACATGGATGGGGAAGAATATCTCATAGAATATAGATCATAGAACTGCTTCCAGGTGATTCCAGTGCCTAATCGTCTCTCTTATGCCTTCCACCAATGGTGGGCATTATCCTCTAATAGTAGGTCCACTGCTGTCATCCAATCTTGAGCTGGCAACTGGGATGCTTTCAGTAGCTTCTCTGTACTAATAAGCCATTGTGACACCTCTAGTGGCTTCTCTACTCCTCTGAAGGGCTTGGGGTTCATGTCTGTGAAGTTCTTGATAGTGCCTTCATAAGGATGCAGAGCCGGTGCTGGTGCTGGTACCGGTGTCGGAGGTGGTGGTGGAGGTCTAGCCGATATTGCCATCATGGTCTGTCTTATCAGCTCAGTCTGCTGCCACTGAGCCTGCATCATGGCGTACATAAACTGGAAAGTAGGGCTTCTATCCGTCGGTGGTGGAGGCATCTGGGGCCCCGACTGTGGTGAAAACTGCTGAAAGAATGGTGGTGGTGGAGACAGTAGAGCATTCCCTCCCGGAGGCATGGTAGTGGTCTGTCCAGCTGGCTGATTGGGGGTGCTGCGATCTCTGGGTGCACCATCGTCGGTGTCGTAGTAAGCTGTGACTGTCCTGGCTGGTATGGTGTCACCGGAGTCATTGGAGGATTCTGTCCCTCCGGGGTAGCCTCTTCACCAGATGTGAGGGCCAAGGCAGAAGTGCGTCCGCTTCTTAGATTCATACTATTGGCACGAGGAAGAATAGGACGAGATTATGAGAGGTTAGATGGGAGGTAATTCAAGTAATCAAAGGAATTCGAAAAATTTGGAAGTCAAGGGAAGTAGTATTTCTGGATGAGATATTCCTATTCCTATATGCAGGCTTGTTGGGCACAGTTATGTAACCCAACAATATTTTCTGACCTGCATGGGCCACCACAAAAATATGTAATGCCCCAGTCCCAAAATACCTAGGACCGAGTACGTGAACATGCCAGCTGCACATATAAGATGAATACCCCAATATAAGGAACCATTGTATACGTACATAAGCTATAAAATAAATCATCACAGGCTATAATAATATAATCTAATCTCATCACAGCTCAACACAGAAGATAATAAAGTTCAGATAATAAACGAGTGTATCAAAAGATAGCCGGGTGAACATACTCACTCCAAACAGCTATATAAAAATAGTCTCATAGGATCGGAGTCCAACCTCCGCAAAATATAAAGAAAAGAGATGTAAAATATCCACTAATGTCTTAAATAAGGAATAGACTAGAAATCGATAGGAACTGCCTCGTCATCAATGTATGAAGGATCCAAAGCCGCTCCATACTCCTGTAAAAAGTTATCTAATCCTGGAGAGATAACCAAGTCCTCAGCGGGACGTAACAAGATACAAGAAAATACCTTACCATATAAAATATGATATATAATATAAGAAAAGATGAATGCAAATCGGGTGCCTACCAGTTCTACAGTAATAATGCAGTTAAGAACAGACCTTCAACGCATGGGCATCCGGCTCAGGTGCAGGTAACTCAGGTATGGTCCCATCAGGATACCAGGGACTTCAAAGCATAACATTCCTCGAATGTCAGAGGCTAGTAGGATCAGGAATAAGAAAGTGCATAAGGGTTCCATACGTTAAGAAAACTGTTCTCCCCACCCAATGCCTAGTAGGGTCACATCCATGACTCATGAAACCTCTCGTAACTGCCAAGTCTACTAGCATGCAATTCTATTGGCTGTTGCTCCTGTCCGTCGCACGCCTCATACGTATCGGTGGCCAGCCGACTACGCGAGCACGTATCCTACATGTGACTCTTAACACGTGGTAAAGCAAGTGTCAAGGCCGTATGAGATATAACGATACTTCATCAACAAAGGGGTGGTCACTAGAATAAGTCAATGCAAGAGAAATAAATAAAAGCGAGAAAAACGATCGATAGAGTCGTCTGCACCAAAGTGTGACTTGGACGCACAGTTTTATAATATTAACAAAAAAGAAATACTAAAAATAACAACTGAAAATAAGAATACATAAATCACAGAGTAAGGTGGCAAGGTATCTTGTCTAATGGTGCGAAGGTAGCAAGTCCAAGAATCACAATATCAACAAAGAATGTCACAATCTCCAACCGACTCTGGATGCTGAAACAAACATCAAGAACGTACTCGAAATAAGTGATATACCTAGGAAATGCCTGTCCGAAAGTCAGATTCTGGAACAGGGGCAAAATCATAATTTTGGGTCAAAACGATGCACGCCATTAGACCCGCTTTGCACCAAAATATGCGCCAGTATCTATGGTTTCTAAAGTTGTCAAACTACATGTCTACGGATCCGGTTTGAGGAGATGAACCTAACGGTATATCCAATTTTGGATTCCGATGAGCCGTGCACAATCTCGCCCGTTGGATCGGGTTGTGGGCCCGTCAATTTTTGGCGTTCCGATCATCCTTCTCAGAATCGGACCAAACTTGACATACAGAACCAAAATTTTGATTCGGACCTGTAGGCATAAGTTTCATCTCGATTTGACGAACGTGCACCAAGTTATTGAGGAATTTGCAAAAAGGTCGATACTGTGAATTTCGACGGATACGCATCAAATTTGTCGCGCACACTCGACCAATTTGAATTCCGTTAAAGCCCACACGTCTGTAAAGTCGATACGCACCTTTCGATGCTTTTGGTTCGCGGCCAAGTCGCCCGGTTTGGCGGGGCGCACGTTGTATCAAGGAGTTTTATTGAAATTACACTGTTTTTAAACTAAATTTTTCTAATTTTTCAAAATCTATTTTCTATGCATACTGTAGATGAAATCAAAAGATATAATAAGGGTTTTAGTCTTGTATAGGTAGGCTACAGGATTGTTCAACTGTATTTACCGATTGATAAATATCTAGCCGGAAATTTGCCTTCCAAGAAGGGTATAAAATAATCCAAAACTGTCGATCATAATATATGAGTTCTGTGTATTTTCGTGATTTTAAGAGGGAAATTATGGGCAGATTAATACGATAGGATCATACCCATTTGAAGGGTTTAAAGATGGTCATGTAGGCTATATCTAAGATTCGATAGATTGAAATTTGATCAAACAGACATGTAGTAAATTACTCGCGAAGGGCGGTACCTGACAAGCGGTTTTCTGGAACATGGGACTCTGTTCCCACGCGTATAGGCGGCTGCGGTGGTGCTCCGGCGTCTCTGCGGTGGTTAGGGGCGGCCGAGGGCATTCTCCTAGGTTAGGATATGCTCTGGGTCGAAGCACGAAAAGCACAAGAATTTTTTAGGGTTTTTGAAGGATTTTCATGGATGAGTCGAGTTTATATACTCGAGATTAAATTTGATTTTTATTTGAATTCTTCTTGGGATTTAACGTGATTTAAATTAGGATTTGGATTAGGATTGGAGGAGAATCTATGTTGGATTGAGTAGGAAAATTTTTGAAAAGTTTTGATAGAGATTTGATCGAATCTCACTTTGGAACTTAAAATCTATCGAGCTCGGGCTTGGCTCGGGTGGGGGAGATGATGAACAGTGCTTGCACTGTTCAATACGTGGGGTTCATTTTTTTTCCTTTAACTATATATATATATATATATATATATATATATATATATATATATATAAATAGACACACACACACACATATACATTTATATATTTTTATATATACATATACATTTTTATGTGAAACTTAGAGCAATTAGCTAGCATTTGAAATAAGATATTTTACACATATACATTTATATATTTTTATATACATATACATTTTTATGTGAAACTTAGAGCAATTAGCTAGCATTTAAAATAAGATATTTTAAATCACTATCTAAAATTTCCAAATAATGTTGAAGAGTATAATACATACACACCAATAATATATATATATGCATACCTTAACTACAACTAAATAAAATATGTACAAAAAATAGTAAAATTGTAAAAAAAATTCTGCATAAAATATGAGAATTTACACCTGTAGTCGATACACATCCGTACTGACCCATCCTTCTTTGGCACAAAAAGCACCAGATCACCCCAGGTGAAGAACTCGATCTGATGAAGCCCTTATCCTGCAACTCATCCACTTGCTTCTTCAATTCCACTAGCTCGCTGTTGTTAACTCTACAAACGTGCTGAGTTATCGGCTCTGTGCCTGGCATAAAACTATAGAGAACTCTATATCTCTGTCCGGAGGCAACCCCGGCAACTCCTCTAGAAAAATATCCATGAAGTCAGCTATCAATGGATGTGGCAAACTCTGCTCCTCTTCTAAAGCTCTACAGAAAACTCTGCTGCTCTACTCTGCCTCTTGTCACGACCCGTACCCAGTGTAAGGGCACGAGAAGTGGTTACGTCTAGCCTACACCACAGTGTCGGCGATAAAACGCTATCCTAGGTCACAACATCTAATAATATAACTGTACCTGTACAATGATATACGCTCCAAAAGGAGGACAATCTAAAGGTACAACTCAATCACAGGATCTAAGGTAGAAATAAGGAATAAAGATATGGATAAGATAAAAGAGTAATCTCCAACAAGAGCTACAAATAAGAGTAATATCTGAGTGTTCAAATAACACAAAATAACCAATATCTAGAAGTACATCAAATAAGACAACTAAAAGGGAAACTAGTCTAGAAATCTAATCTAGACAATAGGCAAGTCCTCAGCGACTGCTAGATCCTCTTGAGGGTCTAAGTCACCGGTGTCATCTAATCTTGTACCATAATATGTAGGGCAGAATTCCTCCTCATCACCTGTAATATTTTTAACAGTCCAATCAGGATGGGAATGAGCATAATACATCTCGCGCAGTTCATATCTTGATAGGAAATATAAAGCATGTGATAGAATAAGATAGGTGAAACACTGTAAGAAATATGCATGAAAAGAAAAAGAGAAATTGATAACGAAAGCTATCTATATATGATGATAGAGAACTGGAAGTGACTATGTAATTTAGAGTACAAGATAGACATATGAACGACTTAATTTGTACATGATTACACTACAAAGTTTATACATGATTACACTACTTTGGAATTGTTCATATGACTATTTCTACTCTCCCGTACCCCAATCAATACACAAGGATCTAGACAGATTATGTTATTGTACATGAAAGTTTATACATGAAGCTCATGAGGTCATGAGAGTACATGAGAGCACATAAGTATACATGAATAATAAGAGTCCATAAATTACATGATATTCGTGAAAAGCACATGACATGATGTATTCGATGCACCCGAGGGGGATAACATCTCATGTAAAGATCCATATAGTACTAATCCATGATAATGTCGTGTCAGCATCAAGTAAATTAAACTATGACATGAATATAATTCCTAACAAGTATAAAACGGTCAAAGAATGTACTCGCCTGGTATCTCGACTGTCTGATGAGAATAAGAGTCCGAACTGGAGTATCTGAGTCCTATTTAGAACAACCATAGATTACAAAGTGTCTAATATGAAATAGATAAAGTCTACAATACAATATAAATGATTCTAGGTCCTTCTAGATCAAAGTCAACCCTTGGTCAACTTTGGTCAACCCTGGTCAACTCTGGTCAAATCTGGTCAACTATAAGTCAACTAGTCCATTTACCAAAATTTAGGTCAAACTTAAGTTATCTAGTCATTCCAAGTCCGTTTGAGTCGATGTGGATCAAGTTTGACCCAAAGTTGACTTTTGTCAACTTGATCAACTTGCTAGTCAACTCTGCCAAGTTAGGCTAATTTGGTCATTTCTAATGAACTCACAAATCCCTAGGCAATATCCTATAGCAACAATAGTATATATATACATATTTACATTCAAAAATATTTACAATAGTATGTATGTATATATATATATATATATATATATATATATATATATATATATATATATATATATATATATATATATATCAAACCAAAATAATCTGTACATACTGGATACCTACTATTCATCCATTACTGGGAACCTAAATCTCAAAACTGAACCAAATACATATATAAGCCTATATATATATATATATATATATATATATATATATATATATATATATATATATATATATATATATATATATATATACACGGACACAAAGGGAAAATATACATATAACACATAAATTATATATAATTGAAAGTAAACATAAGTCTAAGTAAAAATTAAACTCTCAAACTAATCTAAATCCAACCCCAAACTCAGAAATCTGAGTTTAAACTCAGAAATCTGAGTTTAAACTCAGAAAATCGATTTCTAATAAAAAATAAACTCATGAACAACCAACCGAAAACACAAAACCAACTCGAAACCTGAAATGCAAAATAAAAAACTAGAACTCGCGAAACTTGGCAAACACAAAGGTGTATACATGTGTGATGTGCTCGGGTACTCACGGGGTTGAACCCTTGTCCGTATCGTGTCCACGAAGCGCGTATCGAAAAAACCCAAATACGCGTGTATTGACAAGTGCCCGTGCATGTGTGTTACGCTCGATTGAATGCCACATGCAGCACGAGAAGCCTCATGCTCGTGCACTGACACGATACTACGTTGCGTCCACGTGTCGCTGGACATGTGAACCCGCATGGCTGTGCGCGCACGCGGCCTCGTGGACGCGTGTCGAGCCCCGTGGCTCGCGATACGAGCCACGTCGTGTCTTGGGGTCGGGGTTCTCGGTAACCTAGGTCTAGGGCTTCATTTTTGTGCTCCTGGAATGACTCCTCGTCACGTCGTGTTCGCGTACGAAGGCCGTGTCAGCGGCAATTGCTGGACGCGTGCACAGTATTGGCCGAACTGTGCGCGATAGATTTCTCTGTGCACGCTCCACGAAATATCATAAAATTTTAGGAGCACATGGGTAGAGGTTGCCCCCACGTGTCCATGAAATTTCATATGAAACAGAGTTCTGTGCGTCGAGTTATGATACTTGGACAGCAGGGCATGCACAGGGCCGTGCACGGACCTCGTGCACGCGTGTCCGTGTCCGATTTGGACATTGAAAAAATGTCTCAAATTGAGATCCATCTTCATGAAAGTTATTTCAAATAATTATAGAAATAAATTCGTGAAAATAGAATCACAAAATACCAACTTTCAGTTTTAAGCGGCATTCCGTCGAACACGTGTTCCAATGTACCGACACGTGTCCGATACGCCTATCAAACGAATACAAAATCCTACCAAACTTCATGCACAGGTCTAGGATACCTATATGGATGAATCTACGAAGAAAAATCGGAATTAACAAGTGTTTAGAGGGGTTTACCTATTGAGAATCAAAAACTTAATGAAACGAGCCTCCAAACGCGTCGATGTCGATTTTCTCTTGTCCAACACCTCCGATCCCTCGCTAGCAACTCTCCAGCAGGTTCCTCTCCTCCCAACGATCACAACTCATTTCGTTTGGAAGGATTTGGATGAGAAACGAGTAAAAAGGACTTTTAGAGAAGAAGGAGAAAACTAGGGTTTTGAAGAACTTGACGGCTACAAGTTTTCACACAAATGAGGGAAGCTGCTGTTTGTGGCCGGCCAGGGGTTAGCTAGGGTTAGGTTAGGGTTTAGGATGGGCTACCATACACTTAAACATAAAGCCCATTAGCCAAAAAGGCCAAAAGCTTCATGGAAAAATAGACTACAAATAATTTTAATTATTTTCTAATGTGGACAAAAGCTCTAAATTAAAAACTAAATAGCCAAATAAGTTTCTAATTACATTGTTAGTCTTCTAATCAAGGTTGACTAAGGTTAAACCATTTTCTACTCCCAAAACATCAAGCAAGGACTAAATATCAATCAATTTAATAATAAAAATAATAAAAATTCAATTTAGCACACAAGGACTAAAATACCCCTAATTAGAAAAAGTGGGAGTGACAAATCTACCCTCCTTAAAATAATTTTATCCTCGAAATTAAGACAAAACTAAACAAATAAGAAGGATAGAAAAATCATACCTCAAGACTGAAAAAGATAAGGGTATCGCTCGCGCATCTCATCCTCCCTCTCCCAGGTAGACTCACCTGGAGAATGATGCCTCCATGCTACGCGAACCAAGGGTATCATCTGGTTCCTCAGCACCTTCTCCTATCGATCTAAAATCTCCACAGGCTGTTCTGGATAACTAAGAATAGGGCCCACCTCGTTCTCGGAATGATCCAGTACATGGCTGGGATCTGCCACATACCGTCTCAGTTGTGACACGTGAAATACATTATGGATTCCCTCTAATGCAGGTGGCAAGTCCAATCTATATGACACATCACCGACTCTTCCGTTGATAACGAATGGACCGATGAAACGTGGGCTAAGCTTTTCACCTCCACCAAAGCGAATAGTGCCACGCGTCGGAGATATCCTCAGGAAAACCAGATCTCCAACCTAGCACAAACATGGTCTCAAACTTAACTAAAATAATCATATGATTAAACAAAATCATAAACAACCAAAATCCTAATCCTAAGTCTAAGCTATACCTCAAACTGCAAAGGTCTTCGGTGGCTATCGGGCTAATACTGCTGTCTGTCCTGCGCCACGCGAAGTCAATCTCTGATGAGCTTCACCTTCTCGGCTGCGTCAACAACCATCTCAGGTCCCAATAAAGCTCGCTCTCCGACGTCATCCCAAGACAAGGAAGTACGACATCTACACCCGTATAACGCCTCGAATGGTGACATCTCAATACTGGCATGGAAACTGTTGTTGTATGCAAACTATACTAAGTGAAAATAATCCTCCCAAGAACCTCCAAAATCCAGGACACAAGTCCGTATCATGTCATCGGGTGTCTGAATAGTCCTCTCTGACTGTCCGTCCGTCTAAGGGTGATATGCAGTACTAAATTTGAGCCGAGTGTCCAAACTAGTATACAGACTTTGCCAGAAATGGAAAGTAAAGCGACTATCTCGATCCGAGACAATGCTCACCGGAACTCCATAATGTCTGATAATCTGACGCACGTACATCTTTGCTAGCTTCTCTGTAGACAAACCCACTTTGAATGGCAAGAAATGGACCAATTTGGTCAACCTGTCTACGATGAACCAAATCGCATCTTTCTCTCCTGGTGTACGTGGCAATCCTGAAACAAAGTCCATCGTAATGTGCTCTTACTTCCACTCCAGAATAGACAATAGCTGTAACAGTCCTCCTGGCCTCTACCTCTCTGTCTTAACCTGCTGACAAACTAAACATCTGGCGACGAAGTGTGCTACCTCCCGCTTCATCCCATACCACCATATATGCTCTTTCAGATCCCTATACATCTTGTTGGCAGCTGGATGCATAGAGTACTGAGAACGATGGGCATCCTGCATAACCTGCTCCCGAAGGTCTCTACTTGGCACATACAGTCTGGAACCCTGCCTCAATGCACCATCCTCTGCAATGACAAACTCATCCGCAAGTCCTGCTCGAACCTGCTCTCGGATACACCGCAGAGCAACATCGTCGAACTGAGTCAACTTGATCCTCTCTATCAAGTCCGACTGAATTTGTAGTCCCCTTATCTGCATCTCAACTTCCGGCACTAACACCTTGATACCCAGGCTCTCCAGATATGCTAACAAGTAATGATCCATTGTTAAACACATAGCTACCGGATACCTACTCAAGGCATCGGCAACCACGTTGGCCTTCCCTGGATGATACTGTAACAAAATGTCGAAGTCCTTCATCAACTCCAACCATCTCCTCTGTCTCATATTGAGCTACTTCTGTGTAAACACATACTTCAAGCTCTTGTGGTCTGTGAAGATCTCCACACGCTCTCCGTATAGATAGTGCTTCCACAACTTAAGGGTAAAGATAACTGCTACAAACTCCAAGTCATGGGTAGGGTAGTTCTTCTCATGCGGACGTAATTGCCTGGATGCATAGGTAATCACCTTCCCATGCTGCTATAAGACACAACCCAGAACCTTCCCTGAGGCGTCACTGTAGATAGTGAACCCGCCTGATCCTGATGGCAATGTCAGAATCGGGGCTGTCGTCAGCCGCTTCTTCAACTCATCAAAAACAACCTGACACTCTGACCAGATAAACTTTACGTCCTTCCGAGTCAGCCTAGTCAATGGCTCTGCAACCTGGAAGAAATCCTAAACAAACCTCCTGTAGTAGCCTGCCAATCCCAGAAAGCTCATGATCTCTGCAACTGAACTTGGTGTTGTCCACGCTTCAACTGCTATGATCTTCTTCGGGTCTATTGAGATTCCATCCCCGGTCATAACATGACCTAGGAAATCAACTCGATCCAGGAAGAACTCACACTTCAAGAGCTTGCCATAAAGCTCATCCTTCCTGAGAGTCTCCAGAACTACTCTCAAGTGCTCCTCATGCTCTTCTGGGGTCTTCGAGTACACCAAGATGTTGTTGTTGAAAACCACTATGAACTTGTCTAAGTACTAGTGGAATACCTTGTTCATCAGGTTCATGAATACTGTCGAGGTATTAGTTAACCCAAACGACATTACCATGAACTCAAACTGGCCATACCGTGTCCTGAATGCTGTCTTCGGAATGTCTTCCTTCTTCACCTTCACTTGATGGTAACCTAACCTCAGATTAATTTTGGAAAATACCTTTGCTCCGCTTAACTGATCGAGCAGATCATCGATCCTCGGCAGCGGGTACTTGTTCTTGATCGTGAGGCTGTTGAGAGCCCTGTAGTCGATACATATCCGTACTGACCCGTCCTAATTCGGTACAAAGAGTACCGGTGCACCCCACGTTAAAGAACTCGATCGGATAAAACCTTTTTCCTGCAACTCATCCACCTGTTTTTTCAACTCCACCAGCTCGCTGTTGTTCACTCTATAGACGTACTTAGATATCCGGGCACCAAAACTATAAAGAACTCCACATCTCTGTCCGGAGGTAACCTTGGCAACTCCTCCAAAAATACATCCATGAACTCAGCTATTAATGGATGTGGCATGCTCTGCTCCTCTACTGAAACTCAGCAGAAAACTTCGCTGCTCTGTTTCGCCTCCTGTTTGGTGAACTCAAACTCTGGCTCTCCTGGCACTCTGAAAAGAACTCTACTATCGCGATAATCTATACTGGCATGGTGCCTGCTCAACAATCCATACCGAGTATAATATCGTAGTTCGGTAATAGCATTACGAGCAGACTCACATCCAGTTCTCGGCCTCCCAATACTACTCTCCGATCCTTGCAAATATCACTAACGAGGATGATACCACCCCCAGTCGTGATTTTACAAGTCCTAGGCAATGGTTCAGAAGAGAGATGGTGTCTAATAGAAAATGATACAGACATAAAGCTTTGGGAAGCCCCCGAATCAAACAAAGTGAATACAAAAAAAGAGTCGAGAAGAACAGAACCTGCTATCAGATCTCCTACTGCCTCTACATCCTCAGCTGACATAGCGAATGCTCGCCACTGCTGACCTCCTCTGGTCTGCTACTGGTGCTAGATAAACTTTTGCTGCTGAGTCGTAATGGTCCCTTCTGCTGACCCGCCAGAGCCTTGTCTCCTGCTCCCTAAGCTGTACATCCTGAAGACATAGGACAGTCCCTCAGCTGGTGCTCCGCTGAACCATATAGTAGGCACTTGCCTAGACTCTTCCTATACTCGTTCTACACATGTCCTGGCTTCTTGCAGAAAGTGCAATTGATGACTTGCTGCTGTCTAGGTGCCTGCTTTATCTGCTTCTGCTAGAAAGGCGTACGACCTTGACTTTGGAACTGCTGCTGCTGGAACGGCTTCTGCTGATGCTGCTGCTGATAATAGGGCCTCTTGGCCGGGCCTCCACTGTCGTCGGCTCTATGTGAATCACGACCTCTCTTCAGCTTCAGTTTGAGGTCGTCCTCTACTGCCATAGCTCCTTACAGAATCTCTTCAAAAGTTGTATATCTGTCGCTCTTGGTTAAGGACTTGACTTTCTTAACCAAGCCCTTCCTGAACCTCCTAGCCTTCGCTGTCTCGCTAAGTCCCTCCACAAATCTTCCCAGGCGGCAGAACTCTCAGACATACTCCTCTACTGTCTAGTTTCCCTGAACCAGATTCTCGAACTGCGTCTCCAAGGCGCCCATTACTGTGTCGGGGAAGAACTTCTCTTTGAAAAGCTTCTTGAAAGCCTCCCAAGTCTTCCCCTCTGTACCAACTCTGGGGTCGGTCTGGTACCATGTGTGGGTAAGTTCCTACATCTGGCTGTCTGCTGCCTCTATCTGAAGTCTAGCTGGTATCTCCGCGAGGAAAAAAATCTTCTCTATATGCTCGATCCAATCGTCGGCATATAGGATACCCTTAGTACCCTTGAAGTCTCGCGGCCGCATCTTCTGAATGTCCTGAATGTCGAGGTCCTTGGCTGGTATGACTTTATCTGCCCTCCTTGTGTCTGGGCAATCACCTTCTCCACTGCAACCATGGCTAGCTGATGGGCATTGTCAATGCCCTGCCTCATATCCTCCGACTGGCACCGTTGAGCCTCCATCATCTGTTGGAAGAAGGAAAAGAACTACGCCATATCAATTGTCTCCTGAGACGGTGGCGGTAGCATCTCCTAAATCCCTGGGATAGTCCTCGGAACAGGTGGAGGAGCACCCCCAAAAGCTGCAGACGCTCCCACTGAGCAGGAACGCGAGGTGCTGCGGTCCCAGGGTCCTGCTGAATTAGGTGAGAAATGGCAGACCTCTCAGTGGTATCCCTTAGGCCAGAGCGATGCGATCGTGTCTCCACCATCCTGAAGACAGATCAAACAAAGAATCAATTACTGAGAAAGAAGCGATATAATCAAAGGAGGACAGTTATCTCAAAAGAAGACAATTTGCAGCAAGAATTAGATAAGAGTTTTTTCTAATATGATTGAGTACCTTAAACTTATATCTTATATCCTAGTACAGGCTGTAGTGATACTCTAGTTCGTGCACCACTACAAGATCACACTAGTTGTGACTCTGGACTTGTATGGGCCACCACTCCTCTCCTCTGGCGAACTCGAACTCTGGCTCTCCTGGCGTTCTGAAAAATACTATGCCTCCACGACAATCCATACTGGCATGGTGTCTACTCAACCGGTCTATCCCGAGTACAATATCGTAACTCGGTAATGGCATTATGAGCTAACACACATCCAGTTCTCAGCCTCCCAAAATAACTCTCTAATCCTTGCAAACATTATTAACTAGAATGATACCATCCCAGTCATGATCTTGCAAGTCCTAGACAAAGGTTCAAATACAAGGTGGTGTCTAATAGTAAAAGATATAGACACAAAACTATAAGAAGCCCCAGAATAAAACAAAGCAAATGCGAAAATAGAATCGAGAAGAACGAAACCTGCTATCAGATCACCCACTAGCTCGGACTCCTCCGCTGTCATGGCAAAAGCTCGCCCCTGCTGACCTCCTATAGCCTGCTGTTGATGCTGCACAAACCTCTGCTACTGAGTCTGAAATAGCGGTCCTTTATGCTGGCCCACCGGAGCTCTAGCTCCTCCTTCCTGAGCCATATGACCTACAACAAAGGGACAGTCCCTTAGTTGATGCTCTGCTGATCCACACAGTAGGCACTTGCCCAACCTCTTCTTGCAGTTATTCCACCCATGCCCTGGCTTCTTACAAAAGGGGTAAATAGTGGCATACTGCTGTCTCGGTGCCTACTGGTGGCCCTGCCTCTACTGCTGGTGCACCTGCTAGAAAGGCGCATGACCTTGACCCTGATGCTGCTGGTGCTGAAATGGCCTCTGCTGCAGCTGGTGCGGATGTGGGGTCTCTTGGCCGGGCCTGCACTACTACCAGCACCAAAGGTATCTCGACCTCTCTTGGTCTTCATCTCAAGGTCGTCCTCTGCTGCCAAAGTGCCTACCAGAATCTGCTCAAAGGTAGCGTCGCGGTCACTCTTGGTCAGTGACTTGACGTCCTTGACCAAGCCCTTCCGAAACTTCTTAGCCTTTGCTACATCACTCAGTCCTTCCACGAATCTATCCAGACGATAGAACTCTCCAGCAAACTCCTCAACTGTCTGGTTCCCCTGAACCAAACTCTCAAACTGGGTCTCCAAGGCACTGAGAGCTACATCAGGAAAGAACTTTTCCTTGAAAAGCTTCTTGAAAGCCTCCTAAGTATGTCCCTCGACCCCGACCCTGGGATCGGTGCGGTACCAAGTCAAAGCAAGATCAAACATCTGACTCCCAGCAGCCTCAATCTGCAAGCTATCCAAAATCTGTGCCAGCCAAAAAATCCCCTTGATGTGCTCGATCGAATCATCCGCGTACAGAATACCATCCGTGCCACAAAAATCCTTCGGGCGTATCTTTTGGAAGTCGATGATGTTCCATGGCCTCTGGTGCTGAACATAACCTCCCTGTGGCCGAGCTGCTGTTACCCCCTCAACTGCTGCCATCCACCTGGTGGGCATTATCAATATCCTGCCTTATATCTGCTGACTGGCGGTGCTGCACATCTATCATCTCCCGAAATAGTATGAATAACTGCGCTGCATCTACTGGTGCCGGAGGTGGTGGTGGCTGGAGAACGTCGAGGATAATCGGGGCAGGTCTCTGAACAGGTGGAAGAGCACCCCCAAAAGCTGCAGATGCTCCTACATGAGTAGAAGCAAGAGGTGCTGCGGTCCCAGCGTCCTGCTGAATCAGATAAGAGGTGGCGGACCTCTCGATAGTATCCGCCGGACCAGAGCGATGTGATTTAGTCTTCACCATCCTGAAGATAAATCAAACAAGGAAATCAATACTGAGCAGGAAACAATATTATCAAAGAAGGACAATTATCTCAAGGAAGACAGTTTATCAGATGAATTAAAAGATGGCAAGAATTAGATCAGAGTTTTTTTTCTAACTGTGGTTGAGTACTTATAAACTATATCCTATATCCCACTGTAGGTTGTAGCTATACTCTAGTTTGAGTACTACTACAAAACTGAAACAAAACTCCGAACCAGACCTGCATGGACCACCACTAAAAACGTATCATAACCCGCACCCAGTGAAAGGGCACGAGACCATGGGTACGTCCAGCCTACGCAGCAGTATCGACGGTAGAACGCTGTCCTAGGTCTCAACAACATCTAAACACAAAATAATGTACCTGTCCAGAATTACTCTCCAATCGGAGGACAATCTCAGAAGATACATCTCAATCACAAAAGATGGATAATGAGCACAATATAGGATAGGTAGAAAACTCAAAGTAGGATACAATCCAGAATTGAAATGAGTTCAAGTGCAACACCACACACAAAGTATGAAATAGTAACATGACAAGAGTAGCTGGAGACAATCCAAATAAAAGTCCTAGCAGTCTAATCTAGGAACTATAGATTTCTCCTATAGGCAAGCTAGATCCTCCTGATGATCCAGGTTGCAAGTGTCATCTATGTTGTGCCATAGTAGGTGGTACAGAAGTCATCCAAGTTCTCTGTAAAATTTATTAACATATCCAGTCAGGATTGGAGCAATTACATAACTCTAAAAGCAGTTCCAAAATATGGTAGAAAATATAGAACTAGAAATATAATATAATATATGATGTGCTATAAATGAAAGTATAGGAATACAGGAAATATAGACAAGGAAACTGAGTACATGAATAAGATAGAGAAACTATGAACCGTAAATAAATATAGGTGTTTCAGAGCATAAGATGGTTATGTGATTGGTTTAGGTTGCACATGAGTAATCTACGATAACTCGATTATATGTGAGGGTATTGTCACGCCCCAGAACCAGAATACTGGAGAGCGGGGGCAGACATAGCCAGCTACGTATATGAAATGGAATCTATCTCGCTATATGGTCACGGCTGTCTAGATACATGAGGGTTTATCTACAAGCCAGCAGTCTCTTAAGGTCATGAACAACCTATTGTCTCAATCACAAGCAAGTAAGTAAAAGTTACAAGAGGTATGATCATTAAATATACAATAATAAGGCGTCCCAAATATTATATATTCAGCTGATCATGAAGCTAGTCGTTACAAAATGTTAGGACTAGCAAGAGTTTAGTCATAGATGATCAACCCTAGGATCTGTTAATCATGTTACAGCCCGTAGGCAGACAATAAGTAAAAGTGCAACCGAGCTAAATAGGTGCTCGTTGGCTAAACGCCTCAAAAGAATATATTTACAATAGAGTGGGAGAGCCAAAAATAACCCACTCGTTGCTAGGATTCCTTCTAGTGTTCACCATCTGGCAGGAAGGTCGGTAGATCCTCTGGAGCTGCTCCAAAATCTGGCCATACAAAACTAGCTGGGTCAGACCCCAGAAAGAGCAAGTGCCACAAAGGAGGCTTCACTTAAGAACTAAAACCAGCAATCAGCGCAAGATATAAATAAAAGTAAGAACTGGAAATAAAGAAAATACACCAAGATGATATACGACGAGATAACCATGGAACTATTTAGATAACCAGGTTACAACCCGTAAACCAAACAAGGACCGGGGTTGTAACCCTTCGTCTGAACAGAGCTTGGAATTCTCACCATTTATCGGTAAAATAAATACAAGCATTCTGGTCGTTCAATGATCTGGAACAGGATCAGGGCAGGACTAGACTGGTTAGACTCCATCCAATCACTTCACGGCCAAGCAAGAAGTACGGCTTGATACTTTAACTAACTAGGGTTGTCACAAGCCTAATTACTAACAAGATGCAGTAAGAATTATTCCACAGCCACAAGCCCTGCAGACCATCCAGGTTTCTCGGGTTAAAAGATTAGAGTTGAATTCAGGTGGGTACATCGTCCAGGAAACGAATGTACCCTTAGGTAGCTTGAAGGGTGCAACACATAACAGTGTGCTGGAAATGTGCCCTATTCGACGGCAGGCTACAGAACCCAAGGCGTGCCCAGGTAACGGGATTGCCTGTAGCTAGAAAATCTCTTCATGACTAATGTATTAATCTAGTTATTAGCCCTTAGTTTATTTCAATAGGTACTCCTGACCGTGGTACTCAGGAGTCCCCTCCTAGACATGATGCAAGACAAGACTGGATTATTTATACAAGCACAATCGCCCACGGTGTCCAGGTTATTATACAGGTCATGTCATGTCAGGTAGCCGTCGCAACAGCTTATCAAGGTATAACATGTCAGGTTATCAGGTCAAGTGTACTTGTCAGGAGTGCACCACGACGGGCCACTATCAGGTCATGCCAGGTTACTCATGTCAGGAGTGCACCACTACGGGTCACTATCGTGTCAGGCTCAGTTATCAATTCCAAACATAACAAGTAAATTCGTAATTATCAAGTTCAGGACAAAAGGCGTAAGGATATAAAATGGGCGTAAAATATCTAATAAAATATCAATATACAGGGCTATAGAAGAGCCAAGCTTAAGGAAAAATAAAACCAAATCTGACACGCTGACATAAGGCCAAGTCAGCCAAAGGCCATACGCTCAGTGCAAGCTATGCTCAGGTCAAGCTACGCTCAGGCCAGCGTACGCTCGAGCTAGCGTACGCTTGAGGCCAGCGTACGCCTTGCTCGCTTAAGCTAGCGTACCAAGGCACGCGTACGCTCAAGCTAGCGTACCAAAGGGTCCATACACTTCCAATGGGAAGCGTACGCTCGAGTCAGCGTACACCAGGGCACGCTCAAGCTAGCGTACCAAAGGGTCCATACACTTCCAATGGGAAGCGTACGCTCGAGTCAGCGTACTCCAGGGCACGCTCAAGCTACAGGTCAGCGTACGCTCAAGCTAGCGTACGCTCAAGATTGCGTACGCTTGAGCTAGCGTACGCAAAAGACACGCTGCCAACAGGCAGCGTATCAAGGCTAGCGTACGCTCGCTAAAGAGCAGCGTACCAAGGCTAGCGTACGCTCGCTAAAGAGCAGCGTACCAAGGCTAGTGTACGCTCGCTAAAGAGCAGCGTACCAAGGCTAGTGTACGCTCGCTAAAGAGCAGCGTACAGCTCAGTGGCCTAAGCTAAAAAGCTAGCTCACTGCTCACTGTCTTCTCCAATTGGCAAGAACAGCAAGAACTCTAAAGTTGAATCTAAGCTTCAATAGTCCATATCTTGGTCAAAACAAGTCCGAATCCAACTTTCCAAAGGTCAAAATTGGGTAGAATGAAATTCTCTACAACATGGAACCATCAAAACTTAAAAACAAGGAAGTTTGATAGATCAAAACCACCAAAATCCGAAAATAACAAATTTCTAGATCTACAAGAATTAAAGCCTCAAAATGGAAAATGGCAAGTTCTAATGTGGTTTAGAATTATAAGGAGAAGCTAAATCAAACCATCAAAAGGAGTTCTCTTATGGAAGCAAGTTACACTTGCCTATGGTGTTCTTGGTTGGTGGGGAAGAGTAATGGTGGGGGAAGGAGAAGTAAATAAGAATTATGGAGGAGAGAGAAGGTTGGTGGGGATAATAAAGAGGGGGGTTGTGGTAGAAATAAAGGAGAAGCATAGGCTAAGGTGTTCCACCCTTGGCCCATGATGAACCAAGCATTGGGCCGACCGAACCAAGCCAACCCAAACCGAGAGTTAAACCAAGCCGAGAGCTAAACAAAGAATCATGCAATACAGAATAAAATACGTATACGTACCCCAAAATACGTAATACGAACACAGGCATTACAGGTATAATCGACATATACATAAGTATACTAGGGAATTTAATCACATAACTACTTCTACTCCTCTGCCTCAATCAATACACAAGGATCCGATCATGATATGTTACGTACACGATTATTGTTTCACATGAGCACATGAATAGTACATGAGAGCACATGAGTAGTACATAAGAGCATATGAATAGTACATAAGAGCACATAAAAGATACAAAAACAAGGAGTACACGATGCATGCGATGAATCCATGAACATGGAATACCCGATGTACCGGTAAGGGGATAACATCGTACGACAAGATCCATAGAGTACTGTTCCGTGATAATAATGTGTCAGCATCAAGTAGAGTGGTCTAGAGCTGGTAATATAGATACTATAGTAAATAAAAACTAACAGAGAATGTACTCGCCTGATATCCTGAGAAACGGATGTGTATCGGTGTCCGAACTGGAGTCATGACAAAGTCCTATTATGAGAAATTTGGGTTACAGAGTGTTCTAGATTAAAACAATTGATTAAATGTGTTATCTACATACTGCTAAACCATTTCTAGGTCAAAAAAGTCAATTTTGGTCAACACTAGTCAACCTTGGTTAATATCTAGGGTTTAGGCTAATGAGGCTATTTAGTGTTAGGCTAGAAAGTACAAACCATATTCCACATCCCATCCCTAGCTATTAGGATAACCTAAGCATCATACTATAGCATACCTTACCTACCATCTTATCTATTACTAACCCTATGAGTATACACATATACAATGGTATGTATATAATATCAGACTCAAATCTAATGACAAACCACCAATTAACTTTATATATATAATATGTATATATACACTACATATGAACCTAACTACTTTATCCATATTTAGGTTCATATGTAAAAAAAATATGGATAAAGTAGTTAGGTTCATATGTAGTGTATATATACATATTATATATATAAAGTTAATTGGTGGGTTGTCATTAGATTTGAGTATAATATTATATACATACCATTGTATATATATATATATATATATATATATATATATATATATATATGTATTTTTTTTTATACCAAAGGCACACGTATACATAGAACAACCAGGGAAGTTTAGGACTGGACTATGAAGTGGAACTTGACTAAACAAGTCAAAATCTGACAGAGAATAGAACACTAGATGGGTAGATCATTATGGTAAAATAGACTAACAATTATGAATGAGGAAACGAATGCATCCATCTGAAACATAACAAGGTATATGAACATTTGTTCTCAGCTGATACTGAAATGAACATGCTATAAATCGAAAGGAAAACTCCAGGATCTAATTATCATGTATACTAACTAATCATTCAAATAGGATATGGGCTAATGGCCATACTCCCTTCTTGCAATGACTGAACTAGGACACTATGGATTGATCAGCCTTGGATAACCTAGACCTCAACTTGATCCAGGGAACATAACAAGTAATGGATATGCATGGCACTCAAGGAACCATTAATATCCTATATATTGCTACAAGCCAACAAGGATTGATACCATGGTATCCCAACTGATACTAACAATCAAGGGGGATAAGGGTACATGAATATGGGATAAATGTGAGGTAGAGGCTGCTCATTTGAAATTCAATTAATCCATAGAATGGACTTCAAGTACTGTGGCTAACTCGAAGTGTGCAGAACAATATAGGAATGGATTTGCATATATATATATATATATATATATATATTTTATATATATATATATATATATATATATATATATATATATATATATATATACAACTCGATTGAACATGAATGTGAAGGGCAGAGCAACGGATGCAGTGACCAAATGGCAATGTAGTGAGCTAAATACAATACAGGGGCAAATTGTTCGAGGGAGTGAACATTAACATTTGGACCTAAACTAAAGAAATAGCATGGACATCCCTAAAGCTAAAGGGCCGACCATGTCATGATGTACAAACCTGAACATCTAACTAATGCAGTCAGCAAAAGAAATGCAGGACACTCCAAATTATAGTGTATCAGAACATGACACTAAAATGGATAGATTACATAGGCAGAGCAATTCGTATGGTTGTTACAACTGATGTAGGGCATACACTAAATGGATAGATACTCAATACATATAGGGTATGAACATCACAAGGAACTAACACGATAAACCTGGGGTCTGGACAGACCTATAACACAGTGAACAGATCATAAGGATCGTGCCCCCACATCCCTATTTCACTAATCCCAACATTCACAAACCCTCTGATTAACTCAATATTGATAACTCAATATATATTTTAATAGAAAATAGAGTTAAAACTGAAATCTAAGTATCAAATGCCCTAAGAGTCATTTCACCAAATACTTGGTGTGCGTATTTGATACGGTACGATACGCCCGTGAAACACACCCCAAATGGATCCAAAAAATGACCAAGGCATTCCTAATGTTAAGGGGGATCCTAAATGAATGCATTTACACCAGTAAAAAGAATTTAGAGGGTTTAGAGGGCTCTTACCACTTGGAAGATGGATTCCCAAGGAAAAATTCTTACATCTAGATCTCCACCAAGCTTCAATGGCCAAATTATTCCAAATGCTCCCAAGTTAGCCGATAGAGGCTTCCTCTCTTCAAGGGGAAGGGTTTACAATTGGTTTGAGGGAATTTGGTCTCAATTTGGGAGGTGGAGAAAATTTGGGGAAGAACACAAATTAGCGTTAGGGTTTCTAATAAAAGGGGGAAGAATGAGAATATTTTACTATTAATTGCAAGGGGAATGGCTCTAGTGTGGCCGGCCATGCTAGACAGGCTAGGTGTAACCCCACCTTTCCATTTCTATAGAATTTTAAAAGTTTTATCAAGTTTGATTAATTAAATATTCTTTAATAATTTTTTTAATTATTTTTTACTTGGAGGGAATGATTCGAAATTGTGGCATGATTGTAAATTTCCTAGATAGTTGTAAACAATATGGTCCCACTTTTCTAACTACCTTTCTAACAAATTAACTAATTTTAACAGAATTTATATTGCATGTGTAAATACTTTGGAGGGGAGGGGTTTTTCTGTAATTTTTAATACTTTTCTCCACAACTTTTATTTAACTGATGGAGAGAGAGTGAGAGCTCATTTTCTTAGCTCATTTTCTTCAGTTCGAGCCTCTCTTTTCCCTAAAAGTTTCCATCATATGAACCCTAACCCTAACCCTAAACCTAACCCTAATCCTAATTTCTTGAATGGAGATACGATGGCGTAGAGTTCTCGGTGGCGTAAAAGCCAGTAGCGGCGGTTATCCCTCCATGGCGAGCGGCGCTCGGTTGTACGAAGTCTTCTCTCCGGCCATGGCGGCCATTCAAGGCGAGATCGTCGACGGGTGTTCCTTCTTCGGCGAGTTGCATAGCTATGATGATGGCAAAGCAGCGCCTTCTCCGCGCCAAGAGCTAGGCGCGTCTGGCTAGTTTTTCTTCGGCAAACTTTTAGGAGCAGATCTCGACACACACGACTATTCTTGATGATTCTCCTATTCTCAACGGTGACTTCGACTTTGAATCTTCTTTCCCATGGTGGCAGACCTTCGTCTCCGTTAATCTAGGTCAGTAGATTTAATTCTTTGAGAATTTGTTCCTTACTTTTTTTGAGATGGGATAAATCTTTGGATCTATTTTTTTTCTGTTTGAGCACAGGATTCAATTCTCAGATCCAACACATGTGGATCCTCGGATCGAGTATCCTCCTGAGATTGTTCAGATCTGGTGAGAACCTCCAGTCCGATTTCTCTACTTGAATGAATAGACCTTTTTCGTCCTTGAATTCTGATCGGTGATTTCATGACGGAATGGTTCGTAGTCGAATTCAGAGATTTCATTGAATCAATTTGTGATCGATCAATGAATTGGAGGACGATGCCGCAGTGGAACGTTTGAGTACAGTGGAGCCCTATGGCCGTGCCCGACACTTGGAAACGTGTCCTGTGGATTTCCTCCTTCAGGTATTGATGCTATCTTTCTGTTAATTCTTGAAATATTACTTTTTCTCTTTGAGTCGGGTGTGTTGGCCAGTGTCGGTTGAGGCGTAGATAGTGTTAGCCGTGTCCGAGTATATGTTCGTGACATTCGTATCGGATTATGGGTGTGTATTCAGTGTACATGTCCAAGAAGTCGACTATGTCCGTGCTCGGTTAGGTGCAAGATCTGTAGCGGTGTCGGTTGATTGGTGGCATATTCGTGACGGGGTTCATTTGAAAAACTATTGATTTGAAGTTGTACATTATCTGTATTGACTTATCTTGATTTACTTATACTTCTCTACTCTGCTTGCTCTGATTAAGATTTTGATTTTTGAATCGAATAAGTTAGTAAATTTCTAGGTTTTGATTTCAAATGAATATTTCTTTTGCTATGTACGATTTGGTTGTAAAATTATAGATTCATCTTTTACACTTCTTATGAATTGATGTATACATCTTCTTAAGGTTTTGATGGAGGATTCAACTTGTGTGAGTACTAACAGAATTTAGGAGAAATGACCGATAGATTTGAATGTTGAGAGTTTTATTGTACTTCATGCTTGTGCTTGAGCAAATGGCTAGTGGCTTTGCAAAATCTGTTGGGTATTGCTTTGTTTGGACATTAATGCAGTCGTTTAGTTGCAGTCCAGGTTGAAATGGATATGAGTCCCATGAGTGTGTCTGAACTATAGTTTTGGCTATGGCTATGTGTGTTTGAGTTGATTGAACCCTTGCCTATGTTGTGTTTACTGCCAAGTAAATTTCATATAGGAATTAGGCCTTGGGCCATAGTACAAATGTGGGTTGAGCTAAACTATAAGTTTCGGAGTATGGGCTTGGTTGATGGGTAGCAACAGTTACTTGGATTTATAGAATGTACTGTATTTTGTGACTTGTTGATTTAAGTCACTGAAGGTTTGTGGGTTTGCAGCATGGTAGAAGTTTAGTAAGGAGGAGTAGCTCTTTTGGAATTTTAGCTTGAACTTTTATCAAAGGCATTATACCTTGTTTAAATAAAATCATTTGATATGTTAAGTAAGTAAACATTTGATAGTAAAGTCATTCAGTATTAATAAACCTAAACCTGGTTAGTCTTTAATTTAATCCTATTTTGTTAGAACATAAAGTAACCTTTTGAATAAGGTTACCAGTTAATTATATAGTTAGACATTAGTGTCCTTAAAAGAATAGATTAGTCATCAATAAACTAGCAACTAGTAATTGATTTTAATCTTTAAACAGGTGGACAGACAGATCTTCCCATTCTTGATTACCCGGAGCAGGGCAAGTACATTTTATGGTTCATATTCATTTACATTCATATCCTATACTTTTCTTGTGACACGTCATGACACAATATCTTGTACTCTTACTTTTATGTTCTTGTAATTACTTGTGGTCGGGGAGGGGAAATACACGAGCTATGGGACCAAACCCAGAGATAAGAAATTCATGTTGATATTTTAGGCCTCGTACCGTGCACGCGGGCCCTAAGCCGTACCCTTATTCCTGTACTTACCCCAGCCGGTCACATAGGCTAGTTGTATTTCAAATATTGTGCACATGTCATGTCTTGTACTTCAGGTTCATGGTTTACATTCTTATACATTATTTCCTGTACTTTATATTCATGTACTTTCTTGTTCTTTTCTGTGCTTTACATGTTCTCTTGTACTTTTCATATCATGATATTCTTGTTCATTACCTAGAATTGTACTTTGCTTCGCTCCTGATTGGATATGTTACAGGTGTACTTGAGGATATCGTTCCACCTTATAGGCCAGGGCTTTGGATCTTAGCTGAGCAGGATGGAGGCATGACTTAGCTAGAGGTTACAGGTTTAGACTGTTTAGCTTTACTCCTAGATATTATTTATTTTTTAGAGTTCATAGCGTTTTTCATTCCTGTTGACTCTGGTACCTTTACGTTATATGGACTTGTGGATTATGGTGATCTTTCTGGAATCGTTTATAGATGCTGTGATTTGTACTTATTTATATTGACTTGTTAGTTTTCCTAGATTGGTATAGCTTACTTCGTCATGTCTAACAACGAAGGCTGGGCGTGTCTGATTCGTGTTCGATTATTCGGGAGTGGGTCGTAACATATTTTTATTGGTGGCCTATACAGGTCTGTTCTAATAGTACCTAGGTATTAGATTACTATTGGGGGACTTAATTAAACCAGGGAAACGTGATCACAGCATAGAAAATCGGGTACATCGGGTCTATTGATATTCTATAAACACTTGTTGTTTTTAGGTTTAGGTCATTTTAACAGTTTTTTGTTTTTCAGATAGTTCAAAGCACGCGACACCAAAACTGTTGATCCACCTACACTTGAGGGTTTTGAGCTTCTACTACCTTCTATCGTCCTACTATCCCCATAGGTAGTAAGCAGCTGACGACAATATTTTAAGAGTTCCTTGACACCCAGAGGGAGCAGGCCATCCATTTTCAAGCCAGACTTATGGATACACTCTCCGAGCTAGGAAGGACTTCTGCTTTCCAGACTCTCAGACCTTTGGACTTCCCCGAAACCGAGCATATATCTTACACCGAGGAGCAGATCGAGAACCTGGAGCCGTCATTGAAGATCATCTAAGTCACTGAGGACCCGACTCCTCTAAAGACTGAAGCCACCAGCGAGGAGATCCAGAATGTAGCACAGACAATAGAACGAGACGGAAAGCTAAAGCTCAGGAGAGAAATGAAGACTTATGACGGAGATAGTAGCTACTTTGGATCCGCTAAGTGTTGCCACACTCAGACAGTGCCTCTTCAGCCGTATCATCAGATTCAGATGATGGCCATTTATGCTTTTCGTCGCCATCCAGGACATCGCTTCGAAGAGTGCCCCAAGAGGCTGAGACTTTACCTATACTGTAGATTTTTTGCCCACCGAATGAAGGATTGCTAGCAAGTCGCAAATCACGATAGTCGAAGAGCATCAGGATCTCAGCAGCTAGCACGCCAGCAGCCGTATATTCCTATCTGAGTCCCTGTATTTCAGCCACCCCAGCGAAAGATTCAGACTCAGAGTCAGGCAATGATCATTTGTAATTTCTGCCACCTCTCAGGACACCACTATGAAGAGTGCCACAAAAGACGGAAGCTATACTTATAATGCGGATCGCCTGTCCATCAAGTCATGGATTGCCCGGAGCCCGTTGATCACACTGCCCAAGGATAAGCATGAGGAGCACCAGGACTATAACAAGGGGACCCACCTCTCCAGATTCAGTAATCACACAGAGCACTACCGCAGGGATTAGCCTACGTCAGGACTGTTGAAGAAGTTGAAGTGATTCCAGTCCCGAAGAAATACTGAAGACAGAAGGCTTCTCTTGCATGGTTAGAGAAAATCATGTATCGTGATTCGCAATCCAGTATTCTCTTAAATTCCTCTTAACACCTAGATCATTTCTTGAAACTTCTTATTTTCTATTTTGAAATCTCCATTGATATTCGAAACTGATTTCGAGATATTGTTTTCTATTCGATAAACTTGTTTTCGATCCACAATTCGATAATTGTTTGAAATCCACTATTTGATACTGTTTGCATATTCATCATTCATAACTTTGTTTCCTAAAGATTGGCTCCTATTTGGAAATTTTATTCCCTCATCAAACTTCGTGTTATTGAGATTTAATTCCTACTCGAGATTTTATTTTGAAACCATGTTCCTCATTCGAAATCTTGTTTAAGCTTCGTCCTATTCAGGACATTATTGAGGATTCCTTTGAGGGTTTTGAAGATTTCATTTTCTATTTGAAATTGCGACTCATTCTCTATATGAGACTTGTTTTCTATTCATGACTTTGATTTTCTCTTCGAGAGTTGTTTGTCCGTAACTTTGTTTCGACCTTGCTTCCTACTCGTTTCAGTTTTATATTCATGACTTTGAGATTTTGAGATCCATTTTCCTATTTTGGGACTTTGCTTTCGTCCTAGATTTTGTTATCTATTCGAGGTTTCGTTTCTATTTCAGACTTTGAAGATCCAGTTCCTACTCGAGACTCGTTAGGAACATATCCCCGTTCAAAACCTTGTTTGAATCTCATTTCTATTCGATGATCTACTGGGGCATGGCAGTTGCGTGCTGCAGTCATTATCTGGACTATAGATACTAAGGGTTAACTGTAGCCAGCAGTGCACTGGCGAGGCAGGAACTCTAAGTTGAAGTGATTTCAGACATTCATAGGTTTGCGAGTATTATTGAGACTTTGTCATATTCTCCATATCTTGATCTCTTGGGTTGTTTCATCAATGATTGTTGAAAAATGGATAAGATTGACAAAATATTCGGTGACATATTGTTATTCGAGTCACGGAGCCAAAAGTCCACTGCAGTCAGATATATACTGGAGAGGTAGGGATTTTAAGCAAAGTGATTTCAAATACCTATACGTTCTCGGGTACCATGGAGACTATATCCCTCTTTCATACGATTATTGATTTTCCTTGAATGACAAATCCATGTACTCACCTTGACTTGATACTGATATCTCCTGATTAGTTCCATATTTTTCCCTCAGCCCTTGCAATTTTTCTTCTTGCATTTTATTGTTGGATAGTTGATTTTACACATTGTTAGATCTTAATTCCGTTTCACTAGATTTTAAAATCGTGCATATATTTCGATCGCGTTTTATCTAAACTTTGATCTTAATCATATCTATCCAACCGTGATTTTTCTATCTTGTTCTAGTCCACTTGTGCTAACTTTCAATTCAAATCGTGCTTTCATGATTTTATTTCTGTAAGTCGTAATTGAACTTCATGTCACCTCGTGCCTATCATGTTATTTCAAGCTCCTTGCATGTAATTATCGTACTTGGCCTTAACTAAACTTCATTTCACATCGTGCTCGACCAATTTTGATCATTATCGATCATGCTATTTTTTATTATTTATCTTGTCATGATAAATTGTTTCAAATCTTGATGATTTTCACAACTGTCCATTAAGCGCACTCACACTCATGCCTAACTGACTTTGAACTTCGTGTCGTTTCTATATTGTACTGTGCCCCTTCGAAATTTCGAGGACGAAATTTTTGTGAGGGGGGTAGATTTGTAACCCCACCTTTCCATTTCTATAGAATTTTAAAAGTTTTATCAAGTTTGATTAATTAAATATTCTTTAATAATTTTTCTAATTATTTTTTTTACTTGGAGGGAAGGATTTGAAATTGTGGCATGATTGTAAATTTCCTAGATAGTTATAAACAACATGGTCCCCCCTTTTCTAACAACCTTTTTAACAAATTAACTAATTTTAACAGAATTTATATTGCATGTGTAAATACTTTGGAGGGGAGGGGTTTTTCTGTAATTTTCTATACTTTCCTCTATATCTTTTATTTAAACTGATGGAGAGAGTGAGCTCATTTTCTTCAGTCCGAGCCTCTTTTTCCCCCAAAAGTTTCCATCATCTGAACCCTAACCCAAACCCTAAAACCAATCCTAATTTCTTGGATGGAGATGGCGATGGCGTTGAGTTCTCGGCGGCATGAAAGCCAGTAGCGGCGGTTATCCCTCCATGGCATGCGGCGCTCGGTTGTACGAAGTCTTCTCTCCGGCCATGGCGGCCACTCAAGGCGAGATCGACGGCGGGTGTTCCTTCTCCGACGAGTTGTATGGCTGTGATGATGGCGAAGCAGCGTCTCCTCCGCGCCAAGAGGTAGGTGCGTCTGGCTAGTTCTTCTCCGACGAACTCATGGGAGCAGATCTCGGCACACACGACTGTTCTCGACGATTCTCCTATTTTCAGCGGCGACTTCGACTTCGACTCTTCTTCCCTATGGCGGTAGACTTTCGTCTCCATTGATCTAGGTCAGTAGATTTAATTCTTTGAGAATTTGTTCCTTACTTCTGTTGAGATGGGTTAAATCTTCAGATATGTTTTTTTTATTCTGTTTGAGCAGAGGTTTCAATTCCCAGATCCAACACGAGTGGATCCTCGGATCGAGTTTCCTTCTGAGATTGTTCAGATATGGTGAGAACCTCCAGTCCAATTTCTTTACTTAAATGAATAGACCTTTTTCGTCCTTGAATTCTGATCGGTAATTTCACGACAGAATGGTTCGTAGTTGAATTCGGAGATTTCGTTGAATCAAGTTGTGATCGATCAACGAATTAGAGGACGATGTCGCAGTGGAACGTTTGAGTACAGTGGAGCCCTATGGTCATACCCGACACTTGGAAATGTATCCTGTGGATTTCCTTCTTCAGGTATTGATGTTATTTTTCTATTAACTCTTGAAATCTTACTTCTTCTCTTTGAGTCGGGTGTGTTGGCCAGGGTCAGTTGAGGCGTGGATAGTGTTAGCCGTGTCCGAGTATATGTTCATGACATTCGTATCGGAGTACGGGTGTGTGTTCAGTGTACATGTCCAAGAAGTCGACTATGTCCGTGCTCGGTTAGGTGCAAGACCGGTAGCGGTGTCGGTTGATTGGTGGCATGTTCGTGACGGGGTTGCATTTGAAAGACTATCGATTTGAAGTTATACATTCTCTGTATTGACTTATCTTGATTTACTTATACTTCTCTGCTCTACTTGTTCTAAATAAGATTTTGATTTTTGAATCGAATAAGTTAGTAAATTTCTGGGTTATGATTTCAAATGAATATTTCTTTTGCTATGTTTGATTTGGTTGCAAAATTATAAATTCAGCTTTTACACTTGTTATGAATTGATGTATACATCTTCTTAAGGTTTTGATGGGGGATTCAACTTGTGTGAGTACTGACAGAAGTTAGGAGAAATGATCGATAGATTTGAATTTTGAGAGTTTTATACACTCCTTGCTTGTGCTTGAGCAAATGGCTAGTGGCTTTGCAAAACTTGTTGGGTATTGCTTTGTTTGGACATTAATGCAGTCATTTAGTTGCAGTCCAGGTTGAAATGGATATGAGTGCCATGAGTGTGTCTGAACTATAGTTTTGGCTATGGCTATGTGTGTTTGAGTTGATTGAACCCTTACCTATGTTACGGTTACTGCCAAGTAAAGTCCATATGGGAATTAGGCCTTGGGCCATAGTACAAATGTGGGTTGAGCTAAACTATAAGTTTCGGAGTATGAGCTTGGTTGATGGGTAGCAGTAGTTACTTAGATTTATAGAATGTATTGTATTTTGTGACTTGTTGATTTAAGTCACTGAAGGTTTGTGGGTTTGCAGCATGGCAGAAGTTTAGTAAGGAGGAGTAGCTCTTTTGGAATTTTAGCTTGAACTTTTATCAAATGTATTGTACCTTGTTTAAATAAAATCATTTGATATATTAAGAAAGTAAACATTTGATAGTAAAGTCATTCAGTGTTAATGAACCAAAACTTGGTTAGTCTTTAATTTAATCCTATTTTGTTAGAAAATAAAGTAATCTTTTGAATAAGGTTACTAGTTAATTATATAGTTAGACATTAGTATCCTTAAAAGAATAGATTAGTCATCAATAAACTAGCAACTAGTAATTGATCTTAATCTTTAAACAGGTGGACAGACAGATCTTTCCATTCTTGATTACCCGGAGCAAGGCAAGTACATTATATGGTTCATGTTCATTTACATTCATATCCTGTACTTTTCTTGTGACACGTCATGACACGATATCTTGTACTCTTGTACTTTCTTGTTCTTGTACTTACTTGTGGTCGAGGAGGAGAAATACACTAGCTATGTGACCAAAACCAGAGATCAGAAATTTATGTTGATAGCTTAGGCCTCGCACCGTTCATGCGAGCCCTAAGCCGTACCCTTATTCCTGTACTTCTGTGCTTATTCTTGTACTTTCCCCAGCCGGTCACATAGGCTAGTTGTATATCAAATATTGTGCACATGTCATGTCTTGTACTTCAGGTTCATGGTTTACATTCTTGTACATTATTTTCTGTACTTTACATTCATGTACATTCCCGTTCTTTTCTGTGCTTTATATGTTCTCTTGTACTTTTTATATCATGATGTTCTTGTTTATTACCTAGAATTGTAGTTTGCTCCGCTCCTGACTAGATTTGTTGCAGGTGTACTTGAGGATATCGTTCCACCTTATGGGCCAGAGCTCGGGATCTTAGCTGAGCAGGATGGAGGCATGACTTAGCTAGAGGTTACAGGTTTAGACTGTTTAACTTTACTCCTAGATATTGTTTTTTTAGAGTTCATAGCATATTTTATTCCTGTTGACTCTGGTACCTTTACGTTATATGGACTTGTGGATTATGGTGATCTTTCTGGAATCGTTTATAGATGCTGTGATTTTTACTTATTTATATTGACTTGTTAGTTTCCCTAGATTGGTACAGCTTACTTCGTCGTGTCTAAAGATGAAGGCTGGACGTGTCCGATTCGTGTCCGATTATTCAGGAGCGGGTCGTGACACTAGGGTTGGCTTTGGTTCAATGCCTAAAGGCCTTTCCTAATGTTATGTAAAGCTCTTTAAGGAAAAACTCATTCTAACTCAAGGTTTTAGTCATTTCTAATTAATTCTTAGTTAGATTGAAACTAACTAACTAGATTATAATGATTCTAAGGTGGTCTAGTCTCACTAAGTAGTATGGCCATGACTAACATCTAATCGATATGGTTCTTGTAGAGGCTAAAAATTAAGCTGCGCCACCTATTAAGTGTTCGATCATCAGATGGAGCCAAATTATTACATTGCGCCAAACAATCAAGTTGTACAACATCAGGTTGCGCCAACGTCAGGTTGCGTTGGAGTCAGGTTACGCAAGCGCCATGTGGCGCACTTCCTTAAGAAGATGTAACGGCATCATCATTACCTGACAACTGACAGTACGTAGATTAAGGAAAATCCATTCGAATCTTGCGTAATGCGGCGCTTGAGAAGATTTTGTCAGCATGTAATTAATGCTGACAACTGGTTTGCGCAAGTTATTGAGTGGCACGAGAATTAATCAGTACAACACAAAAGACCTAGTCAAAGGCGCCAGTAGTTGAGTTGCGCCCATATGCAGCCTGAGAAATTGACGCCACTTGATCAACTCTTGTTTTAAAATAGGGTGACGTGGCACACAAGCCACCAACTTCGTAGAGCGTGCCCACTACACTGCCTACGACTACGTGCAACTCAAACAAACGATGCTACACATCCATAGCAGTTGGTGCAAACCACTCGCACAGGTTGTTATATTGTGCCCACGCGCAACCTGATGAAGCTCGCACAAGGTGATCAAACAGTGTTCAGGACAGAGTGACGTGGCACGTAAGCTACTAACTTCGCAGAACGATCCCACTACACTGCTCACGACCATACGCATCTCAATCAAACGATGCCACACATCCACAACAGTTAGTGCAATCGTTCGCGCAAGTGAACAGGAGGCGCACAACCTGAAGCACGCACAACCCAGAATAACTGCTAAACAGTTATTTCAAGAACTCTATAAATAAAGTTTCAAATCAATCTCAAAGCATCAAGAATGATCATAATTTCTTGCTAAAGTGCTGTTGCATCCTCCAGAGGCTTGGGCCTTCGATATCACATCATCCAAGAGATAAAGTGGTCGTCTTTTCATCAGATTCCTATAGTTGTACTTCCCCAGAAATTAATTGTACTCTTGTATTCTTTTCTAAGTTTATAATAAGAATTTTGTTCTTGCAAATAAAATGGTGACTTTGCTGGGTACGACTTTCTCCTCCAACGAGAAAGTGACAACTCAATGTGATACTGCGTCAATCGACAAGACGCAGAAGACCCTGGTCGTTCAAGTCGACCAGATAGCCTACGAGGCCATGATCAATGTTAGGGGTGCCAAGCATACTGCTGCCGCTGTTAAAAGCAAGATACGCTCTGTTTGGACTCCTAAGTCCTTGACGGCACAATCCCCTACCTCTGTGCAACTTACGCCCATCACTGCCTTGGCGCAATCTAAGGGAAACAGTCTTTTGGCTAATCCCTCCATTTCTCAGATTCTGAAATCGAAGAAGACTTTGTCTCGACATACTGCTATCCAAAACAAGGGAAAGTGCCCTTTGGCCTTTACTTCCCTGGCATAACCTGCACCTATTCTTGCTTCTGTGCAACTTGTGCCCATCACTGCTTTGGCGCAACCTAAAGAAAATAGCCTTTTGGCTAACCCCTCTACTTCTCCAACTCTGAAATTGAAGGAGACTTCGTCTCGACACACTGCTGGACAAAACAAAGGAAAGCGCCCTTTGGCCTTTTCCTCCCTAGCGCAACCTGCACATGTTCCTGCTCCGACGTAACTTGCACATGTTCATGCTCTGGCACAACCTATGCCTATTCATGCCCTGGTACAACTTGCACATGCTTCTACACTAGCGTAACATAAAGGGAAGCACTGTTTAGTGGCTCCCTCTTTGCCACCAAATCAGAAGTTTAGTGAAAAATCACTAAATCAAGAAAACGCTCTTTAGCCTTTCCTCATTCTGCTCGAGTCATTGACTGGGTGGAAAGTATTGCTAATTCAGATAGGTATTCTATTCTCCTTAACAAAGACAACCAAATCTCTGTCAGAAAGATGGGTTCTATTCAGAATAAACTTTCCATGCAAAAGGGTATTATGCCTACTCCAAAAAGGTCAGGACAGGATCTACCAACCCTTTGTATTTCAAGATCCCGACAAGGCAAACTACTAGTATCTCAAGTAGATGCACAAGTAGCTCCCCTGTCATATTTGCGCACCTATATCAACAGGTGCCAATCAGGGTCAACTTCAAAGATAACACAAAATATATCAAGGGCAACCTGTATTAGTTGCTAACTTGCACCAGAAGAAAAATACTGAGGTGAAAAATCCTATGACTTATGCTAACCAGCTTAGCACGTTCTTGTACACTCAAGGTACGGGATACCTCAGGAACAAGAATCATGTCCCGAATATTGTCAAGGACTACATTCCTGCAACTTCTTTTTGTCCTGTTAGTGACCTCCGTGAACTCTTAATACAGAAGCAGAAAGTTACAAATCATTGTAATCACCACCATGAAGTTGTAATCAAATATTGCTGTCAATTGGCCAAGCGATCTATCTTTGACCATTTGAATTACGTTCAGACTCCTGAACCAATCCTGGTGGACGAAGATGAATTACTATATTCTACTGTCAACATGGCATCTCGAAGCACTGGGGTGGAAAACGTCCAAGACGTAATGTATCCCGTAATCCCAGCCAACAGTTCTTAGATTAGATTCATGAATCCGATGAAGGAGTATATCAATACACTAGATCAAGAAGCCAAGAAATAATCGGTCAAAGGAATCTTCTTTCCGACCAAGACACAATCAGTCAAAGAATTTTTTTGATTCTAACCAAGATTCCTTCAGTCAAAAAGATATCCCTATCACTTATTCTGGGGGTAGTTTATGTGACCTTGATGCTGACAGTGAAAGTTCTAAAAGGACCATCCTCTCCACTAGCTCCTCCTCAAAGGCTAGAGAAGTGACTGCTTATGCCATCACAGAAGATCAAAATACTTCCAGTTCTAGCATTCAAGAGGAGAGAATTGCTGCTTTGGAGGCTAGTTTGAAGAACATGGTTGAGATGATGACAGGCATACATGCTGTGATCATGGCACAACATACAGTTCCACCGGTCGTAAATCTGATTCCGACTCAGGAACCTATAACAACATCAGCTCCCATCAAAATTGATCTGGGTGTACAATCTTCTCACACCGCTTCTATTCCTGCGCAGGCTATTCTAAGCCAATCTGGTGCCGGGGGTGGTACTTATCATGCGGTACCCCCTCCTAACATATCAAATCAATCCACTCCTCCATAATCAACATGAGGTACCAATGAGGCCATAAAACATTTACGTACTCAATTTGAAGCTTTCAAACAAAATGATGTCCTGTAGAAGCTTGGGATCAAACAGCCGTATCCCATAGAATGGAAAGAGGTCTAATTTTCTCCTAAATATAAAACACCTACTATTATGCTGTTTGAGGGAAGCACGTATCCAAGTCAATACCTCAATCACTTTGAAATAATGACTGATCAACTTCAACCAAATGATGCTCTTCTTACTAGAGTATTTGTCAGATGTTTACCTGGTGCAGCAGATGACTGGTATCGTAGTTTACCAGATAGGTGTATAACCTCTTTCGTTGGGTTCAAACAAATATTCTTGGAATGATTTTATGAGGGAACCAATGACACGACTATGTCTGCTCTCATCAAAATCAAACAACGACATAATGAAACTACTGAATGTTTCATTGAACGATTCCGCCGTGAAGCACTCAAAATGCCTCTCGGAACCCCAGATGCTTTGATTATAGACACTTTCAAATCAAACCTGTTGCCTATAATTAGCATGTGGACAGGATCAACACAATTTCAGGACTGACCTTCCTTCATAATGAATGCCAAAGTAGCAGAAGAGAGCGCTGATAAGTTCAAACAATTAGGCATTCAAATGCTAAATCTAGACAAAGATGAACGTGCTACACCAAATAATAGTAGCCGTCAGAACAATCGCAAGCGCAAGGAGACTTTGGCCATTAATCTCAAGGGCAAAGAAGCCCTAGCTATCAATGTAAATCAGCCAACATCTACCCCAACAGCACCACCACAACGGGCACAACGTCCAAAAGAAGAATACTTTTTTGATGAGGATGATATCATGAGTATCTTTGACTGCCTCTTCAAGAGTAATAAACTCCAACTGCTAGAACCTAAACGGCCAGATGAAGTTGGTAAGACTGACCGTCCTAAATATTGTGTTTACCACAGGTTTATTGGGCATCCAACTCGAGCGTACTATGTGCTCAAGGGTAAAATTTAGGAGATGGTCAATTCCGGTGCAATTACTCTCCAGCAAGACAAGAAAATTGTAATGGCTAATGTCGTCTCTTTACATTTTGGAGATTTTCCAGCTCAACTTGTGCAGGACGGCATCATCCCCATCTTGAGAACTACTCTGGAGATTGTTAATCTTCCACCTGCACGAACTGATGATCTTGTTCCTCTATCTACTGATAGAGGGGAAAATATATGGATCCATCCTGATTTAGTGGCGGACCTTGAAACACCATCTTCTTCCACCAAGTCTAAGAAGGCCACTAAAAATAAATTATGTCATATGGTTTCATTTGGTGAACATTATCTTCCACCTCTAACTGCTACCTTCATCTTGGCAGCAGATAATCCTTCTTCTTCTTCCTCTGATAAAACAACATTGTCAAAAATAGAAGCCAAATACCAACTAGCTTTCCATTTGTATAGCCCACAATCTCGTGAATTAATGACAAAAATAGCATATGATCTACAAAAGGCTTCTGGTCTGAACCATGAAAAAGGATCTCTTGTACCTCTTTTCCTATGTCTTTCTCACAACCAATCTCGAGCTGGTTTGGGTTACTGGATAAACTCTCCATCTTGCCAAAAAAAACCTTCCAGAAATAAGATCCAGGCAAAGAGTTGCAATATAGTGTCCTTTGAGCCTGTATCTGAAGAAGAAGTCTTAACTGGTACCAGGTCTGGGAAACCTTACCTAAGAGACTATTCAGAAGGACAAGAAAACTCTGATCCAGCCTTGGAGGCTCCTCAAGCACCATCTTCTCCTGCTGCCAATGTTCCATCAGCTTCATCACCTCCAATAGAGCCAACTCTTCCCAAACCGACGACAGCTGACAAAGGAAAATAGCATGTCCGTTTTAATAAAGTATTGAAGAAGACTCCAACTTTGGGACTTGAGAAACCATATATCTTTGATATACTTGCTCAGCTGGCTAATACCCCGGCAAGATTGTCAATTTTTGAACTACTCCATCTTTCGAAGAAAACTTGAGAAACATTGAATGAAGCTTTGACGCAAGCTGATACTTGTCTAGCACTTCTCAAGAAGCCAGAAGATCAGCCTATAACATGCCTTAATTGTCATAGTATGATGGAATTGATGCCAAACATCACCTTTACACAAGATGATATGCTGCTGGAAGATAATCGTCATGATCGACCCCTATACTTCACGGGATATGTCGATACCATGAAGGTTGATCATATTTTGATCGATCCTGGGTCTGCACTTAGCATCATGCCAAAGACTCTACTAGATGCATTGAAGATTTTTGTACACAATCTTTCAACATCCATCACGAAAATCTTGGGATTCAATTTTGGAAGAAGTGAACCTTTGAAAAAGATTCACCTGAAAGTTCAAATAGGCAATCTTCGTACAAAGGTTACTTTCTACGTAGTCGATAATCACAGCTCTTACAATGCTTTGCTAGAAAGACCCTTTTTGTATGAGCATAACATTGTACCATCCACTTTACATTAATGCTTCAAATATGTGGACGTCAATAGAGAAGTCCAAAAGGAAGTAGCCGACTTAAATCCTTTTAGAGGCATTGAAGCATATTTTACAGACTCTCGGATGTACAAGGATGAGTTCATGAAAGTTGTATTGGTGATGGATAGTGAGGAAGATCAGAAACATAATTTAAAAGATGTTCTCATGATCCCCGTCAAAGGACGTGCTATTCATCCCTCTTCTTCTTAGACATTGACTATACATCTTTCCTCTCATAACAAACAGCTTCCTGCTGTATAAAGGGAACAAAGGAAGCTTACCTCTTCTGTGCCTCTTGTTATCGACCTTCGTCATAACAAACCTTTACCTTCCCCTTCTCCTTCTCCTTCTTTGGTCATCAACCTTACTAAGCCTTGTGTTAAGGCTAAGAATCATATTGTAAATGATGATGTACAAGTCAATAAAGTAGAATCTTCTTTATAGTATACTGATGTCCTTTATTATACTCGGTATTATTTAAAAATGTTAGATAACTTCGAACCACTTACCATAGGAACAGTTGAAGCTTCCCAAAACAAAGTATTGCTCGAGCCAATGCAAGACTCCTTCTTCTTAGTTCCTTCCAGGAAGAAAGATGAACTTCCGATACTTTTTAGTAAAGGAACGGAACAGAAGTTCACGCCCGACAGTGAAAAAAAAATCACGATAACGGAAGACTTCAACTACGTCGTTATAGTCAGCAATCAAAAGATATCATTCAAAATATGGGCTATAATTTTAAAGCTGGTCTCAATGGCGGCAAAGGAAGGCGAATTCCTATTCGTATTCCCGCTATGAAAGGAAAATTACAACAATACTACAACAAAACGAAGCGGAGATTATGTTATACTTTACCAATTACGACTCCAGAAGCCTTTGAATCCGAGGAAGAAGAACGATCTAACTCTTCTGATTTTATCTTATGGGATTCAGATACCAGTGCAGGGCACGTCCATCGCGTGACTCTATCTTCCAATATGGTGACTGCCGAGTTCTCGAAAGATGACAGAGACTTTGTCGAAGCCTTTGGATCTGATCAATGGGCACAAAGGATGGATACTCAATGAGAGCTTCGTTTTGAACAACGTAAGCCACCTATCGAAGATCAGTTGGTTCAAGTCAATATTGGAGAAAATTTCCCCATAACCGATATTTGTCAGCAAAAGCCTTCCTAAAACGGATAAACAATAACTAATCCAACCCATTAGGGAATATATTGATGTATTCGCTTGGAGCTATGAAGACATGCCGGGGTTGGATCCTCAGATCGCTACCCATAAGCTCAACATTCTGCCAAATACGAAGCCAGTCAAACAATAACATCGTCAATTTTGACCTGACATGATGGATGCCATAGAAGCTGAAGTCAAGAAACTCATTGCCTATGATTTCATCAGAGAAGAACAACATCTAGACTGGGTAGCTAATATTGTCCCAGTTTTGAAGAAAACAGGGAAAGTCCAGGTCTGCATCGACTTCAGAGACCTTAACGAAGCTTGTCCCAAATATGAATTCCTTCTTCCAATCACTGATGTCATGATCGACAATACTTGCAAATTTGAACGTATGTCCTTTATGGATGGATTTTCAGGATATAATCAAATCAAGATGCATCCAGAAGATGAGAAACATACATCTTTCCGCACTCCTCTTGGAGTCTATGGCTACACTGTTATGCCATTTGGTATTAAGAACGCTGGTGCAACTTATCAGCGGGCCATGAGTACCATCTTTCGTGATCATTTGCGAAAGACTGTTGAATTTTTTGTTGATGATATTGCTGTTAAAAGTCGTCTAAAAGAAGATCACATTCAGGACTTGAGAACTATTTTCGATCTAATGCACCAGCATCAACTCAAGATGAATCCTACCAAATCATTCCTGGGAGTCTCTAGTGGCAAATTTCATGAATTCGTTATTACCTCTAAAGGTATATACGTAGACCCTGAGAAAATCAAAGCCATTCAAGAGATACATCCTCCATGCAACCTAAAAGAGCTACGAAGATTCCAGGGACGACTTGCATATATCAGAAGATTCATCTCAAATATCTCTGGACGCTGTAGACCATTCACTCAACTCATGAAGAAAGGTGTGTCTTTTATTTGGACTGAAGAATGTCAATAAGCATTTGAAGACATAAAGCATTACTTGATGAACCCTCTAGTTCTAGTGCCTCCAGGGTAGGAATACCTTTTCTGATGTATGTTCGAGCAATAGACCATTCCCTAGGTGCTTTATTAGCTCAGAAGAATAAAGAGGGTCATGAACAGGTATATATTACCTTAGCCATATGATGGCTGGAGCTGAGCATCGATACACTACAATAGAAAAAGAATGTCTACATTTGATGTTTGCAGTTAGACATTATATCACTGGCCAAACTATTCATGTTATTTCTAGAGTTAACCCTCTCCGGGTCCTGATGAAGAAGCCCAGTACACTCAATTCTAGGCTTTCAACATGGGCCAAATTGTTAGCACAATATGATATGGTTTATGTTCCTCAAAAGTCTGTTAAAGGTCAAGCCCTTGCTGACTTTTTGGCAGCTCATCCAGTTTTCGAAACGTCTAAACTCTCACTACAAAAAAAGTGTCTTTCTGGGACGCCAACAAATCCGTCTTAAAAAAGGCCCAAATCAGTCCTAAATCATAATTTAGGACGAATTTTAGGACGGTATGTGACAGTGCTATTAGGGTGGCGTAGCAAAAAGTTTTAGGACGAAAAATACCGTCCTAACTTGGTTTTAGGGTCAAAAAATCTAAACATACCAAAAGAGTTTGAATTATTAATTGTCTATGACGGTTTACTAAACTGTCCTAAAATAAAATAGTTTGTGACAAATAACATCCGTCCTAAAAAAATTTCACTGGACACAAAAGGATGTCTTTATATCTAGGACAATTACATAACCGTCCCAAAAGTAATACTTATGAAATTATTGTTTGCATTTTTTAGCTATAAAATATACAATTTAAATACACATATAACATAATTCATATGGTCATGGCCGTTGTCAAGCTTAAGCTTGTCCTCAGATGCATATCCATGTGTCGGAGCTCCCATACCAAAAAAATTAACAACATCAAGCAATCTTTACCATTAAGTAGAAGACAACAAAATCCATATATAACTAGAATGTTCAATTGATAAACAACAAAAACGCTTAACATTAAGCATCATGTACAAACATTTCCAAAAGAAATCCAAAACACAATACATCACACACACCATCAGTTACAAAATGAAGCCATTGTCTCCATCAGTTACAAAATGAACCCATTTCAGTATATCCAACATGAACCCAAAAAATTAACGCAAGATTTTTCACAAGATCGTCGCCTATCATTTAAGTATATCCAGAATGCTTTTGAAGGACCTGCAAATAAAATTAAGATATGCCAATATATTAGCAACCTGGTAATTGTACACAAACCACCAGAAAAGAAACCGTAATAACAAAATAATATTACATAATATCTCTATCAATCTGGTACTAGTTAACAACAACAACTAAAAAACAACAGCTCAAAAAAGAACAATCTGGAACACAGACCTCTCTCTCTCTCTCTCTCTCTATATATATATATATATATATATATATATATATATATATATATAAGAGAAACACAACACCTCAAAAAAGTTTCACTTATTTATTCTTTCTTTTTAGACACAGCGAGCTCAGACTTAGAGATCACGTTTACTCAAAAAAGTTTTACTTATTTATATGAACTACAAAGTAAAAAGTTACTTGACGAAGACCTATATATATATATATATATATATACATATATATATATATATATATATATATATATATATATAAGAGTAAAATTTTTAGCAGAGTTTATTCTTTTAGACATTTCTCTATAATATTTGGATACAACAGCTCAAATGCTAAAGTTTACGTCATTTCACAGACAAGTGGAACATTTCAAGTTTAATTTTTACAGTATTATAGGTCTGGCTTTTTGCACATAAAGATGGACAGGTGAATTAAAAATTAGTGCTAACTTTTCAATGTAGGGTTGTAATTCCATTCCATAAGTTTGTTAACTAGACTCCATGCTGATTCATGAATGATTGGTTCTGATTTTAACAATCTGAGGTCAGAGTGTCCGATAGCTTTACTTATTTAGGATTAAGTTCAGTCACATATTTGTGTTTGTGTGTGTGTGTGTTTCTTGGGAGAATTAAAGAGCAGAAATCTAGGATGTATATAATATATCAAAACTATATTCTTAGACCTTAATCAGACGAAGTTATTGGAAACCAAAAAATATATTATTGCCAAGGATTGGAACTTATTGGAGTTTAAAAATATCAAAATAATAATAGATCTTAATCAGACGAAGTTGTTAAAAAGATTAGAAACTTCTAAGTATATATCATGCAGTATCCATTTGGAGTATAAAACTACAATTCATTGAATAAAAAATATATTAACCTGCTCAGCCTTCAACCATAGACGAGTCAATTGTCCTAGATTCTTGCGACATACTGTCTTGTCAACTGTTGCATCCCTTCTAATACGCTCATGGTTGTAGTGAGCAACATTAGTCCACCAATCTGCCTTGGACTTTACATAACAGAGAATCATATTCTCAATTAGAACTGGCGGAACCTGTAGATGACAATATATGAGAACAACATGACTGAACAAGGGACTGCAAGCATCAATTAGCAAAAATGTATCTATAAGGCATTATGTTTCTTCAATACAAGTTCATTATGTTTCCTCATATATTTCCTCAAGTTCATTATGTTTCTTCAATACAAGCTCTCTCATCTTGCAGGCTTTCGGGATATTTAATCTCCCAACTTCAATTTTATCCAAGAGAAAGGAGGTAAAGAATAACATTATTATATAGTATTATTGCTAGAAATAATGATATTAATATTATATTTTTTATTATTATAATCTAAGAGGAGAATATTTGCCATGAATTATTGAGGTGTAATCACCCTTTTTATGCTTCTCAACAGTGTTCCAGACCTTGCATAATGAATGAAGTACTAAAAATTAATTGAAAGTTATAGACACAAGGGGCACAAGTTGCTATCTCTTATCTATAGCGGGCAACAAATTCAGGCCAATATATAGTTTGACATATCTGTTGCAAGTCCATACTAAGTTCACGTTCTCGCGTCTTTTCTTTGGGAAACAGGTATCAACCTTTTCACTTATTATAAAAGACAAAACGAAGCTGGATTTTCAACCAACAGATAAATGATAGCATGCATATTCACATTAGCAACCCCTCCTGCAACTTCATCGACAATGTCCAATCTTAAAATTTAGTCCTACGTTGGACCAAAGAGTCGCCAAGGAGTTGCTAAATATGTAGATGCACCCTATCATTTCTCTTCTTAGAAACGTGCACAGGCCTTTGAGAGAGGTTGCCAGGTGAACATAAAGTGTTCTGGACAAAATGACTCATGACAATAAAAATGCAACTAGTCTCTTCCAGTATCCTGCCCTAAGATGGATAAGAAGATTCAGTTTCAACAAAATCAAAAGAATCATCATCCTTCTCTAGCAGAAGATGATAAAGAGTAGAAATAAAAACAAAAATATACTAGAGAATGAAACTTAAGCAACCAAACTCATGCCACGTTGAAAGTTGAATTTTTAGTAACAAAAACAGGAAAGAAAGTATGCAATCATCTGAATGCATATGATGTTGAAGAGTAAGATGACGATGCAGGCATTTACATGTTGATGGGTAGTAGACACAAAAAATCTAGACTACTCAAGGAACCAATTTGAGATATGTCAGCAGTGGACTAGAGGTTTTTGTGAGCAAGGAACAATTACTGAGTAATTGAAACTTAGCCATTCATTATGGAGGTTGTAACTTCATTTTAGTGGGTCTTTGGACTGATAGAAGAGGAACTAGTACATCGTCAAAGAGTGTAATAGAAGGGTAGTCATTATGGTCGGTCACTATGGAAACTTCTACCACCTTTTTACTTGTTTGCAGTGTGTATGCGCGCGCGTCTGGACAGGAGAGGGTTAAAAATGAGACTTATGGAAATGTCTAGCTCAATTTGATGCACTGTGATGGAACAAATTATATATGGTTGAAGTTTGTTGTTTATAATGATAAAAATTATTAGAAGGGAGAAAGCCTTGAGAACTTTCTTCACACTCTACCATCAGACCATCTGAGAGCATCTCTTGTGGTCAGCCAAGACTGATTGGCGAACGAAATAGAAGGAAAAAGGTTTGGGATGTCTTTATTTGCAAAGAAACAGATATTAGAGTATGAATTTCTTTTCTATTTGTTATAGCAACAAAACAAAAGATTCATTTTAGATAGATCTGACGAAGTTTTAAGCTTTTTTTACCACCTCAGGAAACCATTTTACTCATAATGTTACAATCAGCATTGGGATATCACATCATACACAGTACAAGTGGAATTTTACATAAGACCTTGTTAACCAACCACATTTATTACCTTAAAGCCCTCACAACAGCAATCCAACTACCCTCACTTGACGGAATGAGACCAAGACAAACACGATCAGCAACCCCCTAGAGAACCAATAACAGTGATCATTAGAGAGTAAGGTACAACAGATATGGCAATTTTTGTACTTGGTATAAAATCAATCACTTGATCATCAATGATGTGACAAGTAGATCTACTACTGAAAGAGAAGAAAAAATAGAACATAAATGGATAACAAAACATCTTTGGCTGAAACGTGCAGGTGCATCAGGCATATGTTCAAAGCAATACCAATTCCACGAAATAGAAAGTTTTCAAGGTGCATTTATGAGCAGGCAGGCAAGTGGCAGATAAGGCTGAATCCTAAACCATGGACAAACTTCAATGTAGGTTAAATGATTCCAAAGTTTATTGTATCAAAAAAAAGGAGTTATGGAAAGGTTTGATAAGCCCATATCTTTATGTCAAAATATGGAAAACTTTGATTTAGTTAGATGATTGGGGAATTAAAATAAAATTTCCTCAATCTATTATCAGCATTCTGAAGGACATCTCATGTCAACAATCCTGTATCGTATCCAGTTACTAAATTATTTGTTATGTTGACCAGTTGGACCAATGAGGGGGAAAACAAAAACACAGATATAAGCAACTTTTCATGTTTCTGGATCACACCAGTCTATGACCTCTATGTGCTATCATTTCCTTCCAGTTTTATGTTACACTTCGGAACTTCAAATTTTCTCCACTTTTATCAATTAAGATCAAGTTGATTAACCTTCCCCAAAAAGGTTGCAATGACCACCCACAACCAAACATGCCTTGAGCACAAACTCAAAGAGTAAGGACCCCCTCCTCCTTGGAGGTAACAGTCTCCAATCTATCAAACTGTTTTTTGCACTCTCCTGCACGCATCTCAAAATGATCAGCTAATTTCCTCCTAGGAGTAAAGAATCCTACCTCAAATTCAGAAGGGATACGAAGATCATCCACAGGTTTGTTGTGGTACCACTAGTGAATATAATTTTTATAACCTGTAAAGTAATTTTCCACTTGTTACTTTACTGATCATCATTCTATCTTACGCCATTTCCTAAGAAAGATATTTGCCAAAAAAAAGAAGATAATTAACAATCGACTGTTAACCTGACACCACATTGTTGCCAAATCCATAGCGAAGTAAACTATGGAGAAGACACTTCAAATAAACCAGAATACTAATTGGTAGTCTGGAAAAATATGTCAATATTCCTCCATTAAGGTTGAGCCACACACACAAATATATAATGTTTAAAATTAAATATAAACAATAATAAGCCTACAAGATTCTTAACTAAACATCAAGGGGTAGCAATAGGGTTGATTTAAGCAATTTAGACAACTAATAACAAAAAATTGAAAAACTTGCCATCATCATTATCGAAGCCTTCTTCCAGCAAAATATGGTTGGCTATGGAGTATAAGCAAGTTCAATAAAGGATTTGGCAACGTTTTTATGATCGAATGTCAACCTTACATTAATCATATATGTTGGTGTTTTTGCCTCTCAGCTCCAAAGGAAACATTTGTTTGGAACTCACTATTCACTTCATGTTAAATATATGTATAGACATCTATACCATTATTCTAGTGCTTGGAAAATTGTCGTGTTAGACACACTATATTCATGTCAAAGTGTGACACCATATTTGCATCCACTATACATAAGTTTCGACCATCCGATTCTTAAGTTGGCATGCCGGCACTTAATCACATTAATGTGTCAAGTCGAGATGTATAGTCCCTATTTTGGTGCCTTGTTAATACTTAATACAAAGAAATATGATTTAACATAGTATAAGAAAGCATGGAAGCTTTTGTCAAAACCTTGTTAACAGTGGGGTTATGGATGATCTCGTTGGTGATCCAAATCTTCTCTTCAGGGAACTGCTTCCTGGCCTCGTAGGCAATCTGGACCGCGCGCTCGATGCCCCAGCAGAACCCGTAGGACTCTGCAAGTTTCACTGTCACGTTTCCCCACGTGTACTCGTTGCCATTCTCCTTTAGTGCCTTCAGCACGTCGCCTGCACTTCTAGATTTAGCCAGAGATTTGAAAGTGACATTTTCCTACTCATTTGCAAACTTTGAGATGAATTACTAGGTTTAGCCAGAGATTTGAAAATGACATTTTCCTACTCATTTGCAAACTTTGAGATGAATTAGATGATAATGCATCAAAATCTCTCAATTTCCTACTAAATTAATTCAAAATAATTTTTTTAAACCTTAGTTTCCAATCAGAACTTGTGGAAAAATTGGAGTAATTATGCCCTGTCTTATGAGAATACAAGAAATCAATAAACATATATTACTAGCAATAAATAAATTGAAGTAAAATCAAGAAAAGTGGAAAAAATTATTCGAAATCCGAATTGAATTCAATTCAGACATCAAAAAATTAGAAGAATCGAGAAAGTAACGCCACCACTGATTCAATAAAACGAATAACACCATCATGAAGGGAAAAAAGCCGGAATTACATAACTTGTTACAAGTGAAAGAAGCAGAAAGTCGACCTGATAGCCGCCGGTACCAAAAATGGCTTCCTTCTCGTTGGCCTCGCCCACGGCTTCCTTCTTGTCGGCCCCTTTGTCAAGGTTGGACCCCTCCGTAACACCCCCATCGTCGGTGCCGTCGGCTCGCTCGTGGCGGACGGCCTCATGGTCATCCTTAGAATCTGTCGCGACGATGTATGAAAGAGAGAGAGGTGGTTGGAGTGGTGGAGCCAATGAGATGAGGGCGATGGTGGCGGAGGCCTGGCTCGGGCTCAGAGTGGCGATAAGAAGGAGGAGAGAGAGAGAGAGAGAGAGAGAGAGAGATCGGAGCACCTAGGGTTGAAAGGTCGGAGAGAGAGAGAGAAAAGGTCGGAGAGCAGCAGCCATAGATTTTGGTCGGAGAGAAAGAGAGAGAGAGAGAGAGAGAGAGAGAGGGAGAGAGAGATTTAGGTTGGTTTTGATCAAACGGTGAATAAGTTCTGAATGATTTTGTGATGTACGATCTAGATTTAGGTCATCCGATCTAATGGTCACGATGGTGACATATGGAGGGAAACGTTTCCCCCCTAAAATTTGCCAATTACCTGCCAAATGTTTGGCATTCCCGCCAATCTATTTAGGACGATAATATAAATTATTTGGAACAGAAAGTTTTATTAGTCCCAAATAGTGATCCATTTTCACAATATGTCCCAAAAAATATAACTTTTTGTTACCAAGAATTTAGTCGACCCTAGAACTACACTTTTAGGACTTTTTAGACTAGTATTCCTAATAGTGTCGTCCCAAAAAGACACTTTTTTGTAGTGTCTACGACGAAATTCCAGATGAAACTTTGGAGTCCAACATGGTTTCAAAAAAATTCTTACATAGCGTTTATTCTTTGATGGTGCATCCAAAATTGGACCAAAAGGTGCTATTGTTGCTGGAGTCGGAATCGTCCTCGTCTTACTAGAAGGATTAGCTACTCAAAGAGCTTATTCTTTAGATGAGTCATGTTCCAATAATGTGGCTGAATACAACGCTCTGCTCATTGGTCTCCAATTGGCTAAACAATTAGATATTGAGTAGCTTAAAGTTTACGGAGACTCCAAACTGAATGTCAATTATGTTAGAGGCACATACGAAGTTCGACATCAAGATCTGGATCCATATCATGATACAGCAATCAGGATGGCTACTTCATTCAAAGGCTTATTCATCGAGCATATACGTCGAGCGTGTAACACGGAAGCTAATGTACTCGCTAATCTTGCAGCAGTATTAGCAATTCTCATAAGAAGGCAATAAATAATTATTATCACTAATAGAGAGTTATTTTGTGTCGAGAATAACTTAAATATTGAGGTTAACAACCTAAACATAGAATTTAACAATTCAGTTAAAATTTGTGTGCCATCAATGAAGATTGGAGGACTCCTTTCATAGACTTCGTGGTCCATGATATCCTACCTGAAGATCCTAAGGAGGCTACAATAATTCGTCGACGGTCACTCAGATTTTATTATAATCATACTACAAAGACACTCTATCGATGAACGTTTAACGGTTTACTCTTACGCTGTTTTGCGGGAGAAGAAGCAAAACAAATACTTCGTGAAGCTCATGACGGTGTTTGTGGTGCACATCAACCTGGTCCTAAACTATAGGATCGTATTCGCCGTATGGGCTATATTGGCCCTCGATGGTATCTGATGCCATCGAGTATGCAAGGAAGTGCCGAGCCTGTCAAATTGATGCTGACTTCATCCATCAACCGTTAGAATTTCTTCACCCGACGGCAGCATCTTGGTTCTTTGAAGCTTGGAGAATGGATGTCATCGGTCCTATCGACCCTCCCTCGTCTTGAGGACATCGGTTCATATTAGCCATAACTGATTATTTCTCAAAATGGGCTGAAGCTATACCTCTAACTGAGGTCAAGACAAGCAGCGTCATCAACTTTATCAAGCATCATATGATCTATAGATTCGGTGTTCGTCGGCGAATCATTCATGATAATGGACCATAATTCATCAGTTAGAAGTCTACTCGATTCTGCGATGACAACATAATCAATAATATTGCTTCTACAGCTTATAATCCAGCAGCTAACGGGTTAACAGAAGCATTTAACAAGACCATTATCAAAATCCTCAAGAAGTTTGTTTCTACCAACAAACAAAACTGGAGTGAGAAGCTTGGAGAATGTCTTGGGCTTACCGTACTACTAGACGTACTCCTACAGGCTGCACACCTTTCTCTTTAGTATATGGATGACTCGGCCACAGTCTTACCCTTCTCAGCAGCAGAGTACTTCGGTGCCATTGCTGTCGATCGAATTTCTCAAAGATCGGGAAAAATGAGAAGAAGATAAGGTTTTTTTTCGAGTTATCCTAAATGATGTAAAGAATGAAAGACCCAAAGTGTACGTCTATTTATAGTCCAAAACGGTTACGCAATCTATGCTGAAGAAGCGGACTCGAGTTGACTGGCGCAACTCGAACAGTTGCCTGGCACAATCCAAACAAAACTAGCATAATTTAAAGTATTTCAAAACTTTGAAGTATTTTCAAGTTTCGAAAACTTTGAAAGGGGACTTGTAGAGGCTAAAAATTAAGTTGCGTCACCTATTAAGTGTTCGATCATCAGATGGCACCAAATCATTATATTGTACCAAACAATCAAGTTGCACATCATTAGGTTGCGCCAACATCAGGTTGTGCTAGAGTCAGGTTGCACAAGCACCACGTGGCGCACTTCCTCGAGAAGCTGTAACGGCATCATCATTACCTGACAACTGACAGCATAGAGATTAAGGAAAATCTATTCGAATCCCGCGCAACGCGATGCTCGAGAAGATTTTGTCAGCATGTAATTAATGCTGACAGCTGGTTCGCGCAAGTTATTAAGTGGTGCGAGAATTAATCAGTACAACACAGAAGACCTAGTCAAAGTCGCCAGTCGTTGAGTTACGTCCATGCGCAGCATGACAAATTGGCGCCACTTGATCAACTCTTATTTTAAAATAGGATGACGTGGAGCACAAGCTGCCAACTTCGCAGAGCGTGCCCACTACACTGCCCACGACCATGCGCATCTCAATCAAACAATGCCACGCATCCACAACAATTGGTACAAACCGCTCGCACAGGTTGTTATATTGTACCCATGCGCAACCTGATGAAGCTCGCACAAGGTGATCAAACAGTGTTCAGGACAGAGTGACGTGGCATACAAGCCACTAACTTTGCAGAACGTGCCCACCATACTGCTCACGACCATGTGTATCTCAATCAAACGATGCCATGCGTCCACAACGGTTAGTGCAATCGTTCGTGCAAGTGAACAAGAGGCCGCAACCTGAAGCGCGCGCAACCCAGAATAACTGCTAAACAGTTATTTCAAGAACTCTATAAATAGAGTTTCAAATCAATCTCAAAGCATCAAGGATGATCATAATCTCCTGCTAAAGTGCTGTTGTATCCTCCAGAGACTTGTGTCTTCGATATCACATCGTCCAAGGGATAAAGTGATCATCTTCTGATCAGATTCCTATAACTATACTTCCCTAGAAATCAATTGTACTCTTGTATTCTTTTCTAAGTTTGTAATAAGAATTTTGTTCTTGCAAACAAAATAGAAAATCTGCTGGAGATTTTACGTGGACTTATCATCCTTGGCGTATCTTGGTTTTAGGTACAGATACTAAGTTGAGAGAGGAAACCAACATATTTACTCAGAGGTGATATGGACGTGATAAATATGAGGTTGATGGTAGAGCTTTCCTACTCAGAGGTGATATGGACGTGGTAGGAGTGAACTCGGTGGGGATACACAGAACAACTCAGATGTGATATGGACGTGGAAGTTCTATGATTGATACGCCACAACGCAGGGGTTGTTGCACGGGGTGTTTACTCAGAGGTAAGGTGGACGTGGTAAACATTTGTTTTTAGCATCATCTGCTTTGTAAGGGATAGGAAAACAACTCAGAGGTGATATGGACATGGTTGTTCTACTACTGGGGAGTGAATGCAATGAAACAACTGGGCTCCAGAAGCATATGATTGTGAGGGATTGGGTGCTTGTACTAGAGGGTCTAATACAACATTTGTGATTGGCAGAAGACCTCCCACTTGGGGGACTTTTTGGTGGATCTATTTCCCTTTTGTGCATTTGGAGATGCGAGCAATATATTTGCACGATTTTTGTGGATCTATTACCCTTTTGCGTAATGGTGGTGCGAGTAATAGATTCAAACGATTTTTGGTGGACCTATTGCCCTTTTGCGCACTGGTGGGGCGGGTAATAGATTTGATTGATTTTTGGTGGACCTATTACCCTTTTGCACTGGTGGTGCGGGTAATAGATTTGATTAATTTTTGGTGGACCTATTACCCTTTTGTGCACTGGTGATATGAGTAATAGGTTTTGAGACAAAACCTAACGGAGGTAATATGGACATGATATGTTCTGTGGTCTTAACACCATGACTTTATCCCAGATTGGGTACAGGTGTTAGATGAGAAGACTATCTATATCAGAGGTAAGATGGACGTGACATACGATAATCATGAATAATTTTTGGTGGACCTATTACACTTCTGCGCACTGGTGGTACGAGTAATAGATTTTGAGACAAAATCCAACAGAGGTAATATGGACGTGATAGGTTCTCTGGTCTTAACACCATGACTTTATCCCAGATTGGGTACAAGTGTTAAGTCAAGAGACTATCGGTATCAGAGGTAATATGGACGTGATATACGATAATCAGGACTAGGAAGTTTGCTTCAGAGATGGCAATGAGCCTGGTAAACTCCGGCAGGGTGAAGCATTAGGGTGGAAGTTCAGAGGTATTAGTATACATGACTTGTCACCCAGGGGATGCAATGTGAATCCGCTCGGAGCTATTAGAGTGTAAGTTCAGAGGTACTTGGTGTACATAACTCGACAGTCTGGAAGATTTGGTAGTTTGAGGAAGTACCAACATGTCCTTAGATATAGTATTTCTTCAGGAACTTGCCGTTTATGGGCATCATGAGCAAGTCTCCGTTTTGTTTTGCGAGCCGGTATGCGCCGTTGGAGAATACGGACTCGATGACAAATGGGCCCTCCCATTTGGGCTAGAATTTGCTGGCGGTTTTGTGAGTCATGACCATCGGTCTACAAACGGCCAAGACGAGATAGCCTACTTGGAACGTCCTCTGCTTGACTTTCTTATTGAAGGCTCGAGAGATGCGTGCTTGATAGAGCTTTGATAAATCCCTACTTCTTTCTTGGTCTTTGGTTGAGATGTTTTCTTCACTGTATCTCCAGATAGGAAAGCCGGTTTCTTATGAGTCACATTATCTATACTTTCCAAAGGTTCACCATTCATCAGACATAACAAAGTGCTGCTTTCTTGAGAAGTGAGAATGGCCCTTCTGGATTCAGGTGCATCATATTGAGGATATGAGACATGAGATAAGTCTTCTTTATATTTTGATACAGTGAAAGCTGATGCATATTTCTTAGCATCAAGGTCTTCTCTAAGATCAACTACAAAAGAGAAGAAGAACAACAAAAAGTTAATCTCAAAAAGATGGAATAGAACACACAAAGAAAAGATCTATGTTGCGCGATATCCATGTTGTGCGACATCCAGTTGCGCAGTATATAAATTGCGCGACTTATGTATTACGCGACATCTAGATTGCACGACAACTATGTTGCACGACATCTATGATATGCGGCATCTATATTGTGCGATATCTGTATTGCGAGCAGTATCTGTGTTACATTGTGCAGTATATGCATCGTGCAAAGTGACTTCAACCAAATCCTAAAAAGGGTGGCACAAGTCAGAAAGTGCACCAAACTCTAAAAAGAGAAGGCGTAAGTCGTAAAATATGCCCACACTCTAAAAAGAGGTAGCGCACGTTGTGAAACACACAAATCGACCAAAACCCTAAAAGGAGTCGGTCAATCCAATCGACGTTCACCTTCAAGTTCCGGGTTGGCTCTTTCAGTCCTTGATGACGGTGGTGCATATTGAGGCGCTTTCATTGGTGGTGCACGGGATGAAGATTCAGCAATGGCTTTTCCATTGGCAGCGGCAGACTTCTTTGGCACCATTTGACGATCGTCGGGAGAGCTTCGAGAGTTTGAAAGAATAAGATGAGAGAGTTTAAGACAATTAACTTTCGATAAAAAGTTAAAAGTTCTCTTTAGTCGGCTATTTATAGCTTAAAAACTCTTTTCAAAACTGTTGCGCAACTGACGCTTAAAATTCGAAGTTTTGGTTGAACAGTTGACTGGCGCAATCCAAACAAAACTAGCATAATTCAAAGTATTTCAAAACATTGAATTATTTTCCAGTTTCGAAAACTTTGAAGGGGGTCTTGTAGAGGCAAAAAATTAAGCTGCGCCACCTATTAAGTGTTTAATCATCAGATGGCGCCAAATCATTACATTGTGCCAAACAATCAAGTTGTGCAGCATCAGGTTGCGCCAAAGTCAGGTTGTGCTAGAGTCAGGTTGTGTAAGCACCATATGGCGTACTTTCACGAGAAGCTGTAACGGCATCATCATTACCTGACAACTGACAGCACGAAGATTAAGGAAAATTCATTCGAATCCCGTGCAACATGGCGCTCGAGAAGATTTTGTCAGCATGTAATTAATGTTGACAGTTGGTTTGCACAAGAATTAATCAGTACAACACAGAAGACCTAGTCAAAGGTGCCAGTCGTTGAGTTGCACCCATGTGCAGCCTGACAAATTGGCTCCACTTGATCAACTCTTGTTTTAAAACAGGATGACGTGGCGCACAAGCCACCAACTTCGCAGAGCGTACCTACGACACTGCCCACGACCACGTACATCTCAATCAAACGATGCTACGCATCCACAACAGTTGTTGTAAACCGCTCGCGAAGGTTGTTACATTGTGCCAACGCGTAACCTGATGAAGCTCGTGCAAGGTGATCAAACAGTGTTCAGGACAGAGTGACGTAGCGCGCAAGCCACTAACTTCGCAGAACATGCCCACTACACTGCTCATGACCACGCACATCAAAATCAAACGGTGCCACGCATCCACAACAGTTAGTGCAACCATTCACGCAAGTGAACAGGAGGCGCGCAACCTGAAGCGCGCGCAACCCAGAATAACTGCTAAACAGTTATTTCAAGAACTCTATAAATAGAGTTTCAAATCAATCTTAAAGCATCATGAATGATCATAATCTTCTGCTAAAGTGTTGTTGCATCCTCCAGAGGCTTGTGTCTTCGATATCACATTGTCCAAGGGATAAAGTGATCGTCTTCTGATCATATTCCTATAGTTGTACTTTCCCATAAATCAATTGTACTCTTGTATTCTTTTCTAAGTTTTTAATAAGAATTTTGTTCTTGCAAACAGTTCTAAGGTTAACCAAAACATTATACTAACACAAATTATTAATTAAAAGAAAAATACCCTTATTCTAGAAAGTGGTAGTGACATGCACAGCTCATCGAAATCCAAAATTGGACATATCGTTGATTTCGTATCGAAAAATTGAACCCGTAGACATATAGCTTGATGACCTTAGAGACCATTAGGTTTGGCACGCTTTTCAGTCAAATCTGGTCCAACGGCGTACATCATTTTGACCCAAATTACTGGTTTTTTCCTATGTCCAGAATTAGACTTACGGTTGTCAAAATCTGTTCCAAGTTTTCTAGATACGAGTCGGATATGTCCAGCCTACTTTGTTTGTAAACAGCGGTAGTAAGCTGTCTACACCTCGTAAATCATCAATGATCATGATATTAATCCTTGGCTCAATCATAGAACTAGTAAACGAGCAAGCCCACACACACGATCACCAATCTACTATCATCTTTTTCGTACATCATACATGTCCAATATCCGGACACAAATTTGATAATCCTCCTCATCATCATCAATATACATTTGTAATGTTTAATACGTCTATACATCTGGTAATTTAATATCTATTCTAATCTGCTAGAGTCTTTCAGAAGCTTCCAAAAGTCGTCGTCCAATCTAACGTCATTCATATCCTCTTGCCCTGGTCTAATATGTCAACGATACAGTCAGAAAAGGAGCAAAGTATAATCAATAACAGTGAAGCAAAGTATAACCAATTACCAATAATAATAATAATTCCCAAATTGGAAAATTAGGATGTGAGAAAAAATAAAATAATCGAGACTTTGGAAACAGGGGGTTACATATCTACCCACCGTAGAAAATTTTTGTCCTCAAAATTTCAAATGGCATGATAGGTACGGCAAAAAATAACCAAATAAGAAATTTTAAAAATGATTAAAATTAGGTAAACATAGAATCAAAATTTAGGCACGACTAGTAGAATCAAGATTATTTAGGAGTGATCACATGACCAAAATCAAAATTTAGGCAAAATAATACCAAAATGACATTGTCACGCCCCAGAACCAGAATACTGGAGAGTGGGGGAATGACACAGCCAGCTACGTATTACGGGTAGATGAATACCGTATAATACGATCAATGCTGTCTAACCAGACGAGGGGGTGCATACTACATAAAGGTCTCACTATGGTCACTTCACATCTATTGTCTCAATCATTCGAACAAGAAACAGTAATAGAGAACATGTAAGATAAAGCAGTAAGGCGTCCCAAACGCTCTGTCAAAATGTTCTTGATATCTGGCTTTACAAAATATAGCCAGATGATATAGCAACATATACACAATTGTTATCAGCTGCAGTCTGACTTAATTACAATTATGTAAAAGTAAGTACAGGACAATCCGACTAACATGTCGGTGCCAAACGACAAAATATAAAGTAAGTAACAAAACGAGCGGGGAAGTAAGGAACCCACTCGAGTCCTCCTGCGATCATCCCTCTAGTGTTGACCATCTTGGAGGTAGAAGTAAGTTGAGTCCTCGGGAACCGGCTCTAAATCTGGCCATGCAAAACCAGAGAGGTTAGACCTCTAATAGCAAGTACCGCAAGGAAGCACGATATGAGGCATTAAACCAGTAAATAAGAGAATATAATAGTAGATCTCTGCTCGCTACTGGGATTCACGTGACATCACGACACTTCGAACCAACCTCCCAACCAAACCAGGACAGAAGTTGGTCCGTCATGTCATGATGCTCTGATCATCTCAGTTAGTTAACAGAGTAGGTACAGTACACAAACAAATCAACTTAAACGGCCATCCAACTCCTACGGCTTACTACTGTGAGTCCCAAGTTATCCTGGAATTATGCAATAAAAGATTCCTCAGTTCTTACTATGGGCAAGCAAGGCTAGTCTATCCAATCAATCAATTGTGCCAATCATGAATTAGACGAGTCCCAGCGGGACGCCCGTCATCAATATACAATATACAATAATATAAGCAGATACCGCTCCCTGTCCGTGTGGCAGATTTGCAGTATCTGTGGGAACCAGCCGGCCTGTTGGGCACTAATAGTCCCAAAGAGGGCTGCCATGTAAGAACTCGGGAATCCATTCTCTCCATGCAATCATTATTTTATTTAACTTAGTAGCCTCTACGTTAAGTGAAATCCCATGCCGTGGGTCATGGTCATTCAGAATGAGTACTTCCGTACAAAGTACGATATGCCCAGCTCTACAACGATACCCGTGCGGTTAGGTTGTAGGTCTTACATAGCGTAATGCAACAATTAAAACTAACCACGGAATAATCATGCCTTGACCATAAAGTACACATGCTGCTTTCGTAAAAATAAATAAATAAATTATAGCCTGCATGTATCTATATGTCAATATTTGGAATTGGCCAATCGATTGCAAATATGAACGTGTCTTATTCCATTTAATTCAATAAGACGACTAGCCAGTCTCTTAGTTCCATCTAGGAACGCATGATCAATAATTAATCAAGATAACAATCAATGTTAATTAATGCCAATTCGGGAAATAAAATGGAGAAATAAATAATGATTGGGAAATAAATAATCTCATGCGCTGTGAAAAATGATTGGGAAATAAATAAACTCATGCGCCTGAGGAATGCTGTGGAAAATAAATCTCATGCGCTGATGTGGAAAAGGTTGGGAAATAAATAATATCATGCGTCTGAGAGAAATGATTGGAAAATAAATAAACTCATGCGCTGTGGGAAGTGATTGGGAAATAAATAAATTCATGCACCTGAGGAAGGTGGCTGTGAGAAATAAATAAAATCAGGGAAGCTGTGGGAAATAAATAAACTCATGCGCCTGAGGGAATCTGTGGGAAATAAATAAACTCATGCGCCTGTGGGAAGTGATTGGGAAATAAATAAATTCATGCGCCTGAGGAAGGTGGCTGTGAGAAATAAATAAACTCAGGGAAGCTGTGGGAAATAAATAAACTCATGCGCCTGAGGGAATCTGTGGGAAATAAATAAACTCATGCGCCTGTGGGAAGTGATTGGAAAATAAATAAATTCATGCGCCTTGGCTGTGGGAAGTGATTGGGAAATAAATAGATTCATGCGCCTTGGCTGTGGGAAGTGATTGGGAAATAAATAACTCATGCGCCTTGGCTGTGGGAAGTGATGATTTGATGCGCTGTGGGAAATAAATCTCATGCGCTTGAGGAATGAAGATTTGATGCGCTGTGGGAATAAAGATTTCCATGCGCTTGAGGAATGAAGATTTGATGCGGCTGGGACTGTTCTTCTTCTCCGAATTTTTCTGAGAACAGAACCATGGGAACCATTGCTTCCAAGCTTCATAAATCCTTCATCCCAAGCCCAAATATGGACTTCCATAGGTCAAAATTGGGTAGAACGAAATTCTCTACAACATGGAACCATCGAAACTTGAAGATAACAAGGTTTACTAGATCAAAACCTAAGAAATCCGAAAATATATCAAACTTAGATCTACAATAAATAAGCCATGGAAATTGAAAATGCTAAGTACTAAAGAGACTTAGAATCAAATGAGGAAGATGATGGAACAATAATAATGGGGATCCATCATCAAGCAAGTTGGCACTTGCCTATCTCTTCTAGGTTGGTGGGAGAGTTATGAGGAAGAAGAAGTAAAATGGAAAGAAGTAATGAAGAGAGAGAAATGGTTTTGGGCTTTAAATGAAAGGGTGGTGGTAGGTGGGAGTATTGGGCCGGGTCCAATGGGTTCATCCAAGGCCAACCTGCAAGCAAAGCAAAGAGATAAAAGCAGAAAATAAATACAGGAATAAAAGCAGAAAATAAAGTGCAGAAATAAAATTGCAGGAAATAAATTAACATGAAAATTTAAAGAGCAGATTAATTAACTAACATAAATTTACAGAAATTTAAATACAGAATAATACATGGTAACTATTAAATAAATACGTATTCTGGGAACGGGAAGTGACATCTCTACCCTCCTTAGAAAAATTCCGTCCTCGGAATTTCAGATCTAAGCATGATAGAAATATCGAAGCTAAACTAATCTAAGTATAAACAATTGAGTAAGCAATCATTCTACAATGATAATAACAAGTAATGTATCTACATCTAACAATCTACAACATTAAGTAATTCTACTCATAAGGTGACAAGCATGAGGAGTTAAGACAATCAAGGTATACAGAAGAAAATATACCTTGTGAGTCAAACAGGTGCGGATACCGTGAACGGATATCATCCTCACGTTCCCACGTTGACTCTCCTAAAGAGTGATGACCCCAAGCAACCCGGACAAGGTTAATTGTTCGGTTCTTGAGTATCTTCTCTCTTCGGTCCAAAATAGACACAGGCTGTTCCTCGTAAGACAGGTTGGTACCAACAACCAGCTCAGAATGATCAAGGACATGGCTTGGGTCCGATACATACCTTCGCAACTGAGATACATAAAATACGTCATACACCTCTCGTAACGAAGGTGGAAGGGATAAACGATATGCAACATCGCCTACCCTCTCAAGGATAACAAACGGGCCCACGTATCGGGGACTCAACTTTCTACGAATGCCAAATCTAATGACCCCACGGGTAGGTGAGATCCGCAAGAATACGTGGTCCCCAACAGAAAATTCTAGCGGCCTACGATGCTGGTCTGCCCAATGACGATGCCGATCCTGTGCAACTCGAAGTCGCTCTCTAATTCCTTTAATCACTTCCACTGTTTGAACAATCATCTCCGGGCCTAACATCTTTCTCTCCCCAATATCGTCCCACGCTAGTGGCGACCTACACTTCTTACCATATAGTGCTTCAAATGGCGCCATCTGGATACTGGCTTGATAACTGTTGTTATATGAGAACTCGACCAAGTGCAGGTGGCTCTCCCAAGATCCTCCAAAATCCAGAGTGCAAGCTCGCAACATGTCTTCCAAAGTCTGAATTGTTCTTTCTGATTGCCCGTCTGTCTGGGGATGGTAAGCCGTGCTAAACCTTAACTTGGTACCGAGGCTATGATGTAAGCTCTTCCAAAAATGTGATATAAAACGAGTATCTCTGTCTGACACAATACTGACTGGGACCCCATGCTGTCTGACTATCTGCTGCATATACAATTCTGCCAACTTCTCCGTAGATTGACCTACTCTGAAAGGAAGAAAGTGCGCCACCTTTGTAAGCCGATCTACTATCACCCAAATAGCATTTTTACCACTTGGTGATCTCGGTAAACCGGTCACAAAGTCCATTGTGATATGCTCCCACTTCCATTCCGGGATAGGAAGCGGTTGCAATAATCCAGCTGGCCTCTGCTGCTCTGCCTTCACTTGCTGACATACTAAGCAACGGGAAACAAATCTAGCTATCTCCCTCTTCATCCCGTTCCACCAGAAGTGCTGCTTGATATCTTGGTACATCTTGGTCCCCCCAGGGTGTACAGAGTACTGAGAACTGTGAGCTTCTGCCATAACCTCCTGTCTGATATCTCCACTAGGCACACATAGACGTGACCCAAACCTAAGTGTACCATCTTCATGAATTCTCATCTCCTTCCTGAGTCCTGACTCACATTCTGCCCTAAGCTTCTGAATCCTTGGGTCCTGTGCCTGAGCTGCCTTGATCCTGTCTACTAAGTCGGATTGAACTTGTAGACTCGCCAGAACTCCTACATCACTAGGAAGTATAACCTCGATGCCCATCTCCTGAAGGTCTTCTAAAATGTGCTTCTGTGTTGTCAACATAAATGCGTCGCCTCTCCTGCTAAGAGCGTCTGCTACCACATTAGCCTTGCCTGGATGATACTGAAGCTCCACGTCGTAATCCTTGATCAACTCCAACCATCTTCTCTGCCTCATGTTCAGTTCCTTCTGAGTAAAGATGTACTTCAGACTTTTGTGGTCCGTGTACATCTTCACTCGGTCACCATATAAGTAATGCCTCCATAGCTTCAAAGCGAATACTACTACCGCCAACTCCAAATCATGAGTTGGGTAATTCTTCTCGTGGTCTCGAAGCTGCCTAGATGCATACGCTATCACCTTCCCATGCTGCATGAGGACACATCCAAGTCCTTTACCTGACGCATCACAATATACTGTAAATCCTTCGGGTCCAACTGGCAATGTAAGAATGGGCGCTGATATTAACTTCTGCTTCAGATTCTCAAATGATGCCTGGCATTCTGCCGACCAGACGAATGGCACGTCCTTCCGTGTCAATCGGGTCATGGGTGCTGAAAGTCTCGCAAAGTCTGATACAAACCTTCTGTAATATCCTGCCAATCCCAAGAAACTCCGCACATCTGCTACGGTCTTGGGTACTGGCCAACTTTCTACTGCTTCTACCTTCTTGGGATCTACTGCTACTCCAGCTCCTGATATGATGTGACCCAAAAATGAAATATGATCCGACCAAAACTCACACTTGCTGAGCTTGGCATACAACTGGTTCTCTCTCATAACCTGCAACACTTTCCTGAGGTGGTCTTCATGCTCCTCTTCACTAGCTGAGTATACAAGAATATCGTCGAGAAATACCACGACAAACTGATCCAAGTACGGCATAAAGATGCGATTCATCAAATCCATAAAGATTGCTGGAGCATTGGTCAAACCAAACGGCATTACTAAGAATTCATAATGCCCATACTTCGACCTGAATGCTGTCTTGGGAATATCCTCCTTCCGAACCCTCACTTGATGATACCCTGAACGAAGATCTATCTTGGAGAAAACTCTGGCCCTGCTCAACTGATCAAATAAGTCGTCGATCCTGGGTAGTGGGTACTTGTTCTTCACTGTTGCTGCGTTAAGCTTCCTGTAATCAATGCACAATCTGGATGATCCATCCTTCTTCCCCACAAGTACTACTGGTGCTGCCCATGGTGACACGCTAGCTTGGATGAACTTCTTCTCCTTCAGTTCCTCTATGTGCTGATATACCTTGGCCTGCTCTGAATCCGCCATTCTGTAAACCCGATCTGATATCGGTTTAGTTCCAGGTGCCAATTCTATACTGAACTCAATATCTCTAACCGGTGGTAGACCTGGAAGTTCTTCGGGAAATACGTCTAAAAACTCTTCAACTACCTTCGGGACTTGAACTTCTTCCATTGCCGTCACTACTCCCTGCTCTTGTTGAGTTGCTACTGATCTGACTAAGGTGAACCGCTTCATGCCTGGAATATCAAAAGATACACTCCCTCTACGACAATCTATTGTCGCATGACTGTCTTTCAGCCAGTCCATGCCTAAGATAACGTCGAAATTTCCAACAGGAAATTCTATCAACTGGGCGGGTAAGGAATGCCCGCAAACTACAACGCTACACGCTAGAATAACTCTACTAACTCCTACGAGCCCATTACTAGTGAGTATATTTAACCTCCCCGGCAATGCCTCGAACTCCATTCCTAGCCGTGTTGCAAATTGTGCAGATATAAATGAGTGTGATGCTCCCGAATCAAACAATACTACTACGGGATAAGAGGCGACGAGAATGTTACCTGCCACAACATCTTCCGATGCCAATGCCTCTTCCAAGGACAGAGTGAATGCCTGCCCTCGACCTCCTTGCTGGTTTCCATGCTGCGGCCTAGCCTGGTGCTGCCGCTGGCCCCTGCCTTGGTGATGCTGAGGTGGTCTATGCTGGTGTTGTTGCATCGGCGGTCCCTGCTGCCGAAACATCTGAGCCTGCGTCATGAACGGGCGCTGTGCCAACGGCCTCACTGCTACCGCTGGTCCTCGATACTGTCCTGCCCCTGGTGCTGGCAGAGCAGGAAACTGTTGTACTGGTCCTCCTGACCTCGAATTCATGGGACATGTGGTAACCCGATGATCTGGATTTCCACATATCAAATACTGCCCGTTCAATGTCCGACACACATCTCTAGTGTGCCCTATCTTCCCACAATAAGTGCAGCCCGCTGGGGGTTGCTGGTTCTTCCTCTGATGCTGTTGCTGCTGCCTGGGTGGTGGTGCGGGTCCTCGCAGTGCCACATCGTGGATACGAATGCCAGGGGACGGTGCTGTTGTTCGGGGTGCTGCTCCCCCTCCTCCTTCAATCTGACTGTGGGATCTCTTCTGACCTCCAGTCCTTGTCGCAAGCCTCTGAATGGTTATCTCATGCCTTCGAGTTGCCGTCAATACTTCATCGAAAGTCTGGTAATTGTGCCCCTCTATCAATTGCAAGAGCTCAAGATGAAACCCTTGCTGGAACCTCATAGCCCTCTGGCTCTCTGTTGCTACCATCTCTGGGGCGAACCTACTCAATCTGCAGAACTCGGCTGCATAAGCATCTACAGTCTTGCCAGCCTGTCTAAGATTAATAAACTTCTGTTGTAGCTCAAATTGCGCCACAACTCCATAGTACTTCGTCTTGAATCTTGCTGTAAAATCGTCCCAAGCCACAGGACGTCTGATGCCTACCTCCTCTGATTCCCACCAATCACGTGCGAGATCTTGAAGTAACAGCTTCACTAGATCCACACGTTCTTCTGCTGGCACCTTAGCTGCTGTCAGAATAGCCTCAATATCCTTAAGCCATGCATCTGCTGAGATGGCATCCTCCGTGCCCTCGAAACGACGGGGGTTGTACTTGCAAAACCGGGCTGATGCTCCTGAATCCGGCCTGGCCCCTCTTTCCAAAGCTGTCTGCAACCCTTGGTTGAGCAACACATTCTGCTCTTGTAACTGAGCGTGCATGCGCTGCTGGGCTAACATCTGATGTTGCTGAGTAGCCATCATCCCTCTCATGATCTCCAGAAGGGCTGGTGTGTCCACTTCCACTGGGGTAGGTGGAACTATTGGTGGTGTTGGAACCTCTGGATACTGCGGTCCAACTGCTGGTTCCACTATCACCTCTTCTTGAATAGCCTCTTGAGGTTGTACTGGCTCTTGTTGCTGACCAACCTGGTCAGGTTGCCCATGCTGCCCTTGTTGTTGTTGCCCAATCCTGACAGATACGGACGAGGTGCCCCTAAGAAAAAGGGACAAGAGAATAATCAAACGGTCGGACAGGGAAGGTCAATGAAGTCAAAGGATACCGGAATGTCAAGCTAGAATCGAGAATACGAATCAGGAGATCAAGGGGAAACATGTGTGATTGAGACATCCTATAAATTAAAACACCCCACAAGTCTAAAATCAGACCTGCATGGGCCACCACTAAAACCTTGTCACGCCCCAGAACCAGAATACTGGAGAGCGGGGGAATGACTCAGCCAGCTACGTATTACGGGTAGATGAATACCGTATAATACGATCAATGCTGTCTAACCAGACGAGGGGGTGCATACTACATAAAGGTCTCACTATGGTCACTTCACATCTATTGTCTCAATCATTCGAACAAGAAACAGTAATAGAGAACATGTAAGATAAAGCAGTAAGGCGTCCCAAACGCTCTGTCAAAATGTTCTTGATATCTGGCTTTACAAAATATAGCCAGATGATATAGCAACATATACACAATTGTTATCAGCTGCAGTCTGACTTAATTACAATTATGTAAAAGTAAGTACAGGACAATCCGACTAACATGTCGGTGCCAAACGACAAAATATAAAGTAAGTAACAAAACGAGCGGGGAAGTAAGGAACCCACTCGAGTCCTCCTGCGATCATCCCTCTAGTGTTGACCATCTTGGAGGTAGAAGTAAGTTGAGTCCTCGGGAACCGGCTCTAAATCTGGCCATGCAAAACCAGAGAGGTTAGACCTCTAATAGCAAGTACCGCAAGGAAGCACGATATGAGGCATTAAACCAGTAAATAAGAGAATATAATAGTAGATCTCTGCTCGCTACTGGGATTCACGTGACATCACGACACTTCGAACCAACCTCCCAACCAAACAAGGACAGAAGTTGGTCCGTCATGTCATGATGCTCTGATCATCTCAGTTAGTTAACAGAGTAGGTACAGTACACAAACAAATCAACTTAAACGGCCATCCAACTCCTACGGCTTACTACTGTGAGTCCCAAGTTATCCTGGAATTATGCAATAAAAGATTCCTCAGTTCTTACTATGGGCAAGCAAGGCTAGTCTATCCAATCAATCAATTGCGCCAATCATGAATTAGACGAGTCCCAGCGGGACGCCCGTCATCAATATACAATATACAATAATATAAGCAGATACCGCTCCCTGTCCGTGTGGCAGATTTGCAGTATCTGTGGGAACCAGCCGGCCTGTTGGGCACTAATAGTCCCAAAGAGGGCTGCCATGTAAGAACTCGGGAATCCATTCTCTCCATGCAATCATTATTTTATTTAACTTAGTAGCCTCTACGTTAAGTAAAATCCCATGCCGTGGGTCATGGTCATTCAGAATGAGTACTTCCGTACAAAGTACGATATGCCCAGCTCTACAACGATACCCGTGCGGTTAGGTTGTAGGTCTTACATAGCGTAATACAACAATTAAAACTAACCACGGAATAATCATGCCTTGACCATAAAGTACACATGCTGCTTTTGTAAAAATAAATAAATAAATTGTAGCCTGCATGTATCTATATGTCAATATTTGGGATTGGCCAATCGATTGCAAATATGAACGTGTCTTATTCCATTTAATTCAATAAGACGACTAGCCAGTCTCTTAGTTCCATCTAGGAACGCATGATCAATAATTAATCAAGATAACAATCAATGTTAATTAATGCCAATTCGGGAAATAAAATGGAGAAATAAATAATGATTGGGAAATAAATAATCTCATGCGCTGTGAAAAATAATTGGGAAATAAATAAACTCATGCGCCTGAGGAATGCTGTGGAAAATAAATCTCATGCGCTGATGTGGAAAAGGTTGGGAAATAAATAATATCATGCGTCTGAGAGAAATGATTGGAAAATAAATAAACTCATGCGCTGTGGGAAGTGATTGGGAAATAAATAAATTCATGCGCCTGAGGAAGGTGGCTGTGAGAAATAAATAAACTCAGGGAAGCTGTGGGAAATAAATAAACTCATGCGCCTGAGGGAATCTGTGGGAAATAAATAAACTCATGCGCCTGTGGGAAGTGATTGGGAAATAAATAAATTCATGCGCCTGAGGAAGGTGGCTGTGAGAAATAAATAAACTCAGGGAAGCTGTGGGAAATAAATAAACTCATGCGCCTGAGGGAATCTGTGGGAAATAAATAAACTCATGCGCCTGTGGGAAGTGATTGGAAAATAAATAAATTCATGCGCCTTGGCTGTGGGAAGTGATTGGGAAATAAATAGATTCATGCGCCTTGGCTGTGGGAAGTGATTGGGAAATAAATAACTCATGCGCCTTGGCTGTGGGAAGTGATGATTTGATGCGCTGTGGGAAATAAATCTCATGCGCTTGAGGAATGAAGATTTGATGCGCTGTGGGAATAAAGATTTCCATGCGCTTGAGGAATGAAGATTTGATGCGGCTGGGACTGTTCTTCTTCTCCGAATTTTTCTGAGAACAGAACCATGGGAACCATTGCTTCCAAGCTTCATAAATCCTTCATCCCAAGCCCAAATATGGACTTCCATAGGTCAAAATTGGGTAGAACGAAATTCTCTACAACATGGAACCATCGAAACTTGAAGATAACAAGGTTTACTAGATCAAAACCTAAGAAATCCGAAAATGTATCAAACTTAGATCTACAATAAATAAGCCATGGAAATTGAAAATGCTAAGTACTAAAGAGACTTAAAATCAAATGAGGAAGATGATGGAACAATAATAATGGGGATCCATCATCAAGCAAGTTGGCACTTGCCTATCTCTTCTAGGTTGGTGGGAGAGTTATGAGGAAGAAGAAGTGAAATGGAAAGAAGTAATGAAGAGAGAGAAATGGTTTTGGGCTTTAAATGAAAGGGTGGTGGTAGGTGGGAGTATTGGGCCGGGTCCAATGGGTTCATCCAAGGCCAACCCGCAAGCAAAGCAAAGAGATAAAAGCAGAAAATAAATGCAGGAATAAAAGCAAAAAATAAAGTGCAGAAATAAAATTGCAGGAAATAAATTAACATGAAAATTTAAAGAGCAGATTAATTAACTAACATAAATTTACAGAAATTTAAATACAGAATAATACATGGTAACTATTAAATAAATACGTATTCTGGGAACGGGAAGTGACAGACATAGTCATGAATAAATTCTAAAAGTGATCAGGAATAGAATCATGACCTAAGCACACTAAAAAATCATTTAGGCATTACTATTACGGTTAGAAATAAAAAGCAAATCGTTTAAACACGATTAGTAAAAATATGATTAAAAATTATTTAGGCATAATATTTTCACGACTAAATAGATTCATAAGTGCTAAAATACATCAATACAAAAATAATGCGACTAAGAATAATCAAAATAAGAATTTTGAAAAGGGTGCAATTTTGCTTGATCAGAAATCAAATTTAAGCATGAGCAAAAATCAAATCTAGAATTGATTCGAAGCATGATCAAAAGAATTAAATTGGTTAGGCACGATTTTGATTAGGATCAAAATTATTCCAAAATAAAGACCAAATCATAAAAGCGTGATCAATATCAAGTTAGACATGATCATAACATGATCAAAATTACTTAGATATACTCAAGATCTAGTCACAACCAAGAGAACAAAAAATTGTTGCGGCACGATCACGTCAATTTCAAAATCATTAAGGCTCGATCAAGATTAGAAATGAAATCTAGTCATGATAAAAAAATCGTATATAATTTAAGAGTTGTCTAGACATGGCCAAAATTTAACATTTTATGCATGATAATGAATATAATCAAAGTGATGTAATCATAAACAAAATCTAGTATATATTTTAATTGAAAACTGAATGGTGATGATAAGGATGAGAGGAATATCAAGTCACTATTTAGGAAAGTCAAATGACGGTTACAAGATAGGATATGCAGGAGGAAAAATAACTTTACAAAATAATCATCTCATTAACACCTCATGCGAAAACAATCTTCTAAACTCGCTAAACTAGCTAAACCTCACAGCACTAAGGAAACCTACAAGGAACTAAGACAACTACCCCAAGCACTATAACTAAATATATTCTGAACTAAAAGGATTCTATCTAAAATTGACTAAATTTAACTTTCCATCACATGGGATTTATCTGCTAATACCAATTTATTTTAAATTCCAACATTAAGCTAGCCTTCCAAATCTGACGACAATCATAATTGTCGATTAATATCCAATTAGCAAATCCTCAAATTTTTTGTTGAATCAATCTATGATTTTGAGAATTTCAAATCCACTAATCAAATTTAAATTCTCAACGTTTGACAATCTTCCAACAAAATTTTAAAACTCAACTGCTCTTCTACTTGAACCATTATCCAGCTAACCTGCTTAGTGTTGATATTCTAGAGTTACCTACCAATGCTCTAGTCTCCATTCCTCACTAGAACTACATAATAGCTTTCTATGAGTTATACCCGTCATTTTCATGTATAACAATCATCTAATTCTCAAAATTTGATCCCTTTGAGTGTTTCTTTGCTTTGATCTTCATATCTCCATAGTATTATAGTTCCAAATTCTCTTTATTTTTTGGGAGAACCTTATCAAATCCTAGATTTTTCTTGCCAACTCTACTTATGACTTTCTCTATCTTTCTATGTAACTCATGTCCTTGCTTTTAATCATGAAATTGGTCATCCTACAAAATAGCCACATTCCTTCATTTGCTGGAATCTAGTGCCTAGTCACTAGTAAGCACTACTAATGGTTCTATCTTCTTCCTCCTGAATAAGTCATAAGCTCTCTCAAAAATTTATTATCAAACATGCTTATCCAGGGTCTTATTCTATCAACTTAGCTTTTCTACCCTATAATTGTCTAACCTCTTTGGAAAATAATAATCCCAAGGATGCCCTAAAATGAGCTAGGTAACTATCTATGTTTCGCCTATATATCTATATAGCTATCAAATATCTTTCTCTCTCTCTCTCTCTCTCTCTCTCTCTCTATATATATATATATATATATATATATATATATATATATATATATATATATATATATATATCGGCTATCTAATATACATAGCTATCTACAAAGCATAGCTATCAAAATATGTAACTATCAACAAAATATATGCAATACATTAGAGTTGAACCATAAGAGAGGTTGGGCCAATTGGTGTTGAAAAATAGTCCTAATAAGTTCTATAAAATCAAGTGAAATTTTTATATGAAACCTATGGTAATAGAAATGATTTTTGAAAATTGGATCAGTCGCTAAGGTTTAACTAAGGCCAAAATTAAACAAATCAAGATAATTTCCGATAAAGTTGTCAATGACGATAAGAGGCCAAACTGATACATTTATAACATGGATAAAGTCTAAATAGTAACCGAAAACCAAATGTATCCGAAGTCATTTAGCCTAGAGTTCATGTCTTGCTAATGTAGTGTACATTTGGCTGTAGTAAACCTTCGGGTTTACGACTCAAATAATGATAGATTACCGAATATTCTGTCATCTTTATCCAATATTGATGGAACAACTCAGATATTTAGGACATAGTCTCAATAATATCTGAAAACCTATGGATACCTGAAATCACTTCAACTTAGAGTCTATGCCTTGTTAGTGCACATCTGGCTGCAGTAGACCCGCTGTTTCCATGATTCAGATAAATGACTGCAATGTACATCTGCCACACCATATAGGTTATCGAATACTCTCTCAACTTTATCCATAGGAATTCCAAAGGAGCTTCAAACGAGTTCTAAAGTTTTAATCATAATAGAAAGAGATGTAGATATCAGTTCCTCAAGTGTAAGTATCAGTTTTACAAATCAAACGATTAATTAGGAGGAAAGGATTATGTAAAGAGAAGCATCTGTTCTCCAACATTTCTCTATCTCATCAATATTCAAGGATTGAGGACAAAAAACTTATAGACCTTGAATTTGATCAAAAGCCATCTGGATAATTGAGTTGGGTTCAAACTAGAGATAGTGAGTATTTAGGTTGGCTTGGATAATATATTTGGCTCTTCGGAGTAACTTAGGGAAATATCGACCTATGTTGGAATCATTGTTGGAGAATAATAGTCAATAAAAAATCTACGGCTTCATGGTTCAAAATTGAGTAATTTGATTTGGTCGAAGGAAAGCCAAATTAGAATTTAACCCAGGATCAACAAAAAAATCGAAATAGTCTATCCAAGAGACTAGGAAGAGTTTGAAACCCTAGGAAGCAATTGAGCCTAAAACATATAGAGTTTAGAATCTAATAGGAAATGATTTCTCGGAAACCGTGAAGTGTAATCAGGGTTTATGAATTTTAAGAGATAGTAATATATATACACAACTATACAATCGGTTTATGCTATGATCGCCAAAATTTGGTGTGCTGTCGTAGGCACCCAAAAATAAAACCTTTACTCTTAAGATTATATGTAGAAGTGAGAGTAAAGCTCGATCCCACAGAGAGTAATTAGTATAATTTTATGCTATATGAATAAGGATGGGGGGATGAATAAAATGAAAGTCAATAAAAAAAGAGCAAGTAGAACATGAAAATTAATCAAAATAACAAACATTGGTCTAAGTCTACGTCTACCATCGGAATCTTGAAGCTGATCATAGATGCAAACATATATTGATATGTATTATGAATATTCATCGTTAGAATTATTTTTCTATCTCCTTTAGCCACAATTAATTAGGAACAAACCTAATTAACCTTAACTACTAAACAACCCCAGACAAGCGCTAAAGGTTTAATCTAGTAGCGTATTAAACTCAATGAGATCGATGAAACAAAATAACACAAGCACAAGCGGTTTCATTTTATTTAGTCAAATATTTTCTTCCTAAGATTTAATAATACAAAGCAGTAATTTATTAAACCTTGGTTGCTTCAAAAATTAGAGGGATCGAACACTTCCAGATTCGATATCTAATTTAGCAGTAGATTATCAAGAATAATAAACTAGTATGCATCCTAGTAATTAAATAAGATAATCATGAAATGTGCATAAGAAAACATTTGATACTCAAAGTACAAATCAAACATATAAATACAAATTAGATCTCACAAGTTTTTATTGATTCCAAGGCTTCCGTACACTTCGACCAACAAGACTTTAGCCGAACATGTTCATCAAAACTTCAAAAGAAAAGTTGGAGAAGAAGAGAAGAGATGTGTTGTGTTCTCTTGATTTCTACCCCCTTTTATACACCATAATTTAGTTGTTTCAAGCCCACAATATCTCTCCACATATCCTTTATAAGTTACAACTTCTCAAACCAAAAAAACTAAGTCATAAGAAAATAGGAGAATAGTTGTTTTGGTTCCTAATTCTGTTCACAGTATTTTTGACCGAACTTCAAACCTAATTTCGTCCATGATGTAGCCAGAATCTCGAAAATCACAAAATTTCAAAGTTGTAGCCCTCTGTCTTAGCTTTCCGAATCATTTTAAGGACCTCAATTGCGCTTCTGATGAGGAAGTTATGCCCATTTTGGTGAAAGGTGTCAAAACTGTCCAAAATTGTATTTTAGCTCCATTTTGCACATAGTGTCTCCAAATTCATCTTACAGCAAAATATAAATATAATGAGTACATTTAGTCATAAAATGAGCATAAAATGATGAACATTAAGGGATAAAAATATAACATTTTATGTTCTCATCAAATACCCCCACACTTAACTTTTGTTCGTCCTCGGACAAAACTCAAATTTTATTTTTTTCAAAACAAAAATCACGGTTGTAATGTCATAAATAAAAAATAACCAAGCTCTTTAAAACCCGTAACATGTCTTGAAAATATATTCTTAGACAACTTCTAATTTCTTAGTAAGAATTTTCACTTGAAGATAAGAGTAAACTAAAATGGTAGACTCTCACGGGAATAAACACTCACCTCTCATGGTTTGAAGGGTAAGTGTTTCTCCCAAATTCATTCCAATAGAAATGATCTACCATAAGCTTGCATATCTTCTCATTCTCCACCACTTGGATCACATGCATAACACAAATCATAAGGACTTTTTAAGGGTTGTAGCGGGACTTAGGATTAAGGTAGGATATATTTTGGGAGTGTAGCTCAAAAGCCATCAAAACTAGTGGAGCAAAAATGATTTAACTCAAGTTCGAAAATATAAAATATGTAAAACCAGTCACTCCATTCAAACCATTCAACATATCCCTTTATTTGAAATTTTGGAAGGAATCATGAAGATGGATATCAAAAGTTATTTCCTCTATCACTTATTATCTTTTTTTTACTTCTTCTTTTTTCATTTTTTTCTCAGTTCTCTTTTCTTTTTCTTTTTTTCTCAATCATGATGGGACACAAGAATTTAAGAATGAAAATATGTAGCCAAACTAGAAGTTAAATACTCCCACACTTATTTAATGTACACCCATACATATCATAATGCTCTATTAGCTTTCCGACATGGGTAAGATTTTTTTTTTCAGGTTAAAGCTTGTAATGTGGGTTCACAAAAATAAAAGCAATAAGGCTCAAAGGGGTTCAACGAAAGGAAAAATAATTTCAGGGAAGGCTATTTGGCTTAAGTAGCATAAAAAATTGCCTTAATCATGTTCATGTATGCATGTGTCGATGTGACCTTGAAGAGAATCAAAGCAAGTTCTAGAGAAACAAATCCATGGAAGAATATCACTCATCAAAAAAATATAGTGAGACTGATGTGTCAGTCTAAAGACTCAAAATCTCACTGGCTTTTGTCTACCAAATTTAGTCACAACCATCCTCAAGGAAAATAACTATACTAATTAATTCCAAGTTGAAAAGAGTATTTATTCAATCATGTTATGAATTTTTTAAACTTAGTTAAATCTTCCTCATGACATACACAACCAAAAATTATTGAAAATCACAAAAAAAACAAAACTTTTTTTTCTTTTGAAAATAAAATAAAATAAAACTTTATTGAAAACCACAAAAACATAAAATAAAACCTCATTTTTTTTGAAACATAAAAAAAAAACTGAAACTGCTTAAAATAATTTAAATCCCCTCCCCCACATTTAAACTGACATTGTCCCAATGTAAGGCTAAATACAAAGAAAAGACAAAAATAAATAATTTTTTTTGCGAGAATAAGAACAAACTCCCCTTGGGTTGTCTATGTTTATAGTCATGGACGTGCCATCCTTCAATTGGTATCAGTTGGATCCTCAAGGTTCAATTCATCCACATTCTCCACTTTGAAACCTTCATAGAAAAGCTTGAGCCTTTGGCCATTTACCATGAACACTTTAGATGTTGCTAAACTTTGAATTTCAACTACACCATGATTAAAAATTTAGTAACAACAAAAGGACCAATCCAACGAGAACGTAATTTACCCGGAAACAGACTAAGTCGTGACTAGTATAGAAGGACTTTTTGACCAACTTGAAACTCCTTACTAGAGATCATCTTGTCATGAAAAGCCTTTATTTTTTCTTTGTAAATTCGAGCATTCTCATAGACGTCATTGCAAATTTTCTCCAGCTCTTATAGTTATAACTTCCTATGTTCTCGATTTTCATATGCCTTCATATTGAGACTCTTGATAGCCCAATAAACCTTGTGTTATAACTTAACAGGAAGATGGCACGATTTTCCAAACACCAACCGGTATGGTGACATATCGATAGGTGCCGTATAAGCAGTTCTATACGCCCACAAAGCATCATCCAAGCGCAAACTCCAATCTTTTCTACTCGGATTGACCATCTTCTCAATGATGTACTTGATCTCTCTATTTGATACCTTCGCTTGCCCACTCATTTGTGGATGGTAGGCAGTTGACACCTTGTGGGTCACATAGTACTTTTTCAGCAAAGACTCGACGGTTCGATTGCAAAAGTGAGTACCTCGATCACTTATTATGGCTCTCGGAATCCCAAACCTGGAGAATATGTTGGACTTGATAAAATTTGAAACAATTTTAGAATCGTTAGTCCTGGCACCTTTAGCTTCTACCCACTTTGATACATAATCAACAGCAAGCAAAATATAAACAAAACCAAAAGATACAAGCAACGGTCCCATAAAATCGATGCCCCAAACATCAAAAATTTCACAAAATAATATAGGATTTTGTGGCATTTCATTCCTTTGAGATATATTACCTATCTTTTGGCAATTATTGAATGTTTTACAGAAAGAATATGAATCACGAAATAAATATGGCCAATAGAAACCACATTCTAATACTTTTCTTGCCGTCCTCTTAGATCCAAAATGTCCTCTACATGCATAAGAATGACAAAAGGTGAGAATTGAAATAATTCATTTTTATGTACGCACCTTCTTATTATTTGATCTGCACAATGCTTCCACAGGTATGGGTCATCCCACACATAGTATTTGGCATCTCTTTTAAGAATATCTCTTTGAGCCTTTGACAAACCATGAGTGTCATGCCCCAGTACCGGAATACTGAGACGGACTAGGCCAGCTACTCCATATGAGGTATATAAACGTCATACGATGATCGTGGCTGTCAAGAGACAAGGGAGTGCATGCTACAATCAGGTCTCCTATGGTCTTACAGAGCATCTATGTCTCAATCAATCAAAATAAGAAGCAGTAAATAATGATCATATAAGACAAAGCAGTAAGGCGTCCCCGACGTTTCATCAAAATGATTCATGAGTCTAGCTATACAAAATGATGAGCTAGTTCCGAGAGTCAATAGTACATAACTATAATCAGCGCAGTCTGATTTAATTACAATTATGTAGAGGAAATTAGTGTCTGGAACTGCCGGCTAAACAAGTGCCGGTGGCTAAACGCCAAGTACAAAATAGAAGATATCAGAGCGGTGAAGAAGAAACCCACTCATGGTCCCTGGCGCCCATACTCCTGATGTGCACCATTGTTCGGGTGGAAAGCTGGATCCTCTGGAGCTGCTACAAAATTTGGCCAAACGAAACCAGCGGGGTCAGGCCCCGAATAGCAAGTACCACAAGGGAGCACAAAAGAGTGAGATAAATCCAATGAGTTACATAAGACCTGATTCATGAGTTATACCATATCATCGAGACAATACGACACCCTTACAACCAAACAAGGACAAACGGTGCCAATATCGTGCCGAGATAAGATATATCCTATAACCATGGGCAGGTAAAAAGGGCTTCTGATCGCGACTTTGGTCCATAGCCTATCGCAGCACAATAGTCCAACCCAACAACCAAACAAGGACATGGGTTGGACCACGCATCACGATAGTCCATGTTCCTCGGTAGCTAACAGAAGAAAACATATCACAAACAAGTCAGCTTACAAGCGGCCAATCAATCCTACGATTTTCTATGATTTGTCTGGATTATACCAGTAATGCAATATATATAGGAATCCTCAGATCGTATCGCATTCCAGCAGGGCTAGACAAACCATTATATACAAGCAAGCACGAAATGCACCGGTCCCTCGAAAGGCCACCGCGCTAGAATAAGCAGTAACGGTTCCAGCTCTCCTATAGGAAGAGCTGGCTCGGCAGTCACAAATTAGATACTGCACTCCACTAGTGCGGATGACTATACAGTATCTAAGGCAGCCAACCCGACGCGCCAGGACGGGACCCAGGGCGGCTGGTGACGTACGATCTCGAGATTCTGTTCTCTCCCAATGCTTCTACCAATTTAAGTTACTTATTTTAACCCTATCTCGATATTGGAATTACATGTCGTGGTCACATGGTCATCCTTCTATATGTCGTACCATAGTACGTGTACCCTAAGTATGAATTCACATCGACTCAATCTAGATCCATGCTTAGTGTAATGCATCAAACAACAATCATTTTACCACGATACTATTACTGATCAATTACCATGACTGTGCTGGACGGTACACATGTATTGACATATAATACGAATGATCACTTAGCATGTAGAGTTACACCTCAGTGTACTCATTAAATGGCATCGCAGTGCATACTAATATTGTATCTCAATACACACTTAGAATAGGTATCAGCACGTATACAGGTAATCAGGTCAGGAACACGATCAAGTCAGGAAGTCACGTGGACCCCTCGTGACTTAAAAGTCACATATGAATTCAGGTTAAAGTGAGACATGAGGGCCCTTGAAGTCCATACAAAGATGTACAACTTTTATGTTGGGAGTTAGGAGAAATTTTGGCCACAATTCAGCCAAATAGGACTTAAAATAGCCAAAAACAGTCAAAATAGGCACTATGCGGCACTATTCAGCACTATGCGGCACTATGCAGCACTATACGACATTATACAGCATCCTTATGCGATACTATGTAGTACTATACGGCACTATGCAGCATCCTTATGCGGCTGGGCACTATGCAGCACTATACAGCATTCTTATGCAGCTGGGCACTATGCGGCACTATGCAGCATTCTTATGCGGCTGGGCACTATGCGGTACTATGCAGCATTCTTATGCGGCTGGGTACTATGCAGCATTCTTATGCGGCTGGGCACTATGCAACATTCTTATGCGACTGGGCACTATGTGGTACTATACAGTACTATGCAGCATTCTTATGCGGCTGGGCACTATGCGGCACTATGCAGCATTCTTATGCGGCTGGACACTATGCGGCACTATACAGCATTCTTATGCGGCTAGGCACTATGCGACACTATGCAGCACTATACAGCATTCTTATGCGGCTTGGCACTATGCGGCACTATGCAGCATTCTTATGCGGCTGGACACTGTGCGGCACTATACAGCATTCTTATGCGGCTGGGCACTATGCGACACTATGCAGCACTATACAGCATTCTTATGCGGCTGGGCACTATACGACACTATGCAGCATTCTTATGCGACTGGACACTATGCGGTACTATGCAGCATTCTTATACGGCTGGGCACTATGCGACACTATGCAGCATTCTTATGCGGCTGGACACTATGCGACACTATGCAGCACTATGCAGCATTCTTATGCTGCTGGGCACTATGCGGCACTATACAGCACTATGCATCATTCTTATACGGCTGGACACTATGCGGCACTATTCATCGTCCCTGCCAAAACCAGGGCAGATGACATAGAAAATATCCAAATATTGTTTTGGCCATAACTTCCTCAAAATAAGTCGAAATCTAACTTTTTAAAGGTCAAAATTGGATAGAATTGAATTTCCTACAACATAGGACCATTAGTTTTCAAAAACAACCAAGTTTGATAGATCAAAACCATGGAAACCCATAGAACCCTAGTTTTAGAAACTTAGATCTACACCAAACTAGCCATTAAAATCAAAAACTCCAAGAACTAATCTTGTAGAGAATGAAAAGAAGAACAATATAGACAAATAATATCTTAAAAAAATCAAGAAATAAAAAATACAAGAATCTCTCCATTTGGTGCAAGATGTACTTGCCTATTGGTTGGGAGGAAAAGAAATGAAAAGAGTGAATGAGGAGAGAGAGTGAGGAAGAGAATATATATAGGGGTTGGGTTGACTCAAAGAAACCCTAAGCTTAAGCATGCTCTTAACCACATGATCAATGACATGTTAAATGCTACATGATACAACTAATTAAATAAAATCCTAACCACAACACGGTTCAGAAATCTTATCATCGAAACAGTGAACCACGCCTACAACCAGACAAGGACAAGGGGTGGTACACTAATCCGCGACGAGATACTGTTCCATGCCATGGCCAGTTACAAATACAGGATAAATACAATAAAGATACAGGTGCCAGATACCATATACATGAAAAATCAAAAATTTACGTATTCCGGAAACGGAGAGTGACATCTCTACCCTCCTTAGAAAAATTTCGTCCTCGGAATTTCGATAAGGCTAGTCGAGCGCGCTCTCAGATCACGAAATACACTCATGACATATAGCAAGCACAATTATCAAACAACATATGGCACATGAACAGTTTAAGAAAGCAAGAATAATTAAGTAAGAGCACAAACAATAATCATACCCTAGAATGGAATGATCGAAGACATACGAATAAAATATGTCTCTCAAGTCAGGTAGGAATTCGTCCTCGAGGTCCTACACTGACACCCAAAGTGGACAAGGGTCAATGCTTGAGATAAGTCGGTACCAATGACTAAATCAAGAACGAGACTCTGCCCAGGACGTACTTTCGTAATCAAGACACATGATGAATATCACGTATCACATGATACGAGAGCAGATGAGTGAGACGAGAAAGTCGCCTTCACTCTTCGAATATAGAACTCAAGGAATTATAATGAATAATACTGAAATCTTACCCACAATCTGACCGCCTTCAGCCAACCTCTGCTCTAATACTCCAAATTCTTCTTACCTTTGTCCCTGCCTTCCCTGGCCCTGCTGTCCAACCTGATGTTGCGCTTGTCGGTACATCTGAGCTTGCATCGGTAATGGTCGCTGGGCTAATGGCCTCACTGCTAGTGCTGGCCCTTGATACGGTGCTACCTCTGGAGCTGGCAACGCCGGAAACCGTTGAGCTGGCCCTCCTGGCCTCTGCATCATAGGACAATTGGCAATCCTATGGTCTGGACTGCCACACCTCAAGCATAATCCATTAGCTGAACGACACACATCCCTAGTGTGTCCTCCCTTACCACAGTAAGTGCAACCCACTGGTGCTTCCTGACGCTGCTGCTGGTTCCTGTGTTGCTGCTGTCGAACTAGTGCAGTCACAATCGTCGTGACTGGTGCTGCATCACGAATACGGACGCCAGGTGCTAGTGCTGACGTCCGAGGTACTGCTCCTCCTCCAGCACTCTGCGTATGAGACCTCTTCTGGCCCCCAGTCCTTGCTGATAACCTTTGAATAGTAAGCTCGTGCCTCCGAGCCGTCGTCAATACTGCATCGAATGTCTGGTAGTCGTGCCCCTCGACCAGCTGCAAAATCTCTAAGTGAAGTCCCTGCTGGAACCTCATTGCTCTCTTTAGCTCTGTCGCCACCATCATCCGAGCAAACCTACTTAACCTGCAGAACTCCGCTGCATAACCATCCACCGTCTTACCAGCCTGCTTGAGACTGATAAACCTCTGTTGTAGCTCATATCGCGCTACCACGCTAAAGTACTTGGCCTTGAATCTGGTACTGAAGCTATCCCAGGAAACAGGACGCCTCATTCCAACCTCTTCCGATGCCCACCAATCGCGGGCGAGATCCTGAAGTAAAAGTCTGACCTGGTCAACCTTCTCTTCTGCTGGAACCTTTGCTGCGGTCAATATGGCCTCTGTATCCTGAAGCCAAGCATCCGCCGTGATGGCATCCTCCGTGCTGTCAAAATATTTTGGATTAAGTCGACAAAACCTTTCGAACGCTCCTGAATCATTTCTGACACTTCTCTCAAGGGCTAATTGCAACCCCTGATTCTGTAGCACATTTTGTTCTTGCTGTCGGGTTTGTTGTTGCTGTTGGGCTGCCATCTGGCGTTGCTGGGTCTCCAATAACCCTCTAATAATCTGCAATAGTGCCGGCGCATCTAATGCTACTGGTACTACCGGCATCACTGGAGGCACGGGAACCTCTGGCCTCTGTGGCTCAACTGGCTCATGCTCGGTAACGTTCTCGATGGAAATCTGTCCAGGTAGAGGGGCTACCCCTTGCTGATCTTCAACTATTTCCTGATCTACTGGATTCTCTTCCATGCCGGCTCCTCCAATAGCCGAGAATGATGTGCCCCTAAAGGAAAGGATACAAGGTATCAAAAGACAGGACGAGAAGGAGTCAAGGATGACAATCAAGTTAGCAATCAAGGTGGGAGAAAGAGAAAATGAATCAGGAGATCAAGGAGAACATGTTTTGATTGAGACTCCTATAATCGCAACACCCCACAAGTCTGAAAACAGACCTGCATGGGCCACCACTAAAACCTTGTCACGCTCCAGTACCGGAATACTGAGACGGACTAGGCCAGCTACTCTATATGAGGTATATAAACGTTATACGACGATCGTGGCTGTCAAGAGACAAGGGGGTCCATGCTACAATCAGGTCTCCTATGGTCCCACTGAGCATCTATGTCTCAATCAATCAAAACAAGAAGCAGTAAATAATGATCATATAAGACAAAGCAGTAAGGCATCCCCGACGCTTCATCAAAATGATTCATGAGTCTAGCTATACAAAATGATGAGCTAGTTCCGAGAGTCAATAGTACATAACTATAATCAGCTGCAGACTGATTTAATTACAATTATGTAGAGAAAACTAGTGTCTGGAACTGCCGGCTAAACAAGTGCCGGTGGCTAAATGCCAAGTACAAAATAGAAGATATCAGAGCGGTGAAGAAGAAACCCACTCATGGTCCCTGGCGCCCATACTCCTGGTGTGTACCATTTTTTGGGTGGAAAGCTCGATCCTCTGGAGCTGCTACAAAATCTGGCCAAACAAAACCAGCGGGGTCAAGCCCCGAATAGCAAGTACCACAAGGGAGCACAAAAGAGTGAGATAAATCCAATGAGTTACATAAGACCTGATTCACGAGTTATACCATATCATCGAGATAATACGACACCCTTACAACCAAACAAGGACAAACGGTGCCAATATCGTGCCGAAATAAGATATATCCTATAACCATGGGCAGGTAAAAAGGGCTTCTGATCGCGACTTTGGTCCATAGCCTATCACAGCAAAATAGTCCAACCCAACAACCAAACAAGGACATGGGTTGGACCACGCACCACGATAGTCCATGTTCCTCGGTAGCTAACAGAAGAAAACATATCACAAACAAGTCAGCTTACAAGCGGCCAATCAATCCTACGGCTTTCTATGATTTGTCTGGATTATACCAGTAATACAATATATATAGGAATCCTCAGATCGTATCGCATTCCAACAGGGCTAGACAAACCATTATATACAAGCAAGCACGAAATGCACCGGTCCCTCGAAAGGCCACCGCACTAGAATAAGCAGTAACGGTTCCAGCTCTCCTATAGGAAGAGCTGGCTCGGCAGTCACAAATCAGATACTGCACTCCACTAGTGCGGATGACTATACAGTATCCAAGGCAGCCAACCTGACGCGCCAGGACGGGACCCAGGGCGGCTGGTGACGTACGATCTCGAGATTCTGTTCCCTCCCAATGCTTCTACCAATTTAAGTTGCTTAGATTAACCCTATCTCGATATTGGAATTACATGTCATGGTCACATGGTCATCCTCCAATATGTCGTTCCATAGTACGTGTACCCTAAGTATGAATCCACATCGGCTCAATCTAGATCCATGCTTAGTGTAATACATCAAACAACAATCATTTTACCACGATACTATTACTGATCAATTATCATGACTGTGCTGGATGGTACACATGTATTGACATATAACACGAATGATCACTTAGCATGTAGAGTCACACCTCAGTGTACTCATTAAATGGCACCGCAGTGCATACTAATATTGTATCTCAATACACACTTAGAATAGGTACCAGCACGTATACAGGTAATCAGGTCAGGAACACTGTCAACTCAGGAAGTCATATGGACCCCTCGTGACATAAAAGTCACATATGAATTCAGGTTAAAGTGAGACATGAGGGCCCTTGAAGCCCATACAATGATCTACAACTTTCATGTTGGGAGTTAGGAGAAATTCTGGCCACAATTCAGCCAAATAGGACTTAAAATAGCCAAAAACAGCCAAAATAGGTACTATGCGGCACTATTCAGCACTATGCGGCACTATTCAGCACTATGCGGCACTATGCGACACTATGCAGCATCCTTATGCGACACTATGCAGCACTATACGACACTATGTAGCATCCTTATGCGACTGGACACTATGCGACACTATGCAGCATTCTTATGCGGCTGGACACTATGCGGTACTATGCAGCATTCTTATGCGGCTGGGCACTATGCGACACTATGCAGCATTCTTATGCGGCTGGACACTATGCAGCACTATGCAGCATTCTTATACGGCTGGGCACTATGCGGCACTATGCAGCACTATGCAGCATTCTTATGCGGCTGGGCACTATGCGGCACTATACAACATTCTTATGCGGCTGGACACTATGCGGCACTATGCAACATTCTTATGCGGCTGGACACTATACGACACTATGCAGCACTATGCAGCATTCTTATGCGACTGGACACTATGCGGCACTATGCAGCATTCTTATGCGGCTGGGCACTATACAGCACTATGCAGCATTCTTATGCGGCTGGATACTATGCGGCACTATGCATCACTATGCAGCATTCTTATGCGACTGGGCACTATGCGGCACTATACAGCATTCTTATACGGCTGGACACTATACGGTACTATGCAGCATTCTTATACGGCTGTGCACTATACGATACTATGCAGCACTATGCAGCATTTCTTATGCGGCTGGACACTATGCGGTACTATGCAGCATTCTTATGCGGCTGGGCACTATGCGACACTAAGCAGCTTTCTTATGCGGCTGGACACTATGCGGCACTATTCATCGTCCCTGCCAAAACCAGGGCAGATGATATAGAAAATATCTAAATATTGTTTTGGCCATAACTTCCTCAAAACAAGTCGAAATCTAACTTTTCAAAGGTCAAAATTAGATAGAATTGAATTTCCTACAATATAGGACCATTAGTTTTCGAAAACAACCAAGTTTGATAGATCAAAACCATGGAAACCCATAGAACCCTAGTTTTAGAAATTTAGATCTACACCAAACTAGCCATTTAAATCAAAAACTCTAAGAACTAATCTTGTAGAGAATGAAGAGAAGAACAATATCGACAAATAATATCTAAGAAAAATCAAGAAATGAAAAATACAAGAATCTCTCCATTTGGTGCAAGATGTACTTGCCTATTGGTTGGGAGGAAAAGAAATGAAAAGAGTGAATGAGGAGAGAGAGTGAGGAAGAGAATATATATAGGGGTTGGGTTGACTCAAAGAAACCCTAAGCTTAAGCATGCTCTTAACCATATGACCAATGACATGTTAAATGCTACATGATACAACTAATTAAATTAATTAAATAAAATCCTAACCACAATACGGTTCAGAAATCTTATCATCGAAACAGTGAACCACGCCTACAACCAGACAAGGACAAGGGGTGGCACACTAATCCGCGACGAGATACTGTTCCATGCCATGGCCAGTTACAAATACAGGATAAATGCAATAAAGATACAGGTGCCAGATACCATATACATAAAAAATAAAAAATTTACGTATTCCGGAAACGGGGAGTGACATCTCTACCCTCCTTAGAAAAATTCCGTCCTCGGAATTTCGATAAGGCTAGTCGAGCGCGCTCTCAGATCACGAAATACACTCATGACATATAGCAAGCACAATTATCAAACAACATATGGCACATGAACAGTTTAAGAAAGCAAGAATAATTAAGTAAGAGCACAAACAATAATCATACCCTAGAATGGAATGATCGGAGACATACAAATAAAATATGTCTCTCAAGTCAGGTAGGAATTCGTCCTCGAGGTCCTACACTGACACCCAAAGTGGACAAGGGTCAATGCTTGAGATAAGTCGGTACCAATGACTAAATCAAGAACGAGACTCTGCCCAGGACGTACTCTCGTAATCAAGACACATGATGAATATCATGTATCACATGATACGAGAGCAGATGAGTGAGACGAGAAAGTCGCCTTCACTCTTCGAATATAGAACTCAAGGAATTATAATGAATAATATTGAAATCTTACCCATAATCTGACCGCCTTCAGCCAACCTCTGCTCTAATACTCCAAATTCTTCTTACCTTTGACCCTGCCTTCCCTGGCCCTGCTGTCCAACCTGATGTTGCGCTTGTCGATACATCTGAGCTTGCATCGATAATGGGCGCTGGGCTAATGGCCTCACTGCTAGTGCTGGCCCTTAATACGGTGCTACCTCTGGAGCTGGCAACGCCGAAAACCGTTGAGCTGGCCCTCCTGGCCTCTGCATCATAGGACAATTGGCAATCCTATGGTCTGGACTGCCACACCTCAAGCATAATCCATTAGCTAAACGACACACTAATCCGCGACGAGATACTGTTCCATGCCATGGCCAGTTACAAATACAGGATAAATGCAATAAAGATACAGGTGCCAGATACCATATGCATGAAAAATTAAAAATTTACGTATTCCGGAAACGGGGAGTGACAATGAGGAAATATATTAGTAAGCAAATAATTTACAATATTTGCATACCAGGGTAATGTCGCAATTGCAGCAAACAATTGCTCATCGGGGAATGTTTCTTGCAGACGAAGTTCATCCTCCACATGAACTAAATGACTTAAATGATCTGCAACATGATTTTTTTTCCTCTTTTATCTTTGATCTCCAAATAAAATTCACTCAAGAGAAGTATCCATTGGATTAACCTTGGTTTTGTCTCTTTCTTAGTCATCAAATAACGAAGAGCTACATGATCAGAATAGACAATAATTTTAGTACCAAGCAAATGAGATCTAAATTTTTCTAAAGCAAAAACAACAGCTAAAAGTTCTTTTTCAGTAGTAGAGTAATTTCTCTGAGATTCATTCAATGTTCTTGAAGCATAATAAATTGCGTGAGATGCTCCTCCTATCCTTTGACCCAATACAGCGCTAACTGCATAATCACTTGCATCACACATTATCTCAAAAGGCACATTCCAGTCAGGGGGCTGGATAACTGGGGTAGAAGTCAATAGTTTCTTTAGTGTATCAAATGCCTTTTTACACGCCTCATCGAATTCAAATGTCACATCCTTTTGTAGCAACTTGCACAAGGGTAACGCTATTTTGGAGAATTCTTTGATGAATCTTCGATAAAACTTGCATGTCCAAGAAAAGAACAAACTTTCCGCACACTAGTAGGATAAGGTAAAGATTGAATAATATCAATTTTGGCTTTATCTACCTCAATTCCCTTAGATGAAACAATATGACCCAAAACTATACCTTGTTCAACCATAAAATAACATTTTTCTGAGTTTAACACAAGATTAGTTTCTACACATCTTTGGAGAATAAGAGTAAGATTATGCAGGCATTTATCAAAAGAGTCTCAAAAAATTATGAAATCATCCATAAATACTTCTATAATATGCTCAACATATTCTGAAAAAATGCTAACCATACACCTTTGAAAAGTGGCCGGGGCATTACAAAGACCAAATGGCATGCGACGATATAAAAAAGTTCCAAACGGACATGTAAAAGTTATCTTTTCTTGATCTTTCGGAGCAATTGGAATTTGAAAATAACCTGAATAACCATCAAGAAAATAATAATAAGTATGACCAGCTAACCTTTCAAACATTTGATCAACAAAAGGTAATGGAAAGTGGTCCTTGCGAGTTTCAGCATTTAATTTTCTATAATCTATACAAACTCGCCACCCATTCTGGACACGAGTGGGAACTGGTTCATCATTTTGATTCTTTACGATAGTTATTCCGGTCTTTTTAGGAACCACTTGCACCGGACTAACCCACTGGCTATCTGAAATAGGATAGATCACTCCAACTTCAAGAAGTTTTAGGATCTCCCTTTTTACTACCTCCATCATGGCTGGGTTTAATCTTCTTTGCGGTTGTCGGAATGGTTTTGCTCCTTCCTCAAGTAAGATACGATGCATGCATGTAGACGGACTAATTCCTTTTATATCAGCAATTGTCCAACCGATAGCCGTCTTGTGCTCCTTAAGGACATGTACAAGCTTTTCTTCTTGTGTTGTACTAAGTTTATTAGAGATGATCACTGGTAATGTTCCTCCATCTCCAAGAAAAACATACTTGAGGTGACTAGGAAGAGGCTTCAAGTCTGGAACATGGGCCTGCAAAATAGAGGGTGAAGGCCTCTTGTTAGAAATTGATAAAGAAATAGAAGGAAAGTTACCTGACGGTTGTACTTTTGGACAATCATTCAATAATGCAATAGTTTCCTGCAAATTAATACTCAGAGCTAACCCCTTATGCTCTTTTTCGAGATGCTCACTAATGGCAACTTCTAATTCATCTTTGCCATCAAGTTCAAAAACACCCTGTGCTAAAGAATCAACCACATCAATAGAATAAACAGTATTATCATCATCAGGATATTTCATGGCATCATAAATATTAAATTTAATAATTTCACCATCAAATTCCAAAGTAAGTATGCCACTATGCACATCTATCTTTGTCTTGGATGTCTTTAAAAATGGTCTTCCTAACAAAATAGGAGCAGTTTGATCACCATTTTCCATATAAAGTATATAAAAATCAGCCAAAAAAACCAAATTATTAATTTGTACAAGAACATCCTCAATTAATCCCTTGGGATAGGCATTAGATCTATCAGCTAATTGAATTACAACACCAGTTTTATTCAGAGGTCCAAGATTTAGCGATTCATATATAGAATATGGCCTGACGTTGATAGAAGCTCCTAAATCTAACATGGCTTTCTCATATTTATTGTTACCTATCTTACAAGGGATGGTAAACATTCCTAGGTCTTTGCATTTTGTAGGAAGTTTTTTTTTGAATTACTGTAGAAACACTATCCCCTACTTTCACTTTTTCATATCCTTTAAGTTTTTGTTTCCTTTTTATTGTACACAATTCTTTTAAAAATTTAGCATAACGAGGTACTTGTTTGATGGCATCTAAAAGTGGAATATTTACCTCACATTTACGAAAAGTCTCATATAACTCATTATTTTGTTCAATTTTTCTAGATTCTACTAAAGCTTGAGGAAAAGGAGGTACTGGTTTATAATCAGAAAGAGGTAGGAACTTACAATTGGGTACCTCATCATTGATGGGGAAGTTCGTGTCTGCAACCGTTGTTTCCTCTTCCTCTTGTTTTGACGATGTAGGTGCTTCTTTTACTTGAATGTCAACCTCTTTACCACTTCTCAAAACGATTGCACTTACATTTTCTTTCGGATTTATTATCGTTTGAGATGGTAGCTTCCCTGAACATCGTGCCTCCAGCTTATTAATTGTTGTAGCCATTTGAATCATTTGATTGTCCAAGCTTTTAATACTGGCTCTTGTCTCCTGAATACTGGACCTTGTCTCCTGAATACTGGCCCTTATCTCCTGTTGAAATTGTAAAGTATTAGTGGAAATAGACTTAACAATATCTTCTAAAGACATACCAGAGTTAGAAGTTTGGCCCGATTGTTTTTCATGGGGATATGGTTGCTTTTACTGTTGGTAACTTGGCCGATTTTGATTGACGGGCTGATTTGATTGTGGATTCCCATAGTTGAAATTGGGATGATCTCTCCATCCTGGATTGTATGTATTTGAGTAGGGATCATACTTCCTTTGTGGTTGTCCAGAAAAACTACCTATCACGTTCACTTGCTCATTGGGCTCCTCTTGAAGAGTTGGGCACATGTCAGTTAGATGCCCCGTTATTGAACATATCCCACAAGCCTTCGCCGTTTGTATGTTACCTACAACCATTTGACGACCAAGATAAGTTAAACTAGCAATTTGTTGTTCTAAGGAAGAAATATTTACCTCGTTGGCGTGTTTAGATGGAAGATCTAGCCTACTACCAAATTGTTGAGAATTGGCGCCATATTTGCAATTAAATTTCTTGCGGCCTCAGGAGTTTTATCTACCAAAGCTCCTCCACTAGCAGCATCTATCATGCTTCTATCATTTTATAGAAGGCCTTCATAGAAGTATTGAATAAGTAGTTGCTCACTAATTTGATGATGGGGACAGCTTGTACATAATTTTTTGAAACGTTTCCGGTACTCGTGGAGAGATTCTGTATTGTGTTGCCTTACCCTACAAATTTCTTTTTGGATATTGGACGCCCTTGAAGCTGGAAAGTACTTTTCTAGGAATAATCTTTTCATCTCATTCCATGTGACAATACTTCCGGAGGGTAGGTAGTAGAGCCAATCTTTAGCCGCATCCTTTAAAGAAAATGGAAAGGCTCTTAATTTAATTTGCTCTTCAGTCACCCCCGTTGGCTTCATACTTATGCAAACCACATGAAACTCCTTTAGATGCTTGTGAGGGTCTTCACCTGCAAGACCATGAAAAATTGGCAATAAATGTATAAGTCCAGATTTTAATTCAAATTCAAAAGTAGTAGTAGCATCTAAAGTAGGAAACATTATGCATAAAGGGCGTTGATTCAAATCTGGGGCAGCGAGTTCTTTCAAAGTTCTATTTGCAACCATGACTCCTTTAGGATTAGAATTGCAAGAGAATACAAAATCCGGAGCGAGGTTGTTCTCGTTAGATTCTCTTTGAGTTTCCTTCCTTAACCTGCACAAAGTTCTTTCTATTTCTGGATCGGTCTGAAAATCATCTTGATTAGAAGATCGAGTCACAACCATAAACAATAAACAACAATATGAAAAGCAATTCAAAAAAATGAGAATGATAATTAATAATTTTTTTGTAAATGAATGAAAATATAATTAATTATAAAAAGTTAAAGATCACAAAAAAGCACAAAAATTAACTAAGATTACTCCCCGGCAACGGTGCCAAAATTTGACGTGCTGTCGTAGGCACCCAAAAATAAAACATTTACTCTTAAGATTATATGTAGAAGTGAGAGTAAGGATCGATCCCACAGAGAGTAATTAGTATAATTTTATGCTATATGAATAAGGATGGGGGAGATGAATAAAATGAAAGTCAATAAAAAAAGAGCAAGTAGAATATGAAAATTAATCAAAATAACAAACATTGGTCTAAGTCTACGTCTACCATTGGAATCTTGAAACTGATCATAGATGCAAATATATATTGATATGTATTATGAATATTCATCGTTAGAATTATTTTCCTATCTCCTTTAGCCACAGTTAATTAGGAACAAGCGACCTAATTAACCTTAACTACTAAACAACCCCAGACAAGCGCTAAAGGTTTAATCTAGTAGCGTATTAAACTCATCGATGAAAAAAAATAACACAAGCACAAGCGGTTGCATTTAATTTAGTCAAATATTTTCTTCCTAAGATTTAATAATACAAACCAGCAATTTATTAAACCTTGGTTGCTTCACAAATTAGAAGGATCGAACAATTCCGGATTCGATATCTAATTTAGCAGTAGATTATCAAGAATAATAAATTAGTATGCATCATAGTAATTAAACAAGATAATCATGAAATGTGCTTAAGAAAACATTTAATACTCAAAGTACAAATCAAACATATAAACACAAATTAGATCTCACAAATTTTGATTGATTCCAAGGCTTCCGTACACTTCGACCAACAAGACTTTAGCCGAACATGTTCATCAAAACTTCAAAAGAAAAGTTGGAGAAGAAGAGAAGAGATGTGTTGTGTGTTGTGTTCTCTTGATTTCTACCCCCTTTTATACACCATAATTTAGTTGTTTCAAGCCACAATATCTCCCCATATATCCTCTATAAGTTACAACTTCTCAAACCAAAAAAACCAAGTCATAAAAAAATAGGAGAATAGTTGCTTTGGTTCCTAATTCTGTTCACAGTATTTTTGACCGAACTTCAAGCCTAATTTCGTCCTTGCTGTAGCCAGAATCTCGAAAATAACAAAATTTCAAAGTTGTAGCCCTCTGTCTTAGCTTTCCGAATCATTTTGAAGGACCTCAATTGCGCTTCCGATGAGGAAGTTATGCCCATTTTGGTGAAAGATGTCAAAACTATCCAGAATTGCCTTTTAGCTCCATTTTGCACATAGTGTCTCCAAATTCATCCTACAACAAAATATAAATATAATGAGTACCTTTAGTCATAAATGAGCATAAAATGATGAACATTAAGGGATAAAAATATAACATTTTATATTCTCATCAATTGAGCATTCCAATTTTTAACAGGTTCCCTAATAGCACTCTATATCCTAAGTACTATTAGGCTAGACCTGCATGGACCACCACTAAAAATATGTCACAACATGCTCCTAGTTTTTTTGGACACGAGTCGGATACGCCAAGCCTATGTTGTTTATAAACAACGGTAATAAGCTGTCTATACCTCATAACTCATCAACGATCATGATATTAATCCTTGATCAATCACAGAACTAGTAAACGAGCAACCCCGCACACACTTACATGATCACCAGTCCACTATCACCTTTTTAGTACATCATATATGTCCAATATCCGAAGACAAATCCGGTAATCCTTATCATCATCAATATACATCTGTAATATTTAATACATCTATAACATCTGATACTTTAATATCTATTCTAATCTGCTAGAGTCTTCGAGAAGCTTCCAGAAGTCGTGGTCCAATCTAGCACCATCCATATCCTCTTGCCCTGGTCTAATATGACAACGATCCAGTAAGGAAGGAGCAAATTATAATCTATAACAGCGAAGCAAATACAACATATGCACAAGTAACGATGCCATGAACATGACTAACTTGTATCATCTGAGATGCATAATCTACTGAAACATGAAACAAGAAGATCATGACTCCTGATTTAAAATACTTACTAAATATGTGGCCGATTGGAAAAAGTACATGAATAAAGGAACGTCTTAATCACACCTGCACATGTGTTTGATTAGGCTATCCATATGAGTTAACTAGCGGTTTGGCTTTGATCACATATCCGTAAGCATTTTCCCTCCTCAATGTACAAGAACAAGAGCACATGATAAGTACCAGAACTAGAGCACAAGAGTACCAGAAGCATATGATCAAGTCGTGTAAACGTGTCCAATACGCGTCACGACCCACTTCTACTTTTGGGATACGAATACGTACCCAAGTCCAGCCTACGCTGCAACATCGACGGTAGTACGTTGTCTAGACATCAATACTAATCTAACTAGAATCTACGATTGGCCTCCAAGATATCTCTAACTCCACCCGAAGGAACCCAAAACAAGACAGTAAGTCATCAAGAGTCTGTCATCTGAATAATATATCCAGTTAGGATTGGAACAAGTAGAAGTTTAAGCCAACATGATATAAGTACAATATAAAGCAATATAACACTAAACACGTGGAACAATTATCAATGGAAATATGAACAAGACAACATGCAATATGATAAACTAAATAAAAAAGTAGCAAGATGAAAAGACGAAAACTCATGTAAATAATAATAGTGCACGTGTCATAAGAAGTACAATGTTCCTACACATGGACGGCTTGGACAAACGATGAGGATATAAAGGTCCGCCCCGTAAACGGAAGAGTTGCCAACAATACAATCGGGCTTTGTCCATGTACCTAGTAATTGTACCTCTCTAATATCCATACCTTACAATCATTTAAACATAGTCACGATAATGATCACGATACCGATAAGAGAACATGAACATTAATCAATCACTTTGCTCTCGTGTGTGTAAACAGTCAATACACAAAAAATAGCATGTACAAGTGAAATACAACAATATAAAGTAAATGCACATGAAAGCATAAACAAGTACTTACCTCGGTATGATTGGAGTCGATATGTGCGATATGATCACAGATGTCAAAACTACGAATGATAATCTCAGATGATGGGACAGATCATTCCTTTGAGTACAGAACAGTCAAATTAGATAGCGACAATATAAGGAAGTTTGATTTTGTAGGAAGATAGGAAATATTGTATTAGTCACGGTCAAGATTGATAATCGAAGGTAATTAGCGTAAATAAATATTTAATAGCTTTTAGAAAATATTTATAATAGTTGGAAACTGTATTTTTACCAATCAAAATATTTTTAAATAAATATTATGAAACATAGAAAATTATTTAATATATATATATTTATTTAGAAAAGTAATATAAAATATTTAAACTTAGTAAAAATATTAGATACATAGAGCCCAAATCATTATTAATAGAACCCATAGTATTTAACATATACTAAATAGATATGTTTATAGGTATATAAAACCCAAAATAGTTTAAATAAATTTTAAACCCAAAACTACTATTCTATATAATTTATATAGTATGGGCTTAAAGCATAAAACCAACAGCCTAATAATAAATAAAATCTAAATTTATTTTATTGGCTTTAAACCCAACAAGTAGGGGTGAGCATTATTCGATTTTGGACCGAAAACCGAGCCGAATAAGAGGTTCGGTTCGATTTTAAAAAAATTCGGTTCGGTTTCGGTTTTGAAAATACTAAATTTTCTTATTCGGTTTCGGTTTCGGTTTTGGATTTCGGTTTCGGTCCAAAACCGAAAACCGAATAAAAAAATTTATTTAATTAATTTATGTATATGTGTGTGTGTGTGTACTATATATATAAGTATTAATATATATAGGTACATACTAAATATATATAGGTATATACTAAATATGTCTGTATATTTAGTTACTATATATATTAACAAAAAAACTCAAAAAAATATGAATAAACCGAATAAACCGAAAACTGAACCGATTTAATTCGGTTCGGTTTAATTCGGTTTTGGGCCAATTCGGTTCGGTTTCGGTTTTGCTTATTCGGTTTCGGTCCAATTCGGTTTTGGGTTATTCGGTTCGGTTTAAACCGAATAAACCGAATGCTCACCCCTACCAACAAGTCCAATTCATATACTGGGCTCAGCACAAACTATCCAACTCAATAACAACAACAACAACAACAACAACAACAATAATAATAATAATAATAATAATAATAATAATAATAATAATCCTGGCATTATACTATGTATACATACATGTATACATAAAAATACATATACATACTAATAAAAAAATAAAAACAAATATCTATACTACTCTCTTTTAATAGGAAATGGAGATAGTGGGAGAGCCAGTTCAGAGAGTTTGAGAAATATAGGGAAAGGAATTGAGGAGAGAGAAAGAGAGGGAGAGGTCGGGGAGAGCGCTTACGATGGGGTTTAGGTGGCGGCGGTTGTCGGTCACGGCTACGGTGCTGGCGCGCACAGATCGGACCGAAGCTTGGCGAAAGCTACCTATGCGCAGTGGTGGCTAGGATCTGCGGAGCACACAGCTAGGGCTCCGACGAGGAGGTCGGCCTTGAGCGTGGCAGAGAGGGTTTCCATGGAGGAGAACGACACAACGAGTCGGACACGGTGGAGCCATAGAGGTTTGGACGGTGATGGTTGTGGTTGCGTTGTTCTGTTAAAGTGGGGAGATCGAGGCAGTGATGACTCGTGCACGCACGGTCGGCTCTCCGTGCAGGGGTATGGGGCTCGGTGTCGAAGGTCCTCGAGCGTGGCAGCGCTCGAGATCTGGAGTATTGTGCAGTCCTAGGCACCGATCTCGAGGCTCGGGCCGGGGCGGATGCCGACAGTGGAGTCGACGCGTAGGGAGGTTGACCTCAGCGGCACATGGTTGCCCTACAGTACGACTCGAGCGGCGCACAATGGTTCGATGGCTCGATTCGAGCGTAACCGGTGGAACAGAGGAGGAAAATGAAGAAGTAGCTGGAGACGGGGACACGGCGGAGCGACTATGGCTAGGTTCGGTTAGATTTATGGTTAGGATTTATGTATTGGGGATGGTGTACGACACGATTAATGGCTGCAATAGTGATTGGCTAGGGTTGAGATGTTTGGGTTGTGGGAAAAAGCAAAAGGATGGTCTCCTTTAAATCGGAGTGGGGGTTTCTTGATAGGAAATGATTAGAATCCAATAATTTGATCAAATCCCTTTAAATAAATAAATTCAAAATTTAATTTGACCAATCAATAAATATCCAATTTCTTCAAATAATTCTGAAAATATATTTCTATAAACTTAAATTAAAACTAGATTGTTCAAATCAAATATTTGTCACAATAAGGATAATACTGAATGTTATCAAATAATTTGAAAAATAAATTTTCGTAAATATAATCTCATTTAAAATAACATATCAATAGATTTTATTCGTCAAGATAATAATTAATAAATTAAAATTAAATCAAATATAATTCTAATATTTGCTTACTATAATAATTAATCTTTCAAATAATTCAAAAATATTTTCATAAACCCAAATCTACTTTTAGAAATATAATTTGGTAAAACCCTTTTTGTCAATAAAAAAAATATTCATGATTTCCTTCGTAGAAATTCAAATAAAAATCTATTTTTCTAACACAATATTTCAAATTTAAATAAAACAAATAAAATTTTGAAAATTCGAAATTGGGGTTACATCTACGCACCTTAAAAATAAATTCGTCCTCGAATTTTAAAAATATCTAGCATATATATGAAAAGTAGTAGTAAAATATCAAAACAAGAAAACATAAATCATTAGATAAAAATAGCAAAAATTCTTTAAAAATGGCAAGATTGATCTAATCATTGGTCAAAGAATGATGGGGGAAATCTAGATTAAGGTCTTGAATCCTAGAAAGTTCTGAAGAGTTTAAGATAGGAATAAGAATATAAAATAGTTAGAGGAGCTTGCCTTAACTAATATCACATCAATGACTTAACATATTCCTTCGATCAATATCTAAAATTCTGTCAACCTTATAAACATTACCCTCAAAATATTAAAAATCCTCAATTTTAATTATTTAATTTAAATCGGTAATTCAATATCCAAAGTTTAAATGCATATCATAATCTTCAAAAATTAAATTCCTCAAAATATTTAAAATTAAATTTTCATAAAAATTCTCTATTCTATAATCTCCTCAATATTTAAAATTCAATAGATCTTCAAATTCTTGTGCCAATTTTGGAAATCATTCTCTCTCTAACCTTAGCAACAAATCCATATTCATTAATCAACAAAATTTGAAAATTCTAATCCTCAATAATTAGTTATCCTCGAAAAACTAATTTACTAATCGATAAGTCAACCCACCTTTGATTATACCATCATATCAAAACAAAATCCTCATATTCATCTAACCTCAAATTTCAATGTTTATTCCTAACTTAACCACAAAGCCTATGTATCAACCTTAACTACCCAAGTAGTCAATTAGATAAGGGTTTGCATATTGTATACCTAGTCCTAATCATTCTCCTAGAAACCAAATCATGCTAATTGTAAATGAGCATCTCCTAAGCGTAGGCTAGTAGTAGTACGACTAATATAGGTACTACAACGAGTTCGCACAATTTGCGAAAATAGACCTGCGTGGGCCACCATAAAAACTTGTCATGACCCGCTCCCACTTTTGGGATACGAATACGTGGCGAAGTCCAGCCTGTGCTACAAATCGACAGTAGTACGCTCTCTAGACCTCAATATCAATCTCAAATACAAAAATTATATCTAATTGTTCATTCACAATAATTATTCAGATTACAAATCCAATAATACATTAAAATAATCTTCAGAAACAAACACGCTAAATGTTCAAATTCAAGAAGTAACTAATCTAACTAGAATCTACAATTGGCCTCCAAGATATCTATAACTCCACCCGAAGGAACCCAAAGCAAGACAATAAGTCATCAAGATTCAGTCTTCTGAAAAATATATCCAGTCAAAATTGGAACAAGTACAAGTTTAAGCCAACATGATACAAGTACAATATAACACTAAACATGTCAAACAATGATCAATGAAAACATGAACAATATGAATAAGACAACATGCAATATGATAAATTAAATAACAAAGTAGCAAGAATAAAAAGACGGAGACTCATGTAAACAATAATAGGGCACGTGTCATGAGAAGTACAATGTTCCTACACATGGACGACTTGGGCAAATGATGAGGATATAAAGGCCTGCCCTGTAAACGGGAGAGTTGCCAACAATACAATCGTACTTTGTCCACATGCCTAGTAATTATACCTCTCTAATATTCATACCTCACAATCATGTAAATATGGTTACGATGACGATCACGATAACGATAAGAGAACATGAACATTAATCAATTACTCTGCTCTTGTGTGTGTAAATAGTCAAGACACAAAAATAGCATGTATAAGTAAAATACAACGATATAAAGTAAATGCATATGAAAGCATAAACAAGTACTTGCCTCGGTATGATTGGAGTCGATGTGTGCGATATGATCACATATGTCAAAACTACGCAAGATGATCTCAAATAATAGGACAAATCACTCGACTGAGTGCAGAATAGTCAAATTAGTCAGGAATAATATAAGGAAGTTTGATTTACAGGAAGATAGGAAAGGATTGGAATCCAATAATTTGATCAAATCCCTTAAAATAAATAAATTCAAAATTAGATTTGACTAATCAATCCAATATCTTCAAATAATTATAAAAATTGATTTTTATAACTTAAATTAAAACTAGATTGATCAAATCAAATATTGGTCACAATAGGGATAATACTTAATATTATTAAATAATTTAAAACTAGATTTTCATAAATACAATCTTATTTAAAATAATCTATCAATAGATTTTATTTGTCAAGAAAACAATTAATAAACTAAAACTAAATCAAATATGATTATAATATTTGTTTACCATAATAATTAATCATCCAAATAATTCAAAATATTTTCATAAACCAAAATCTAACTTTAGAAAATATAATTTGGTAAAACCCTTTTTGTCAATAAAAATATTCATGATTTCCTTTGTAGAAATTCAAATAAAAATCTATTATTCTAACACAATATTTCAAATTAAAATGAAATAAATAAAATTTTAAAATCTGAAAACAGTGGTTACAACATGAAATAAGTCATCACATGAAGTAAATATAACAAAGTTATGAAAGTACTTGCCTTTTACTGGAAAGTTGCAAATGTCCCTAACTCCACCTATAATGGTTAAGAACTAATTAGAAGCTAACTGAAAATATTCTAAAGCATTCTAGAACATTCTATGAATATCTACTAGTTACCAGCTAATTATTAGATAATTATTACTACCCTATATTAGAAAATAGATAATTATTAGATATAGCCAAATTGGCTAGAAAAACAATTACTTATAAATATGAGTAATACTATCTACTAATAAAAAATTAATTACTAACAATAGCTAATAAAATTAGGAATTATTAACTAGGAATTTAGAAAATAATATTATAGCTAAATATTTTTAACATCCTATTCCCAAAATACGTAGGAAAAATATGCCAGTCGTATAATAAATATACGTTAGCTGTAAATGTAGTATAATTACGGCTAATTAATCTCATCCACAAAAAAAAGAATAAAGATATTATAGAATCAAATATGTAATGTCAGTGTACAAATTGCTGGAAGGAGACAAATCAACTACAAATATAAAACTAGAAAGAAGAAAATAGCAAAATAAAGAGTACAAGTAGCAAGCGCAATCCAAGAGCATGTCATCTTCGATAGGAAGGAGAAGATCACGATCTTGGCTGGAACTCCTACGGAAAGTCAAGAAACAAACATCTGGAGAGATCACCAGGTCCTTAGAGGGACGTAACAAGATACATAAAACATGTATACTATGACAGTAAATAACATGCATAAAGAAAATGACAGAAATAGAGCACTCAACTTCTAAACAACTACATAAAATGTAACATCAAGGACAATGTTCAATACTTGGGCTAATAGATACAGGTACCATCACAACCGTAGCTCATCCAGAACTAACGGCCAACAAAATAGTCACAATTGTATCTTCTCTGAGAATAACGACCAACAGAATATCACAACCATAGCACGAAACTAACGGCCAACAGAATCATCAACACAATTGAAGCTCATCTGAACTATTGTCTAACAGAAACTATCATATAGTCTGCATGCCTAGTAACTGTCCTCTCTGTCTCAATAAACTATATATGTGTCCAGTCAAGTCGACTCAAGTCAAATACAAGTAACATGTCAAGACATATAAAATAAATGTATCATAAGACTAAGCAACACTATCAGGATTGTTGTGTCATGCCCCGCTCCCGTAGGTGCGATCGTTATCGCTAAGGCGTGATGCCGCATGAGACTAAGTTGCTCTCGTGCAAGGCCAAGTCCAGAAACGGCCAATTTGAGCTAGGCCACAGAGTCGCACAGAGTGTCCCCATTTGTAACGGAAAGTAAAAGAACACAAGTTGGAACAAATTCAATCTCTTTATTGATATTCAAGAAGTTTACAAGCGGTGCTAGGCCGAGATTACAAGTCTCTCAAGCTCTCTCTCTCTCTCTCTCTCTGAAACATAAAGGTGTACCAAATGGCTTACAAGATAGAATGATTCATGGCGATGTTTTGATACATTATGTCCTGTATATGGTGTTTCAGCTCCTTGCAACGCTCCAAGGCTCCAGAGTTAGCTCCGTGCCTTAGCACGTTCGAGGGAAGCATCGTACCCAACGACGTCTCCTGCACCCTATAAGCAAACTGTGGGGTTATCAGTACATTATTATGCACTGGTGGGGAGGCTAGCTCGCCCACTCGCTATCATTACCAAACACGTTCATTTTACTTCTGTGCATCCTCTATCATTCACTGTCTTTCTAATCTTGCCTTAGGATCAGTTTTATGGCATATTTCATAACCTATCTCGTGTTACCGATTTCAAGTGTTTGCATGGAAATACATGTACGACTTATCCATACTTACCGTCCGGTCTTTTCTGTCCAAAGTAAACCAAGTTAGTCAATAATTTATATATAACAACTTAACGTAATTCACGTAAACATTCAGTGTCAAGGGCGTGTCCCTGTCTCAGATTCTACGACGTGTTCTGCTTGCGAAGATACGTTATGACTATGCCCCGTCCCGATGATCATTCTCCCTCGGATGTTCCTATCTACTCAACCGGTAAATTGTGTTATGCTCGAAAGGTTTTGTTCCAACGTCCATGTTCACTCAACTATTCAATTGTTTAGTTAACTTAGACTGCTTTGTTTTAATACAAGAACTTGCACGTGGATTGCCACTAGCAAGCCTACTTAATCTATATGCACCGGTCGCTGGCATCACAAGCCATTTTGGACATGTTCCCCTTGGTATTCTCACAAATCATAGCTTGATGTCTGGTACACCTTGATAGTCTTTTGAAATACCCGGCCTTACGTCTCTTGGGTGCCCGAGCCCGTACCCAAGCAGCCCGTAAGCCATGATTTCGCCTAGGCCGGCCACGATGTCGCTGATCGTTGCCTTGGAATCCCTTTTTGATTCTTTCCCCCGTATATGAGTGGGTTGTCCATGACCATTTCGTATTGTCTTGTTATTTTAACTTAACGGCTGTCTTTGAGCCATAGGCTATCTGTGCGCCATAATGTGTTATCGACCAGGTTGGCGGCGGCGTCCGTGCAGCGCGGGTAGCGAGTCCCGTTGCACGTCTCCGTCATACCTGTCGCTAACCATTCCTTTCTTTCTTATCTTTTATTCATTCTTTCTTTTCTTTCTTTCACTGGTTCGTTCGTTCATTGGTTCATTCACGTATTCATTCATTCATATATTATGTAACTCCCTGTACGGGAGTCGCCTTGGCGATCTATTGTTCTCGAAGTCTTCTAATGTTGCTATACTCTACTCGGAACAACTATGTCGATAGTCTTCCCGTTTCATTGTTGTAAACCATTTATTGCTTCGTTGTTGAATGAATAAGGAACTGGAAATGTAAACTCGTGCCTTGGCACGAGCGTGGAGTGCGGTGTGAGAGTTCTTATATTTTTTAAGTTCTTTTCCATGTTTTAAACAAGCATACAAGATAGGATTATTTCCTTAGCTAGGTGCATTGAGTCATTCATTAGCATGCACGGTGTTATCACCTAACAATTCTAGTAATAGTGTCCGTATTATTAAGCGTCTAGGCTAAGCAAAGACAGGTTCATCGGAGCCACCCACCTTAGCGATGTTCGCATCGGCCGAGCGATACTCCGAGCACGCCTTGAAAGTCTAAGTCTGGATTCCTCTTGACGGGTCAATATAAGTCTTGTATCGATTCTTCATTGGGTCGACGCAACTCTTCGAGTCGACGGCTCGTTTGAGTCGTTACAATTGCCATTTTGAATCGACGTTATACTAGGATAGAGCGGGTCCTTACATGTTGGCCCATTGGTTATGGTCGAACCAGATTTTAATAATTAATCTAATCCTGTCTTGATATAAGGGCTACTTGGACGAACAACGACAGCCTATGCTTGCTACCGTTCAAGACTCTGGAACTTGAAGCTGTATTTATCGTTGCGTCTGTATTTTAATTATCAATATACTTTTATATTTTATTGAGTCTAGAAATACATTATAAACCGCGTCGTAGTAGCAAAGAGGCTACCCAAGAAACATTTTCAAAATACCCTTTTTTATTTTGAAAACAAGCCCAAACTACATCCTAACCGCTTGACCTTTCAAAAGCCTAAAACCAAATCAATTCTGGACCAAAAGAATTTGGCACGAATTTGCCCCGAATTCGGCCCAAGTTCGGCTGTCCTGAATGTTTAATTTTAAACTCAGTCTTCCTATAGTTACAGATGCAATGGCTATATGTCGAGATTTTCTCAAAGAATTCTGTTCGAATTCTGCCTGAATTCTCCCTTTGGAAAACCTATAAATAGAGAAAAAATTCTTATATTTCAACTTATACCAATTCACTTTCTTATCTATTCTCTCTATGCTTACTACGACCTTCCAAAGCCCTACTAAGCTTTCAATTTCAAATCCCAATTCAGTTACAATCCTCTAGGCGATTTGCCAGTGCGGTACGGTCTAAAAGTTTAGAGTGATTGTAATCAAGAGACTTGATAGAAGTAAGATACTTCACAATTGAAGTTGGTCGAGTGCTTCGGATCAAAGCTCGCGTTTGTAGAAGTTGAAAGGACTACGTATGAAAACTTACGTTCTTTCCATAGTGAATTTCTACCGGGAGCTAGAGTTCTCTCGACTGGATTAGTCCTCACAAGTGGTAGAGTAGTATACATCGTCGTGTTTGTATTTACTCTTTGCACTTTACTTTTACTTACTCACATTTGTGATATATTTTTACGATATTGCTGCTAATATTTTTTTAATAGCTAATATTCTGCTGCCTATTTTATTCATCCCTCCTCTAGAGTATATCGCTTTATATTTCATTTCTACAATTGGTATCAGATCGGGTTATATAGATAAAGCGAATTAATATTTTTTTAATATATAGCTGCTGTTATATAGATCACTATATCATATATGGCAATTATGAAATTCATAACTGAAGGCCAAGCTACAAACAGACCTCCACTGTTTGATGGTACCAACTACACTTACTGGAAAACACGCATGAGTTTCTTTTTAAAATATCTAGATTTTGACTTATGGTCAATTGTAGTTGACAGCTATAAAAAGCCTCTACGTGTTCTTATTAATGGAAATTTGGTTGAAAAAGCACAATGACAAGTATACTGATTCTGAAAAAAAGAAGCCAATCGTGACGAACATGCTATTAATGCCTTATTTTGTGCTTTAGATAGGACTGAATTCAAGAGGGTGTCTACATACACAACATATAATGAAGTATAGAAACTTCTTAAAGTGACTCATAAAGACATGATGCAAGTCAAGGAGTCCATGATCAGTAGACTTACTCAAGAATATGAGGCATTCAAGATAAAGTCGAACGAATCTGTTACACAAATTTTCACAAGATTTATGAATATTGTAAATCCTTTGTCCTCATAAGGCAAGGAATATAATAACCATAAGAAGATTTGCAAGGTGCTGCGAGCTCTCACAAAGAACTTGATTTCGAAGGTTACGGTGGTCGTTGAAGGAAACGACCTCACTACCATGTCTCTTGAAACACTCATGAAAAAGTTCAAGAAGTTCACAAGATTCAACCGAAGAATGAAGGAACATAATAGCAACAACAGCAACAATGAAGAAGATCTAATCTGCTACGATTGTAAAAAGGGACATATCAAGTAGTACTGTTCGATAACATCATCATCAACCAGGAAAGGCAACAAGTATGAAAAGAGTTACTTGAAGAAATCTACTTCCAAAAGATATTCCAATATAAGCATTTGGCATGAAAGTGAAGCCCGCGATTCAGAAGATAAACAATCAGATGCTGCTGCAAATGTATGCTTGATGGCATATGATCAGGTAAACTTAAATCCCCTGTTTGATAATGATTTTACCTTTGAATAATTAGGTGAAGATTTTAGTGATATCTTAGATGACCACATAAAACTGCTTAGCAAATACCAAAACTCTAAGAAGGTACTCAAAGAGTACAAAGAGGAAATAGGAAGACTTGTTGACTTACTAGCTGAGATTAGAAATAGTAAAAACCCTAGTGAGACTGGTGAGCTTTCTTCTGTTAAACTGTAACTATACGAGACTACATGTTTATTTGAAGAAAAAGACAAGACCATTGCTAAAGTTGAGGAAGATTTACTCAAAGAGAAGAAGAACCATCATTATGCACTAGTCAAGAATGATGCACTCACAGCTGACTATAATACACTTTATGACACCTCCAAAAAGTTAGAAATTAGGTTAGAAAAATAGCATGAAGTTGCTGCTTCCTATACTAACACGTGTTAATTACCGAAACATCAGAACACGGTTAAACCCAATGCTGTCAGGCTAAAGATAGCCAAACCTTTGCCCAAGAAGACTAACCTCATGCATTCTACTACAAGTATCAACTAGAATACCAAGACCTACCAATCTTGTACAACACACTATACCTAACACTCAATATGCTAGATGTCACTATTGGTCATATCTCATCTGCATGTAGAGTAAGAAAATTAGTTGATTTAAATTATGCGCATGGATACCAAAGACTAACATATCCAGACCCTATAAGAAATAGGTACGAAAAGTTTTATCTGCAACCTTCTTTGTAGGTGGAACACCATACTCATGCTAGGAGCAAGAGGATCCTCGACAGTTGTTGCTCATGTCACATGATCGATGATGCTTCTCTATTCTCAATACTGTCGAAGAAGAAAGAAGGATACGTCTTCTTCCGTAACGACTTTAAAGAATATATAGTAGGTATCGGCAACATTGGTAAGGTCTCCTATCCTGTGACTAAAGATATCTGTCTAGTAACTGAGTTAAAATATAACCTACTCAGTATAAGCTATTTAGCTGACCACGGTTATGGTATTAACTTTGTCAAAGACAAATATGCTATAGTTGATAGTTCAATTGGCAGTACTATCTTTGAAGGTATGAGGGAAAACAAGATATATGCTTTTTTATTTGGTGGAAGATGCGAACAAAGTAGGTAGATGCTTACTCACCATGAATGATGAGAGTCAACTATGACACATGTCACTACCACTTTCTAGAATAAAGATATTTTGGTAATTGTAATTTTTTTGATTATTTAATATTATTTAATTTAATGCATTGTGTTAGTATCATAATTGGTGAAATCTTAGAACCACATTGTCTAGATGTTAACCATGACCATAGAAACTTGGTTAGTGAGATTAGACATGTAATTAGGCTCTCATTTATCTAGAATAACATATAGAGCCTATTATTTGACTTAAACATTAAGCCACTTTTGGGCATTTCCTTAAATGGCTTGAAATGACAATTAGGAGAGGCCCTTAGCCAAATGCACCCAACCTAAACCGTAGTGGACATCATGGACGGACAAGATAGGTCATTCCCCTTGCTATTTATAGTAACATCCAATGTTCTAAAAATTGCTAGGCGGAGTTGGTGCGCCGGAGGGCCGACTAGTGCCTAGGCGCCGATTTGTTTTATTTTTATTTTTTTGCTCATGTGTATATATACCTATATATAACATATATGTAACATAAAGACGCAAAGTCTTATGAGATGTTATGGCTAGCATAGTTATGCCTAAGTTCAAATAAGGATGGTTGAGGTTCGGGTTCAAATCCTGGAAACGTTCAAAAGATTTTTTTTTCAATTTTTTTACTTTGAAAACAAATAATTAAAAGTGGAAGGAGAGGAGAGAGACATCAACCCCACTCCTCCTCTCCCGCCCTTCTGCTCCCCACTCCTTTCCTCTCCTCCCCTCTTCTCTCCTCCTCCACCTCCTCTCCTCCTCCTCCCCTCCCCTCCCCTCTCCTCTTCCCCTTCCACCACCACCACCACCACCACCACCACCAGCAGCAGCCACCACCGGCGACTACGGCGACGACGGTGACGGCGACAGGTAAGTATATAATTTTGTTTCAAATATGAAATTTTTTTTGAAATTTTTCAAAAAAATTGGCCAAATAGGGGCCGCCTAGGACCGAAACCACCTAGGACCACCGCCTAGGGGGTTTTCGGTGCGGCGGGCAGCCGCCTAGTGCCTAGGTGCCGCCTAGGCTGATTTTTAGAACACTGGTAGCATCTCCCCTCTTCTTCTCCCTTTTATTAGAAACCTTAACCCTAATTTGTGTTCTTCCCCAACTCCATATCCCAAATTGAGTCCAAATTCTCTCAAACCAATTGCAATATCTTCTTCTTGAAGAGAGGAAGCCTCTATTGACTAGTTGGGAGCCTATTGGAGCAATTTGACTATTGGAAGTTGAAGGAGATCTTATTTTGATTTTGTTCCTTGAGAATCCATCTCTCAAGTGGTAAGAGTCCTCTAAACATTCTAATTTCCATTTTCTTAATATAGATGCATTCATTTAAGGTCCCTATTGCATTAAAAAGGATTTGGGTCAAGTTCGGATTCATTTGAGGTGTGTATCACGAGAGTATCGGATACGCACATCACGTGTTTGGTAAAATGACTCTTAGGGCTTTTGTTGCTCTAATTTCAGTTATAATTACTTAATTATGTTGGTAATATACTATAATTAGAGTATGGGCTGTATCTTATGATTTGGGTTGGATTTAATAGATCATTTTGGACTTGGGGGCTCGGGTTCATGGTGAAGCCCATGGTTTGTTCCCTTGTTCTTTATATAATCTATGCAGTCTGTTATTTTGAGTTTACATCTCTTGTCTTCACATCCTAGACATCCAACATAGCATAACCTACCATCTGCTAAATGCCTAGTGGCACAAATCCTGCTCTTGGCTCCGTCGAGCCAAATGTTGCACTGTCCGGCATGTCCTTCAGAGATAGTTCACTGCATTCATCCCCTGCCTGCACCCTTCACTTGTCCATTGCCTTCACTTGTAATCTATGCAGTCGAGCCACTGTTTGAGTACTGCCTTGTGGATGGCTAGTAGATATGGGGTATCATATATATATATATATATATAACATAAAAAAAAAAAAAATATATATATATATATAACATATGTATCTGGTCTATATGATACTTACTGCACTCTAATCCATTTCATATGATAGATTGTCCTATCCTTGCTAACTATTCTGTTGAGTAGGTTTTGGAACATGTTACCATGTGGGTGAGTTTTAGTGTGCAGTCCAGTCTCCCCCTTTAGAGTTTAAACTCTGTATTGCATTGTCCAGAACATCACCAATTGATTTTCCCCTTTTACTATCTGTCAACTACATGCTCTATTCCACAAATACTTCACATTGTTCTGTCGAGCCCAATTCTTGTTTTTTACTGCATATATAAACTGCCATTAGAATATTACACTTCCTGTGTTCACCCATGCTCACTGCACTCACTTGTGATCTATACAGTATAATACCCTGCACTATATTGCCAAATGGATGTTCAACCATAGCATTATGGTTCAGACTCTTCATTCCCTGCATATATTTAGGTACATTGCATTCATTTTTGATCATTGCATTCATGTATCCCATTGTATTCGTTCTCTTGAAAACCAATCCATACTTGATGTATCAAACTTTTGAGTGTCCCATGTTTGGGTGCAGGCATTGGTTTTGGATTTATATGTGTGTGTGTGGCTGTGGTGATATTCTAACATCCCATTTGACCCTGTATTTTGTCTACTGCTACCATTCGACTTGTCAAACTCCTAGACAGAGGCTAGACATCATGAGCTATATGTCAAGTTACCTGTAAATTAGTTCTGACATCTGTCCTTCATCAATTTTGTCCTACATACTTGTTTTTCCTTGTTGTGATGCATCTATGCATCTATCCATCTATCCACACTAGTAGATGCCCTGCATACATGAGACCAGAAATGTATTTGCCCTGCTTGGTACATCAAGTCCAAGTGGTGTCTGCCCTCTGCAAACTTACTACACTTGATGAGCAACTGCCCATCCTTCATTATTTAGACCTATACACATGTCCAGCATTATCATTTTGTAACTGCCTATTTTCAAAAAATGAGGGTAATTTTATAATTTTTCATATTCTAATATTTTGTGAATATTTATTTATTAATATTGTATTTTGGGGATTAGTTTAGTCAGGTTTGAGTTTCGTCTAGTTTTGACTTGTGTTAGTGGCCCGGGTAGCTTAGACTCTAGTCGAAGACCAAAGAATAGCTAGGCATGGTCCACAAACTTGACTCATTAGGCTAGTGTATTTAGACTAATCCCACATAACAAGTTCAGTCATTTAGAGTTTAGAACTTTGACCAATTTGACCCCAACTCCTTGCATGACTTAAATTAACCAAAGGGAAACCATTAGGGGCAACTTGGACATTTCCTATTGACCCAAATAGGGTTTACATGGCAGCCAAGAGAGGGGGGAGGCCTCCATCAATATTTTTTATAGTGGCCTCCATCATCTTCCATTTGGTGTGCTTTCCCAACTTGAGAGCAAACCCATTTGTTTTCTCCCTCAAATCCACTCATTCTTCCACCAAATCCTCTCATTCTTGCAAGAAGGAGCCTACAAGGATTATAGAGCCAAGAGCAAGGAGGGGAGTCCATTTGTTAGAGGAGTCCATGTTGGATTCATGTCCTTTGGGTTGTTCATTGGAAAACCACTCCCAATAGGTATCTCTCTCTCTCTAAACCCTCTATATTTCATCTTTTCTTTGTATATTTGTTAGTTTTGAATCCATAGGAACCACCCCCATGCATGAACCACCCTTAGGATTGAGTTAGAGGCTCTTTTGAGTCCTCAGTAGGAAATTAGGAGTGGTTTGGTGTCACCCATAGGGAAATTTCGAGGGTGGCCCACCAAGTGTTTGTGTTTATGCCCAATAGGCTATTTAGACTTCTAATTTTAGTTTCATACATGTTAGAGAATAGATTAGCCATGGTTTGGATGTTCCATTTAGTTTTTATATAGATACCTATGTATGTATCTTTGTATATTTGGCCTATAAGCCATGTTTATAAGTAGAGATACCAATTTGGTATATATTTTAATATGTGGACTGATTTGGGTGATATTATATATATATATATATATATATATATATATATATATATATATATATATATATATATATATATATATATGTTAGAGTGTGGTTGTGGTTTGTTATGTTAGATGTTTATATATGTGTGTTGTGTGTGTGTTTGTAAGTGGCTTGGTTGTGTTGTGGCTTAGTATTAGTGTGTGTGCGAGGAGAGGGAAGAGATGAGATTGTGTGTGTATATATATGTGAGACGGTGTATGTGTTTGTGAGAAGTGAGTGATAGAAGAGAGTGTTTGTGTTGTATGTGCGTTTGTTAATAGGGAAGATTGTTTGAGAGAGTGTGTGCTTGTTTGTTTGTGTTGTGAGTGAGAGTTAGAAGGAATTAGAAGGGAGTGAGTGAGAAGAGGAGGGGGGCTTGTGCTGCCAATAAGCAGAAGCAGCAGCTTGCAGAAGCAGCAGTAGCAGCTTGCAAAAGCATCAGCTTGCAGAAGCAGCAACAACAGCAGCTTGCAGAAGCAGTAAGCAGCAACTGCCCCTTTGTGTTTGAGTGTGTATGTATGTTGTGAGTTAGTGTTAGTTAGTTAGATGTATATGTTAGTTTCCTACAAGTTAGTATCTTAAGGTATCCTAGTTAGTAGAGGTATATATTAGTGTCTTGAGTTTTAATACTAGATGAGTTGGTATCTTGGAGATTGGGATACTAGATGTTAGAGTATTAGATATCTTAGGATAAGGTAAGTTGGTATCTTGGGGTAAGATATAGGTTAGTATCTTACTAGTATCTAGTATCTAGGTTAGTGTCTTAGGATGTAGATGAGTGGGATACGAATGAGTATCTTAGAGGGTAAATTAGTAGGCTAAGGTAATGTCTAAGGTATTGACAAGGTAATGGAGAAGACCTATACTCTAAGGTATCCTAAGTTAGATGGTTATATAAGTTATTTTATATGTTAGAGTTAGTTAGTTAGTATATGATATGTTAGATTTAGAAGATTAGATGGTTAGATATTTAGTATCTTATATCTTAGTCTATGTTAGTAGTGAGATGAGTTAGAGTTAGATGTATTTATGTGTTAGAGTTTCTAGTAGGATGTTAGAGTCTAGAGATAGTATAGATAGTTAGTACCCAATCTAGAAGTATCCTTGGATACTAGGATTAGTATTTTAGGATATAGATAGTGGTATCTTGAGATACCTATAGTGGTATCTTAGGATATCTTTAGTTTTACCTTTTACCTCAAGGTATTGGATTTGCCTATAAGGTATAGAGGCTACCTAGGAACTAAGGTACAGATGCAAGGTATTGGTTATCTAGTAGCTTGGGGTATATAGATAGATACTAGATATCTAAGGTTGATATTGGGTGTTAAGGTATTGGTATTGGAGACTAAGGCATTGTTATCTAGCCTAAGGTAGAATACTACTAAGGTAACGGTATTACCTAGTATCTTAGGTATTAGGATATCTTGGTAGGTAATAGTTAGAATTGGGATATCTTGGTAGGTAATGATTAGGATTGGGATATCTTGGTAGGTAATGGTTAGGATTGGGATATCTTGGTAGGTAATAGTTATGATTAAGATATCTTGGTAGGTAATGGTTAGAAATAGGATACTTGGCCTAGTTTGACCAAGATTGACTATTTTGACTGAAAGTCAACGTAGAGTCAACATCCGACCTAGAATGGACTAGGAGTTGACCAAAGTTGATCAGTTGACCAAAAGTCAACTGCAGGTCAATCATCGACCTAGTTTGACCTAGATTGGATTAGGAGTTGACCAGAGTTGACCAGTTGACCAAAAGTCAACTGTAGGTCAACCTTTGACCTAGATTAACCTAGTTTGACTTAGTTTGACCTAGTATAACTTAGTTTAACTCAGTTTGACTTAGTTTGACCTAGTTTGACTGAGTATAACCTAGATTGTATATCATACAGTAGAAAATCATGTCTAACACTGTTAAACCCTATTTAACTCATATATATATCTCATCTTTAGGTCTGTGACTTCACTTTGAGCCTCGATTCACTGTCGACATTTTTTTACCGGATCTTAGGCGAGTACATTCTCTGATAATATTTCTATTTTATGATATCGTCTATGATTCTTGTATTTAGTATAGATAGCCTTGTTCTCTTGACACATTATTCATACGGATTGGTATTTGTCTGGATCTCGTCATCAGATGTTATTTCTTGTATTCCTTGGTATATCTTGTGCGAGCCTTGTCCTTATTCTTTGTGCACTGTATATATACGATTCCTGCGAAGGCTAGCTACCTTCTCAGAGAATCCCGTGTCATAACGTGTCATGATTGGATCTACTATACTGGTTGAAGGCGGGGGTATTAGCGTAGATATATGATCAATACCCTCCTTGTATCAAGTATTGAACCTTGAACAGTGTTAATCATACACCGCACGTATGATTATCTATGCCAAATATTGTATCATGTTCCTAAGCCAATCATATGTTGAAACTAGTGCTAATTCAGATATATAGTAGTTTTTCTGATTCCTATACATGATATACATTGTTCTCTTGCTCTTACATTCATTTACAGTCTTGATATGCATTACCATGATCCATGTACGTATCACTTTACCTTGTATATTCTCTCTATTTACTGCTACATATTCTTTATCGTCTAACTAGAACTGTTATTGGAGATTTGTGCTCCTTCCATCCTGACTGGATATGTCGACAAAATTTTACAGATTATGGCAAGGACGAGTGTCCTACCTACTATGGTCCTCATGACGTAGTGGACATAGACCGGGAGACCCTAGTCCAGCAGGGATTAGTTCCAGCCGATAAGGCATTAGTGGTAGCTCAGCCAGATTAGTTTGGTATTGGACTTTGTCTCCAGATTACACTTTGGCATGTTATTATATTAGAATTTATATTTGAGATTGTTGATTCTGAGACTCTGGACTTGTATTATTTCTGTGTCAGATTTTTTGGATGATATTTTGATATCTTGTTGTCTTTATCTTTCATATCATTTATCCTTCTTAGAATATTGTGATTGAGTATATTATATTATCATTGCTTGTCCTCCATTTGGAGTTGACCATCTAGACAGGTTTTGATATTATAATTGTTGTTAGATAGTAGACCTAGACATCATTCTTTATCGTTTCTGCGGCGTAGGCTGGGACGCTGTCATGCACTCGTGTCCTTACTCCGGGTGCGGGTCATAACAAATTTAACCCACTGCATCTCTTGTTACCTGCAGATAAGAGAGTCCAGGAACTGAATATTAAGTTCAGATCCTTTAATAACATCAGATGTCTATTTGAATGCCCTGCCTAGCCTATAGTTCACTACCTACACTCTTCATTCACTATGGTTGATGCCTTGCTCTTTAGTTCAGTCATATGGGATATATATATATATATATATATATATATATATATATATATATATATATATATATATATATATATATATATATATATATATATGTTTTATACATATCATGATAGTAGTTGTTAGAGTTTAGGTAATGCATCCTAAGGATTACATATAGGGTATATGGCATATTTAGGTGGTAAGATGTTAAGTCATGGTTGATACCTTTAGCCTAGAACAATGGCCCTAATTGGAAAACCTTAGATTAGATAGTTGACCAAGGTTTGACTAATTGGCTTAGTTTGACTAGATGCTGACCAAGTACCGAGAGTTGACCAATAGTTGACTTTTGACCTAGAAAGGCCTAGCAACATGTATATATCATTATTTTAATCAATTGTTTAATCCTAAACACTTTGTAATCTATAATTCATATAATAGGACTCTTTGACTCCAGTTCGGACATCGATACATATCAGTTGCTCAGGATATCAGACGAGTATATTCTCTGTTAGTTTTCATTCATGATAGTATCTATATTACCTGCTCTAGACTACTCTACTTGATGCTGACACATTGGTATCACGGACCAGTACTCTATGGATCTTGTTATGAGAAGTTATCCCCTTATCGGGTGCATCAGGTATTTCATGTTCATGTATTCTATCATGTACATCATGTACTCCTTGTATTCATATTATTCATGTACACTTATATGCTCTCATGTACTCTTATGTTCTCACATGTACTTCATGTATAACAAACAATCATGTACGTAACATAACTTGATCGAATCCTTGTGTATTGATTGGGGCGGGAGAGTAGAAGTGGTTACGTGATTAAATCTCATTAATGTAATAATTTACATGTCAATTATGCCTTCACGTATAATCGAGTTACCGTAGAATAATCATGTACAACCTAAAACGATCACATAACTATCTTGTGCTCTGAAACACATATATTATTTATAGTTTATAGTTTCTCTAGCTTATTCATGTACTCAGATTCTTTGTCTATATTTCCTGTATTCCTGTACTTTCATTTATAGCACTTCATGCATTCTATGCTATTGCTAGTTCTATATTTTCTAGCATGTTTTGGAACTGCTTTCAGAGTTATGTATTCGCTCTAATCCTGACTGGATATGTTGATAAATTTTGCAGAAAACTTGGAGGACTTTTGCACCACCTATTATGGAACGAATATAGATGACACCTGCGATCTGGATCAGCATGAGGATCCAGTTAGCTTAGAGAAGATGCCTATAGTTCCTAGGCTAGATTGTTAGGACAGTTATTCTGCATATGTTTTTATCTACCTTGATTTATATTTATGTCGTACTATGTGTGTTGCATTGATAACACTTAACTCATTTAAATTCTGAATTGTATCTTGCTTTGAGTATTTCCATCTATGCTATATCGTGCTGATTATTCATCTCTAGAAATCGTGATTGAGTTATATTTTCTGAGATTGTCCTTCGATTGAAGTGTATATTCTATACAGTTACAATTATATTTTGTTTGTAGTGTCATGTCCCTACATCGTGCCCCGTTCTCCATCTACGGGGTGTGCGAGAAAGGAATACTGTCGCTATCGATTCGGTCGGGACCGATAGGCCGGGATCAATCGAATCGGTCGAATGGGAACGAATGAATTAAGATCCTTTTCTCGTTATAGAAAGTATTCTTCGAAATCAAGTCCCATATTCAGTGGGTTGTGCCTCGAGGGTAGACTCTGCGACTGAGTCGGGAGAGACCTCCCGTTGCTCTATTTTTCATGCCGTACTTGCTTCTTTGGCTTTGGTTTTCTGAATGCATTTTCGTGAATGTTTTCATTGGTTTTCATGGCTTGCGTTTTGAAACTCGCATTTACATATCGAACTCCTTGAATAATACAGTGTTCTAATCGGTTGCTTGTGCGATTTCAGGTAATCGCTTAGGCGACGACTAGCACGACCAATAAGTCCATCGCCTTGAACAAAAATCAAGGTGAGTGGCTGACCTTTCTCTTATTGAGCTTTCGTTTCTTAGTTCAGTCGATAACCTTATCGCAAATGAAATAATAGATGCAAAGCCACGGATATACTGTAAATTTGTAGAACTGTGTTAACAAAAGATTGACTCAAATAAGGTGATGCCATGACAAGACAGGACACGATGTAATGGTCAAGTTATTAAAAGAAATGTAGACTATGCCTTAATAACTAAATTGTTCTAAGCACGGTCATAGACAACTTGTCGACAAGGTAAAAGTTTCCTCGAGCGGCAACCCAGGGCCACGGGACCGTTACGGCCTATGAGGAAACATGATATAGCTACAGCACAGGTTAGGTGGGGACTTGCAATGGGGCTCGCTACTTGCGTTGAAAGGGCCCCGACTAAGAAAGCTATAAGTCCATGATGGCTTGTGATGTCAGTGACCAATCACACATAAATTTCAAACGCTATGCTAGCAATAACAATTGTCATAGAAGAACATGGTAAGTCTCACATTGTACGGCACGCTCTGCCGTGGGTAAGTTCTAGCATAGTTTACATTATGCTTGTCATATACTTGTCTGAAATTCATTAGGATGGTTAGAAAGATTCACCAACTAAGTCATATAAACTCTTTAACCAAATGAGAGCATGGAACTTAATTTGCCGTGCACCAGTACAAAGTATAATGTACTGATCCTCGCTCTCCACACAGGTACCCCTAACCAAAAAGGGCGTGCCACTTAAGCTCAAGGCGATGCAAGTACATTGAAGCCTCGTCCGTGTGTTGAAGGCTTATTTATGAATCATTTTAAAGACTCCACATTCAGTCCAGAAGAAATGGCGTTTCGACTCTCCACTATTCCAGGTCCTTGGGAATATTTTGTTTGTAAAAGGGGATGTAATGTATAGAACGACTATCTCATCAGTGTTCATTATGTAATCGAGTCATGTTGTAGCCTACGCGACAATGATTATAATGGAGTCTTGTAAATGAAGTCTTATTATCAATGAAATCAAAAGTTTCTCTCATTTTAATGTGTTCAATTTCTCTGCGTACTCTATTGGATGTTGTGTGTTGGATAACCTTATGACTATGCCTTGTGCGATCACAACTTAGGTTCACACAACATAACGTCCGGGGGACGACTATCGATTCTTTGGAATCTAGGCGTGATATAATGATATAAGAGCACGGCTTTACATCCTTTGGTCTTCCATCTAGAGTCTCAAACCTTTGACCTTGCATCGATGAGATTAGTTGTTCCATACAATGAGTCCAAAATATCTTGAGACTAATGTGCGTGTCTACGTATTGCAGAAGTGACGAAACCCGTGGCAGAAACCGCGGTCGAGCAAGAACAAAGTGCTTCGAGCGAATCGAGCAGCTCACGGGCAGGACCTTCTAACAATACCATCGAGAGGATGTTGCGCATGATGGATATGCCGCAAAAATAGTCAAAGAACCGACATCAGCAGACGAAGGCACGATAGGCCCAATTTGAAGCTCGCTTCGATGCTCAAACCAAGATGCAGCAAAAGTAGCTTGATACTCTACAACAGATTGTCCAGATGATTGTGGCCAATGAAAACTCTATAAATGTGCCTACTGTTACCGAGACGATGGTCCGACCCATCGAAGTTGATCCAGGGGAGCCCGAGCATCAACCCGCGACACCAAAAAGATACAACTTTGAAGTGTCAGAATTTAAGAAAGCGTGTCGCACTTCTTTCAGCGGTATCGAAGGCCCTTCTATTACAATAGACTGGTTGAAAGAGCTGGAAGATCACTTTGAGCTCCTCGGCATTGAAGAATCCAAGCAAGTCGCATGCGCACAACTTTAACTACGATTGAACGCACATGACTGGTGGGCCGTGCATAAATAAGCGATCCGATGCGACCATAACTCAGTGCCGATCTCTTGGGCCACGTTCCGCAAAGCCTTTGAAGTCAAGTATCTTCCCTCAGCCGTTCGTCAAGAGAAGGAAAATAAATTCATACAGCTGAAGCAAAAGAATCAGACAGTACAACAGTATGTCGCAGAGTTTAACAAATTGTCTAAATTTGTTGGGGCATTTCTTCCTACAGAGGAGTGTCGTGTGCGACGGTTCAAAGTGGGTCTGCGGTGCTCTATCGGTGCTCATGTAGCGGCTCCGGAGTACAAGACCACAGGTGATGCTCTAAATCATGCTCTCTGCCTTAAGAGCTAGTACCCTCCCATTGCTGCAGATGTTGTGCACAATTCCAACCACAAACGTTCTACCTATACGGGAGGCAACAATCATGCATCAAAGCGTGCAAACCATGGAGGCTACCAGGGACATAACCTATCATCTCGTTGTGCCAAGTACAATTCCTTTGGACACAATACCAGCAAGTGCTTTGTCCTCGAAGGAGGATGCTTCTTTCACGGACAGAAGGGTCACCAAAAGCGAGACTGCTTGGCCCGAAGACAACATCTCAATGCTCCGCCCCAACAAAACCGTCAAGAAAATTGAGGACAGAAGCCCCGACCTACTCAACCCAACAACCAAGACCGACGTCCTAATGCTCAAGGGCATGTCTATGCCATGACGTGGGATGAAGCATTCACCTCGGATACGGTAGTGACAGGTATATTAAATTTCAATAATGTGCCTGCTCGTGTACTATTTGATTCAGGCGCTTCGTATAGTTTCATGTCGGCGAACTTCGTCGTCGAGCACAAATTTTCTATGATATCGTTAGACCTCGACCTTAGCGTAAGTGTACCTTCGTATATTTCTGGATAGGGGTCAAAAGTTCGACCTTGACGTGATAGTTCTGGATATGAAGGAATATGACATCATTCTGGAAATAGATTGGCTCGGCCCTTGTAACTCCACCATTGACTGTACAGGAAAGAAGGTCACCTTCCGTATACCTGGAGTGCCCAAATTTTGCTACTCGTGTGGTGAAGCATCGTCGAAGTGTATGGTGATTTCGATAATTTCTGCTCAGAGGATGTTGTATTCAGGATGTGAAGGCTACTTGGCGTCCGTTCGAGACACGCGACTGGATGGTACAAACGTGGGTCAGGCCGCGTTGTGGCAGAATTCCTCAACGTGTTCCCGAACGAGCTACCTGGAATGCCACCCGATCGAGAAATCGAATTCACCATTGATATATTTTTCGATACCCGGCCGATCTCCAAAGCTCCGCACAGAATGGCCCCAGTAGAATTAAAAGAACTCAAAGTACAACTATAGGAATTACTTGACAGAGGATTCATCTGTTCAAGTGTCTCGTCGTGGGGTACGCCTGTGCTATTTGTCAAAAAGAAGGATGGATCGATGCGGCTCTGCATCGACGGGAATTGAATAAGGCCATCGTCCGGAATAAATTCCCCCGTCCCGCATCGACGATTTGTTTGATCAGCACCAAGGTGCAATGATGTTTTCGAAGATTGATCTTCGATCGGGTTATCACCAGCTCAAGATCAAGCCAGAGGATGAGCCAAAGTCTGCCTTTCGTACTCGTTACAGCCACTATGAGTTCTTGGTGATGCCATTTGGCCTGACGAATGCTCCTGCCGCCTTCATGGATCTAATGAATCGGGTGTTCCATCCGTTCCTCGATAAATTTGTAGTAGTCTTCATAGGCAATAACCTTGTCTACTCGAAGGATCGGGTGCAACATACAGAACATCTACGGACCATGCTCCAGACCCGTCGAGAGAATCAGTTGTTTACAAAGAGGAGAAAGTGTGAGTTCTAGCTGAACAACGTATCTTTTCTTGGGCAGATCATCTCTGCTGAAGGCATTTCATTCGATCTGAAAAAAGTTGAGGCAGTTGTTGATTAGAAATTGCTTGCATCTGTTAGTAAAATTTGAAGCTTCCTCGGGTTGGCGGGATACTATAGATGCTTCGTGAAGGACTTTACGAAGATCGCATCGCCCTTGACTCATCACACCCAAAAGGGAGTCACGTTAGTGTGGTCAGATGACTGTGAAGCTTCGTTCCAGGAGCTAAAACAACGGCTCATTTTGGCCTAGACACTTGCTCTTTCTGAAGGGACCGAGGATTTCAAATCTTTAGCGATGGCTCTGGCCAGGGCTTGGGGTGTGTGCTAATACAGCTGGATAAGGTGATATCTTTTGCTTTCCGATAGCTAAAACCGTACGAGAAGAACTACCCCACATACGACCTAGAACTAGCGACGATTGTGTTTGTGTTGAAGCTGTGGCGTCACTATATTTATGGCATGGCGTGCAGGATTTATACGAACCACAAGAGCCTCAAGTATCTCTTCACCTAGAAGAACTAAATTTGTGGCAGAGGCGATGGCTGGAACTGATTAAAGACTACGACTTGTCGATCGACTATACGTCGGGTAAGGAAAATATTGTGGTGGATGTGCTGGGTTGGAAGTACCTAGCTTCACTATCCATCAACAGTCGACTACTGCATGATTTGGAAGAAATGGGCATTAAACTCCGAGTTCGATTTAGAGACATGGAACTGGCGCAACTGCGTCTAGAATCGAGCCTATTGGAGAAAATCAAGTCTGCTCAGAAGGATGATCCATACTTGGAGTAGATGCGAAAGCTGATATCTACGGGAAAGGCGTCCGACTTTGCAGAGGATGAGTCGGGAGGTTGCGAGTGAAAGGTCGGCTGTGTGTTCCGGATGATGCCAAACTTAGAAAGGAGATAATATCGGAGGCGCATTATGCAAAATATTCCTTGCATCCTGGTAGCACCAAGATGTATAAGGACCTCTGCGTTGTCTTTTGATGGTACGACATGAAGAGGGATGTGGTGCTCTTTGTGTCAAAGTGTATGGCCTATCCGCAAGTCAAAGCTGAGCACCAGCGACCGGGAGGGGAGATACAGAAATTGCCATTCTAGAGTGGAAGTAGGATCATGTTACTATGGACTTTATTGTTGGCCTGCCGAAGATGCCACAGGGGAACGATGCCATCTGGGTCATCATCGATCGATTAACCGAGTCAGCGCACTTAATTGCCATTAAAGTCACTTGTAGCGTCGACCACCTTGCTCAGATATATCTTGATGAAATAGTTCGACTACATGAGGTCCCAGTAACTATCGTCTCGGATAGGGATGGACGATTCATGTCACACTTCTGGTGTACCCTTTACTCAGCGTTGGGGACCAAGTTAAAGTTTAGCTCAGCTTATCATCCTCAGACCGACGGTCAAATAGAGCGGGTGAACCAGATTCTTGAAGACATGTTACGACTTTGTGCGATCGACTTGAAATCAAGCTGGGACGTTCATCTACCATTGTCTAAATTTGCATATAACAACAGCTACTAGTCCAGCATACAAATGGCACCGTATGAAGCTTTGTACGGCCGAAAGTGTAGATCCCCAATTTGCTGGAATGAAGTCTGAAAATGGCAGATACTTGGCCCAGAGCTGGTGGAGCAGACCGTACAAAAAGTTAAACTGATATGAGAGAGATTGAAGATAATACTGAGTCGGCAGAAGAGCTACGTCGACACCCACCGACGATCCCTTGAATTCCTGGAGGGTGATCACGTGTTTCTGAAAGTCACACCTGTGCGTGGAGTCATGAGATTTGGAGCTAAAGTAAAGTTGAGTCCAAGATTTGTCTGTCCTTTCGAGATATTAAAGCGAGTTGCCCAGTAGCTTACCAGATTATATTTCCGCCAGCACTATCGGATGTACACAATGTCTTCCACGTCTATCAGTTGTGGAAGTATGATCCGAGCCATATGATAGACTTTGGTCAGCTAAATCTGCAGGTAGACTTATCGTATATTGAAGAGCCTGTGCAAATCATGGAGCGCAGGGATAAACTGCTTCAAAAATTTTCTATCCCTTCCGTTCGAGTGCTCTGGAAGAACCATGCGGTCGAGCAGTCGACCTTGGGACTGGAGTCGGAGATGAGGGAAAAGTTTCCATCTCTATTATCCTAGCGGTAGGTTCTTTTCTTAAGTTTCAAGGACAAAACTTTTCCTTAGTTGGTTATGGTGTAGTGCTCCATCCCTATATCGTGCCCCGTTCTCCATCCACGGGGTGCGAGAGAAAGAAACACAATCGTTATCGATTCGGTCGGAACCGATAGGTCGGGATCAATCGAATCGGTCGAACGAGAACAGTTAAATTAAGATCATTTTCTCGTTATACAAAGGCTTCTTCGGAATCAAGTCCCATATTCAGTCGGTTGTGCCTCGAGGATAGACTCTGCGGCTGAGTCGGGAGAGACCTCCCGTTGCTCTGCTTTTTATGTCGCACTTGCTTCTTTGACTTTAGTTTTCTGAATGCATTTTCTTGAATATTTTCAATAGTTTTTATGGCTTACATTTTTGAACTTGTATTTATATATCAAACTCCTTGAATAATACAGTGTTCTAATCGGTTGCTTGTGCGATTTCATGTAATCATTTAGGCGATGACTAGCGCGACCAATGAGTCTCTCGCCTCGAACAAAAATCAAGGTGAGTGGCTGAACTTTCTCTTCTTGACCTCCCCTTTCTTAGTTCAATCGATAACCTTATCGCGAATGAAATAATAGATGCAAAGCCACGGACACACTGTAAATTTGTAGAACTATGTTAACAAAGGTTTGACTCAAATAAGGTGATGCCATGACAAGGCGGTGTGGAACCCTAGAGGGGGGTGAATAGGGTAATGAAATAATTAATGATAATTTAATGCTATTTTACTAAGCGTGAAAGAGAGAGAGAGAGAAAATCAAACACTCGATATATCCTAGTCTCCTCCCTAGAGGCAATCCAGTCCCGGAATTCTCTCCGGCTTAAATCTATTATTTGAGTAAATAGTTACACACGAGTTTGGATCCGAAGACTCGTCAACTTCTATACGAGTTTGGATCCGAAGAACTCACCAACTTCTACACACGAGTTTTGTTACAAAGGCTTGTCAACTTCAACACAAAAAAATGAGGCTTTTGATCTTCTACAACACTTGAAGATCAAATTATACAACTCTTTAATACTCTAGAACTTTTGGGTTGGATGACAAATAAAAGCTTTGGGTAGAGTAGTAATGGTGAGAGCTCTGGGTTGTTGAGAAAATTTATGGCTCATGTGATTAAGTCTTGAAGGAGAAGACACAATCACTTTTTATAGAGAACCAAGAGAAAAAAGAATTTAATGCTCCAACACTTAGTGCTGACAAAATACCATCGGTATGGACCGGTATTCCGTCAGCATACTATTGTGAACAGTAACGATAATAAATCTAGTCGTTGGGAGCATTTAATGCTAGCATCTTATCCATTGAAAAATCAAATTGTTGAGATCGAAATACCGACGGTATGCTGTGGTATACCGTCGGTACGCCGACTTTCGTCAAAGAACATATTTCTGGATTACACACGGTATACCGCTGGTATACGATAGTCTGCCGTCGGTATACCGAGTTTCGTCACAGAATATATTTCTTGCTCAGAAATGGTATACCGTCGGTATACTGCAGTATACCGTCGGCATGCCGAGTTTTGTCACAGAATATATTTCTTGCTCAAAAATGGTATACCGTCATTTTACTATGGTATACCGTCGGTGTGCCAAGTTTTGTCACAGAACATATTTCTTGTTCAGAAACGGTATACCATCGGTACACTGCGGTATGCTGTCAGTTTGCCATTTCTGTAGACATTGATTTTTGAGTGACACGACAAGAGAAAGGCTTATGTTTTATCATCCACCTTAGTGTGGACACACACAAAAAGAAGAAATGCTATCTTTTTTTTATTGGCGCAAGGCACCACAAATCGAGTACGTCTGAGAGATCCTGCACTGAGGATCCCCGAGTACAAAAAAGAATTCTGGGGAATGGGACGATAGAGATCGAGCGGCTATTTCTCCTTTACTCCGTTGACACTCCGATTACAAAGTGGGAGAAAACCTAAGATAATTGCTAACTCTCGGCTCACTGGCAAGAAGTGCAGCAATTTGGCTCTTGAAAATACTCTCCGTTCTGTCTTTTGAAGAGGGATGAGACCCCCTTTTATAGTAGTTTCTGAGCTGGAAAGATGTTATGCGCCCACATGAGGAAATACGCTAGTTTTTATGTGGGCGTATAGTCCTACTTTGGACCCATAGGATGTAGGCGTATGCAGGCTACGTAGTCGTAGGTTGATCGTGGTGCTGACGTGACAGTATTCTTTGGTGCACGATTGCTCGTAGAGACTGACATAGCCGTACGCTTCGGTACACATTTTGATCATAGCTTTGACGGAGTCAGGCTTGGGCGCATAGCCCTGTTTCAGGCTTTGCGCCCTCCTTCACAGGAGGGTGGCTTGGGCCCATAGAGCTTCACAGGCTTGGACGCATAGAGCTTCATAGGATGATGGGCGCAAAGGAGCTTCACAGGGTGACTTGAGCACATAGAAGCTTCACTTGGGCGTATATGTCCTCTTTTGGCTTGGGCACATACGGCTGAAATTTTTATGCTTCTACAAGACCCCCTTCAAAGTTTTTGATACTTTGAACGAGTTCAAAATACTTTGAAAGAATCATGGACTGCCTTCTCGTGGTACAATGGGCGCATAGCACAGCTCTCTCTTTGGACGTATAGTATTTGGCCAGCCTGTCAGAGAGATACGACTGTTGAGATCTTCCGCGAAATCTGAACTGACAGATTCATTGGGGTAAAATTTGAAGAGGTCCATCCTTCATACGTCGTCCATGTCAGCAAGTAGCATTTTTATAGTTTGCAAGAGGCTGAATCTTCACGTGGGCGTATAGGCTATTGTAGGCGCATACTGCGTAATGGGCGCATAGGCGCATAAGGATAGTAGGCGCATAGGAAGTGGCCTATACCTATGAATAGGCTCTGAAGGGGAGAGAAAGCTCATTATTCTCTTCTCTTAGAATTTTTTAGAAACTCTTAATCTTCCTTCTTTGAGAACCATGTCTTCCATGGTCTCCAAGAGATCCACGAAGGGCAAAGGGACTGCGCCGAGTGGCTCTCCTCCTGCGGCAGCATCTTCACCAGTCCAGGACCCAATTTTGGGTGAGGGCATGATTCAAAAAACAAAGTATCGAGCGTTAATTTGTGACGCTCAGACTTTTCTTCTGTCTGGGCGCATGCGCCGAAGGCAACATACTTCTGTGAGCATCATTATGCGCCCACAGAAGTCATGTGCCAATACTGTGGTGTGCTATGCGCCCACATGTTGCCATGTTATGCGTCCACATGCTGTGGCATGTTGTGCGCCTACATATTTATACGTTATGCGTCCACGTGCTTGTCTGGGGTGCATAGTCCTTTGGGCGCATAAGAACATCTCAGCACTTAGTTTTTTTCTGCAGTTTTCTGAGTCTGACTTTCTTTTCTGTCCTTGATTCCTGCAGCATCCATGCCGAAGGCTGAGATCGTTGTGAAGGAGGAGGTGCTGTCTCCTTTCATCAGACAAGAGTCACCGTTTGTTAAGGAGGAGGTGATACCAAAAAAGGAAGAGCTGGCGCCCATCGGGGAGGGAATTACTCCTAAGATTGAAGTTGTTGTGAAGGAGGAGCCCAAGTCTGAGGGTAGTAGCACTAGAAGTTCTGACCCTCCTACCCCGACCGAGGACCTTAATCAAATAGATCCTTCATATGCGAAATGGTTGAGGGAATGGTATATGCCTCACCACAACTAGGATTTGTAGGTTCCCATAAATGTCCATATTTTGTCTTGGTATTTATGTCTGTCTTTAGCTGTAATTTATGTCTCACTTCTTTTGGATACCAATGTAACCCTTTACTTCTTGCTCAGTTGAAGAGATGGAGAAATTTTTGGTTTGCTCATGAGAAGTGGTCCTATGAATGTAACTGATTTTGAATAAACAGAATACATTCACTCCATTCTTTGCTTGTGGAATTTGTAGTACTTGCATTAGAGGGCCTAATACAACATTTGTGTAAAAGGTATCCTGTTGGAGGACTTTTAATGTGGACCTATTATCCGTTTTATATTTAAGTTATTCGAATATAGATAATAAGTTGAACGAAGCTGCTAGTAGAGGTAATATGGACGTAATAGCACAGGATGTTCTATATCTGACCAGAGATAATATGGACGTGGAAAGATATATAACGTTAGGTAGGAGTGGATAATTCAGAGGTAGTAAGGACGTGATTATCCTTGATGAATGCTTTGCTCAGAGGTTATATGGACATGGCAAAACATAATCATTTTGCTGAAAAAATAATTATCGAAAAAAATTCAGAGGTAATAGGGACGTGACTTGTTTTCGTCAAACCGAGTTTGGACAGGGTAAAAAACATGAATGATTCCACTGGAAATCTTTTTAGAGGACCTATTATCCAGGGCGTATTCAAGACTCTTGAAATACGGATAATAGTTAGATAATTTTCGAATCACGTAAACATTGTGCTGTACATTTACATGACTGAACATATGTGAACATTATGAAGAAAAAAGGGTTACACGTAGTATTTCTTCAGGAACTTGCCGTTGATAGGCATCATGAGCAAGTCACCGTCTGGCCTGGTTAGTCGGTACACACCATTAGAATATATTGATTCTATAATGAAAGGACCTTCCCATTTAGGCTAGAATTTTCCTTTTATTTTGTACGTCATGGCCATTGGTCTTCTCACTGCTAAGACTAGATCACCGACTTGGAAGATTCTTTCCTTCACATTTTTGTTGAAGGCTCTGGAAAAACGTGCTTGGTATAGCTCAATACGCTGCTGAGCTAACAAGTATTTTTCGTCTAGCGCTTCGAGCTCCTGGAGTCGCAGACGGTAGATTTCTTCGGTAGTCAACTCGCTAGCTAAGGCTACTCGAAGAGAATGAATCTGGATTTTAGGGAAAGAACTACTTCGCTCCCATAAACCAGAGAGAATAGCGTACTTCCTGTTGGAGTCCTGACCGTTGTACGATAGGCCCATAAACATTCGCCGAGCTTCTCATTCCAATCGTGCTTGTTTGAAGACACGAACTTCTTGAGAAGTTTAATAATGGTTTTATTAAAGTCTTCTGCTAGCCTGTTGGCTGCTGAATTTGTAGGCAGTAGAGGCTACGTTCTGGATTCGATTCCTATCGCAGAACCGATAGAATACATGGCTTGCAAATTGTGGACCATTATCATGGATGATCCTGCGAGGTAGGCCAAAGCGGTAGATAATGTGATGTTTGATGAAATTGATCACGTTCGACGCCTTCACTTCGGTGAGTGGTATAGCTTCCACCTATTTGGTAAAGTATTCAGTTATGGCTAGGATGAACCGATGTCATTTGGAGGATGGCGTGCTGATTGGTCCTATGACGTCCATACCCCAGGCTTCAAAAGGCCAAGATGCTGTCGTCGGGTGTAGAAACTTCAAAGATTGATGAATAAAATCGGCGTGGAACTGACAAGATCTACACTTTTTTGCTTATTCAACAACATCTGCTATTATCGTTGGCCAATAATAACCCATTCGTTTAAGGCGATCTTGTAATTTGGGGTCTGGTTGATTTGCACTACAAACTCCATCATGAGCCTCCCAGAGTGCATGTTTGGCTTCTATGTCTGATAAACATCGTGACAGTAGCCCGTTGTAAGAGCGTCAGTACATCATCTTGGTAGCTGTATCGTAGTAAAATCTGAGGAATCGCCTTTGGATGGACACTGCTTCCTTCGGGTCCTCGGGAAGGATTCTATAGACAGCATAGTCTATGAAAGGGAATCTCTAGTCTTTAATATCGACGTTTGTTTCTGTTGTGTAACTGTGATGAATATGCAAGGCATCTTTCACACAGAATAGTTCTTGACCAGACACTGTGATCGACTGCTTACGAACGGTCAAGGAAGCAGCGAGATCGACTAGAGCATCTGCTTCTATATTCTATAGTCGAGGTATGTGCTCGATGAAGAATCCAGCGAAAGTAGATGCCAACTCGATTGTTGGTCAGTGTTAGGGGATGAGAACTTCGTGACGAACTTCATAATCCCTTCGGACTTGACTAACTATTAGCTTGGAATCGCCATACGCTTCTAGATAGTCATCTTCCAGTTGTTTTGCCAGTTGCAGGCCGATTAATAGGGCATTATACCCATCCACGTTGTTAGTGCATGGTTTCATGAAAGAATATATACGATGTATAACCAGATGATCAGGTGATACGAGCACGACACCTACTCCAGCCATAATATTTCCTTTGGGTCCTATTCTTGATGCATCGTCAAAGAACATTCGTCAAATGGGAATTTCTTCAGTTGCAGCGTTAGACTCTACTACATCATTGAGAATTTCGTCGTAGAGTTTGGAAGATTCGGGCACCGGATGAGCTGCCAGAAAATCAAGTAAAGCTTAGCATTTTACTGCCTTCTGAGGAATGAAGAGCATATCATACGGAGTCAATAGCATTGTCCATGTAGCTAAACGGAAATTGAGAGAACCTAGTTTAGTCATGAGTATTCTGAGAGGATTTACTTTAGATATGATGTGGATAGTCTGTCCAGATACATAGTGGCCTGTCTTCTGGATGGCAAATACTAGTGCAAGGCATTCCTTTTCTATATGTGTGTATCTTTGCTCGGCACCCACCATTGTGCGATTGAGGTAGTAGATTGCCTGTTCATGGCCGCCTTCATTCTTCTGAGCTAGGAGGGCGCCAAGAAAATGGTCCATAATGCAGACATATAGTAAGAAAGGCTTCCCCATTATTGGAGCTACCAATACTGAGGGCTTGTGAGATACTCCTTGATGTCGTCGAATGCGCGTTGAAGTTGTTCAGTCCAAACGAAAGATACGCCTTTCTTTATGAGCTGAGTGAATGGTTGACACCTTTCAGAGAGGTTCGAAATGAATCGTCTGATGTAGGCTAGCCTTCCCTGTAGTTCATGTAGCTCTTTGAGGTTTCTTGGAGGATGCATATCGAGGATAGCCTTCACTTTCTTTGGGTCCAGATGTATATCCTTTGAAGTGATGACAAAACCAAGGAACTTGTCGTTGGAGACTTCCAAAAAACACTTCGTTGGATTAATCTTGAGTTGGTGCGCACGCATTAATTCGAACACCGTTCTCAAGTCTTAGAGGTGGTTGACCTTGAGACAACTTTTAACTGCGATATCGTCTACGTAGCACTCCACTATTTTGTACAAATAATCGTAAAAAATTGTGTTCATGGCTTGCTGGTATATCGCCCCTATATTTTTCAATCTGAAGGACATCACCGTATAACAGTATACCTCCAACGGTGTTCAAAAAGATGGGTGCTTCTCAACGTCGGAGAATATCTTGATCTGGTTGTAGCGTGAGAACCCATCTATGATGGACATCCACTCGAAATCGCAAGTATTGTCGATCATCACGTCGGTGATCGGTAGAGGAAACTCGTCCTTCGGGCATACAGAGTTCAAATTACGGTAATCGATACAGATTCAAACTTTATTATTCTTTTTTATGACTGGAACGATGTTAGCAACCCAGTCAGGGTGTTGTTCTTCGCGAATGAATCCACTGTCAATGAGCTACTTGACTTCATTTTCGATGGCCTCCATGACATCTGGTTAGAATCGTCGTTGTTGCTGCTTCACTGGCTTAGCTTTAGACGAAATATTCAGGCGGTACATGGCGACTTTAGGATCCAGGCCTGGCATGTCTTTGTAGCTCCAGGAAAAGACGTCGATATATTCTCTTATAAGCTGTATAAGAGATTGGCATTCCTCGTCAGATAGACTTTTGCTGATGAAGATTGGTTTAAAAGATGATTCATCTCCTAAATTGACTTGGATGACTTCATCTTCAGTAGGTGGTTCACGTTGTTCAAAGCGCAGCTCCCACCTAGTGTCCATCTTTTGAGCCCATTGTTTGAGCTCGATCGATTGGACATCGTCTACGATTTGGCCGTCAACAGAAACTATGTTGACGGACAGAGTTTCTTTAAATATATCGCTAATGCTGAAGTCTGAGTCCCAAAGGGAGGAGTCAAAAGAATGAGAACAACGATCTGCTTTATCATCTGATCTTTCGGGAGTTGTTGGAAGAGTGACATGGCCCAAGCCAACACCATTTCGTTGATAGTAGTTCTCAGGTTTACCGGGAGAGGAAAGTGTCGTATTGGCAATCGTCGTCCCCGGCCGTAATTTTGCCCGTCGTTGCTTTTGATGTCATATTCCATGTTCTGGATGATATTCTTGGCCTGCCAACTATATCGAAAAAGTTGCATTTTCCAGAGTCATAGTCAGCTTCCGTGTTGTGCTTAGGAGAAGTAGAGTCTGGAACGAACTTTCTCTCGCCAATTATACGACCGAAGATGATTAGTTCTTTATCCTTCTTTCTGGCTGGAACGATGAAGTAGTGGATATCTTCTAGGTAAACTTTTTTCCCGCAGGTGAGGCATCGTGACTGGCATGCTGAGGTATGGTCCTATACCGTTCTCTAGAGCGTATATCGTGTCTATGTAGTAGTTTACAGATTGATAGACATCAGAGTAATTCAAAGATAAACCATTACTAATAAAATACGCAAGTTCTTCTTCAGGGATAACATCATCCACTGAAGGTATATTATTATGAGTATTGATATACTCATTGAGAGGATCATCATCCAGAAGGGGAGCCACGATCTTGGCCAAGTTTACCACGTAGGGTAATTCATCAGGATTGGGAGGACGAGCATCAGTCGGTTCCTTCTTGGTATTTTGCTGAGAGTGATGGTCAATGGTTTGACCTTGTCAGGGTTCGTCTTTTTCACCAAGATTGTGAAAGGCTTCGGAGTACTTTTTGGAGTAGTACGTCCTTTGACTCAGATGATCAGAGGACCATTATTGGAGGGTGAACTTGCTTCAGCTTCATTATCAGCTTCGTTGCTGTTATCCTTGGGGCTGAGATTGGTAAAGTACCAAATCTCCAAGTAAGCTTCGATGCCCTTAAAAGGATCGACATCGACAAACTCTGTCTTTACGACACCGTCGCTGTTGATGTACTTGAAGCACTGGTGAAGTATAGAAGGAACGATCATGTTCTCGTGTATTCATGGACGTCCCAACAAGACATTGTAGGATACATTGGCATAGATCACATAGCAGGAAACCTCCGTTCAGAGATCACTGATCTGGCACTTGAGACGGATCTTGCCCAGCGGGTGGCTTTGACCCGCATTAAAAGCCATGATAGTTGTGTTGGTTGCAGATAGCTTGTGCAGAGGGATTCCTAGAATTTGAAACAAACTTCCAGGAATGATGCTGAGGGAGGATACTGGATCGATGTGCATACGGTCCACCTTGATTGCCCCGATATACCCTGTATAGTACTGGGGTCTATCATAATGATTGTTTTTTAGTAACATGCCCTTCTTTAAAAAGGTGATGTCGGGCACCACTTCCATAGTACTGTGGCAGTGAGGACAGGAGACAGGGTCTTCAGCGGGAGCTTTGACTTCAGCGAGGTAAGAGTTAGCATGTAGTCATGCCTCACTTAAGGCCTTTCGCGTTTCTTTGGAGAGTTGCAACAGATCAAACAGAGACAACCTGGAAGGTGTATTGGCTAGCTGTGCCAGTATGTCAAAGTTATAGGGCCGATCCATGCCCTCGGGAGCTGACGCCTTCATAGACTTGTCAAATCGCGTCTCCTTCTACTTGGCTTTGTCCGAAGTTGGAGGCTTAGACGGGCCGGCTTCTGAGCTTGTGGGGGCAGTAGGAGCTTGAGAAGTTACTACTTCTTCTTGTGCGGGGTCATATATCCGAAGATAAGTCTTTCCCGATCGTGTCTCGCCAGATAGAACCTCATAGATGGAAGAGGATACCATATGGCATGACTTGTATTTCTTGCCCCTTTTTGCTTTAGGAGGTACCACCCCCTGCGTCACTTCTTACACAAGGTCCGGATGGACCCACATGATCTCACCACGTTTAGTCGTGAGTGGCACCAAGGTTGAGTTGTGAGCTGGCTGTAGGTTGACGACTTCCATTATTGCCTTAGGAATCAGGATCGCGCCGTCTGGGACTTCTGTAGGAGGAAAGTCACCAAACTGAAGAGAGATCATGTTAAAAGATACAATCTTGTCTTCAGCTTTGAGGTTGATCACTTGGCTGATGATACGCTGTTGTATCTTCTTCTTCAGGACGATGCAGTCCTTGGTGGAATGATGCACGTACTGATGATAGAGACAGTACTTGGGATCCTTGAGCTGGCTCGCCTCTGCAGGACGTCGTGGTGGAGGTAATGTCAGCTTATTACCCTTCGTTAATGTGTTAAAGATGGTAATGACATCGTCTTCGTCAAAGAAGAAGGTCTCCTTAGGTTTGTCGGAGGCGTCTTGAGAATTGGAAGCTCCTTTGGAAGTGTCGACCTTTAGGACTTCTTTTCCTTTACCCCCATGAACAGGGATAGTTTGAGGATGCTAGCTCTTGTCTTCAGATTTGGGTATTTTCAACCCCAGTAGTTCCAGGTTAGGAACGTCGTTTTCAGCAGCATCAACGGCACCAGAAAAAGTGGACCATGTATCATACTTATGTATACCCAGACAAAACTTTACCGTAGTAAGGAAGTTATGTTGACAAGTATCCATAAGTTCTAATTCTGGTATGCCGAAGGACATCTTCAGTGCTAGCCGCCTGAAGCGTTCGATGACGGCGATGATAGACTCAGTCCTCATTTGCTTGGTCTCGATGAGGGTGGACATACTAACATGCATGCCACTCTCGTAAAACCTGTTGAGGAATAACATCTCCAAGTCTTTAAATGAATTGATACAACCGTTAGGCAGACTGTAGAACCATTCGAAAGCTACCCCTTGCAAGGTGCTAATAAATAGCTTCGACAAGAACGGATCATCTCTGGGCAAGTGTAGAGTCTGCATATTGAAGTACGTTGTTTTCCATAAAGAAATTCTCTTTATTTGTTATGTTTCTGGGAAAATTACAACTGTGGGAATCCGATCTAGAAGACGATCGCTTTATCCCTTGGACTATGCGAAGAAAAAAAGCTCTCAAAATTTTGACAGTAGATATCAGTGTATCTATACAATGAATAAGAAAAAGAACTCTATTTATATAGTCAAAAAGAAATAACTGAAAAGATAACTGTCTTCACAGCCTGTGCCTAGTTAAAAATCACGCAGGATTTAACATACGCAAGGCTGTGAGCAGTTACTGGACGTGGCCTGTAACTGTTGGACACATGTCAATCATGCATGAGTCGTGTGCAAGTTACAGGACACGCAGGCGAGAGATCAGTGGCATGGCTGCCATGTACTCCAATTTGATGAAATCTACGCAGACTTGTTGAAGATGAAATCCACGCAGACTCAGTATAGAAAGCTTCAAAAATCCACGCAAACTTGGGGCAAGAAGCTTCAGGATCCACGCAGACTCGAGACAAAAAGCTTCAAAATCTACGCAAACTTGAGGAAGAAAACTTCCGAATCCACGCAAACTTGAGGTGAAGAACTCAAAGATACACGCAGACTTGAGATAGGACTGCCAGCTGTCTTGATTGGGCGTACCTTGACTGACACAAAATCTCTGACAGTGATTGCTTTATCAGTCGCATTAAATGACAAGAAACCCTTTTGGTACGCCAACTCGATGAAGGCTGAGTCTTGCTGAAGAAGATTTCGAAAGTCACGCAATAGACGGCTGTGATATCTCAAATTCTGTACATACGTGGCATACAAAGAGACGTTCTTCGACTGCCGTGCTGTCAGTCATAATTACCCTCTGACAAATGATGAGCTGTCTTCCAGCGTGAATTGTAAAATTTGTCTGGATCAACTGAGCGTGATTTTTGACTCTGTCCTGATCAACTCAGCGTGACTGCTGGACTTGTTCTGATCAACTCAGCGTGACTGTCATTTTTAAAGGTCTACAAAACCCCCTTCAAAGTTTTCGAAAAAAATGATAAATTATTTCGAAATACTTTGAAATAGAGATGATAAAATGGAATCAGTCACGCTGATATGACTTCAAATTTTTCGAAAGTCGGAAAGACTTCACAGTTCTTTGAAAACATCCTAATGAACTTATTAAATGTCATGATGGCTCTTCATTTTTTGAGACTGATTGTGTCCAATTTATGGTAGAATATGAACCGCCGGCGAGCTCTGTTATATAAACAAGGAGAGGATTCATTTTTAATCTTCATCTTACGTCAACATGACACCAAAGGAGAAAGCTGAGGAAGAAGCACGCAAGTTGGGCTTTTGTTCCCATGGTGACCCCACTTTTGGGGGTGAAGAGCCAGAGCCCCTTGTCTTCGAGCTCAAAGATGATCCCTCGCAACTAGCCAAGAATTTCTTGAGCTATTTTGGATTGGGTGGCTCGTCCTCTTCTGATGGGCGCAGCCTCATAGAGCAACATGAAATGTTTAAGGCTCTGTTGCACCGCATGGGGATTAAGAGCGTAGAAGAACTGGGCACCAAGCTCAGCCGTTCTGGAAAATAGAGCTTGACTTTTATGCTCTTATTGCATTCTTTTTGTCTTGTCTTTTGTAAGGCCATCAGTGCCTGTCTTTGAAGAATATAGTACAACTTTTTGCATTGAACATCGTACATTAATGAAGAATATTAAGTGATACTCTTTGACTGTTTCCAATGTTGCGCTGTCTTCCAAAGCACACGTGTCATCCATTCCACGGTTTACGAACGCTATTTACGCGGATCTTTTCCAAGAATAAACTTGCACTTTGTCCTTTAAATAGGCAGCTGAGTTTCAAAGATACTCATCTCTCATTTTTCTTCTTCTTCTCTGAGAACGAAATTTGAGAGATTTCATTCTCAAAAAGGAAAGCAATGCTTTCTAATGTTCAATTTCTGCGCACTGTATCAGACATTGGTTTACCAATCCTTAGCACCAGACTTGATGGTAAGTACGCGTACCATTTTTTTACTGTTGAAGATAGGCTCTTGTTTCTAACTGAACAATACACGCCTGTCTCTGTTTGACGAATGCACGCTTTCTGTTGATTTAATCTCTTTGCCTGTCTTCTGCAGAAGCTCGGCTGAGAATTTTCTTCAGAACTGGCATTGGTGATGTAGATGCTGTGGAGAATATCCTGCTGACACCAACATCAGGGAGCTCATATGCTTTTGACGCACAAATCAGACAACTCATGTGCTTTTGACGCACAAATCAGACAACTCAGAACTCTTCGTGGGATAGAAGGGTCTTCCTCAAATGGTAGAAAGAGCCTTTATACACGAGAGTTGGATGGTGGAGTCGGCTCTACCCCGAGAAATCGGGTAGTAGAGTTCCTTTTAAGGCAGAACCAGGAATTGTATCCCAAGGTTGGATACATTCCTGTTTTCTCTGAAAGGCCGCTCCTAATCCATCAATTGTATTGGCAGTAACACATTTTCGTGTTGTCCTACTCTGTGGTTCTCCTCTCGTCTGAGAGATAAGACCAGAGTTTGATTCCTGCTGGACACTCAGGAATTGCCACAAATAACGAGATTGCCAGAGAAGATCCAAGAAGAAATAGATCTCAGTTGTACATAGAATAAAAATCCAAGATTTGTAATAGATTTCCATTATGATTTGTAAGAAAGTCTAAGAAAATGTAATAGACTTTTTGTGGTGAAATGAGAATGGGAATGATAATTCTTCTATGCTCAAAGATTTGTATTTGTGGATGAATTGTGGACATGATAGATAATGAAATCTTCTTTTCTGTTTTAGAGTATATGATATTATCAGAGGTATTATGGACGTGATAATATGTAGGAACTCAAAAAGAAAGTAGATTGATTTCTATGCAGAGGTCAAAAATGAATGACAAATGAGTAAGTAGATTCGAAATTGATTCAGAGGTTATGAAAACGTGATCAATAACGAATCCCCACTTAATAAATTTGATAGAAGATTATGAACGGACGAACCGTTAGATGAAATGAACGGATGAACCGTCGGATGAACATAATAAATGAACGGATGAACCGTCAAGCATTAATGAACGGGCGAACCATCTGATGAATGTGAGAAATGAACGGATGAACCGTCAAGCATTAATGAATGTGTGAATCGTCGAATGGATATGACGCTTCATTGTTTGAGGAACTTCTGCCTATAAATATAGCAGAAATCTGAACATTTCTACTCCTCAACATAAAAATGTCATCTGGAGAAGCATCCAAGAAGATTGAGATTGCCTCAAAGGTTCAGAAAGGCACTAAAGAATGCCCTGCTGATCCAATTCAACCGAAGAAGATAGAAGCAGGCGAAGGTTCGTCTGCACCCAAGCCACCAAGGGACATTCTGGATTTCCTGCTCGAACCAGGAAGGAATGAAGAAGAAGAAGCCATGAGGATAGCTGCTTACAAGTTTCTTGTGGGTTCCGGCAAGGAGGTCCTCGACTCTTTTGCTGATCACATCTTCGAGAAGGACGGCAGTGGCCCACGTCCAAATGTAGAAAAGGATGATAATGATCTTTCTTAATATCATGTACCATCATTCATGATTAAAATAAAATAAAAATTTTATTTTTTAAACATGAATTTGTCCGATGATTACAAGCATTTATATATAGTACTTTTTAAGGAATTTGCCATTAATAGGCATCAAAACTTTTCGACCATCCAATTCTGAGAGTTGATAAGCTCCATTTGAGAAAACTCTGCTCACAATATAGGGACCTTCCCACTTTGCGTCAAATTTGCCCTTGCTCATATGAGTCATAGTCATAGGACGTCTGACTGTTAAAACAAGTTCTCCTTTTTGATATGATCGAACTCTGACTTTCTTATTAAAAGCTCTTGAGATCCTAGCTTGATAGAATTCAATATTCTGTTGAGCAGATAATCGCTTTTCATCTAGAGCTTCTAATTCCTGAAGTCGAAGACGATCATTATTTTCAGCAGTGAGTTCATTAGTGATTGCTATCCTTAAAGAAGGAATTTGAATCTCTAATGGAAGAACAGCTTCGCAACCATACACCAGAGAGAAAGGTGTACATTTAGTAGCATTACGAACTGTAGTGCGATAAGCCCACAAACATTCACCGAGCTTCTCACTCTAATTACGTTTGTTAGTAGAGACAAACTTCTTTAGGAGTTTGATGATAGTCTTGTTGAAAGCTTCTGCTAATCCGTTAGCTGTCGGATTATACGCGGTAGAAGCCACATTGTTGATCCGATGGTCGTCGCAGACTCGAGTAAATTTCTGGCTGAGAACTGTGGACCATTATCATGAATGATGCGTCGAGGAATACCAAATCTGTAGATGACGTGGTGCTTAATAAAGCTGATGACATTGGATGTCTTAACTTCAGATAAAGGAATGGCTTCGGCCTATTTAGAAAAGTAATCGGTTATTGCGAGAATAAACCGATGACCTTTTGATGATGGCGGATTGATTGGACCAATGATGTCCATGCCCCAAGCTTCGAAGGGCCATGATGCTGTCGTCGGATGTAGAAATTCCGAAGGTTGATGAATAAAATCTGCATGAATTTGACAGGCTTTACACTTCTTTGCGTATTCGATGGCATCAGATACCATAGTGGGCCAATAATAACCCATACGTCGAATACGGTCTTAAAGTTTTGGTCCAGGTTGATGTGCACCACAAATTCCATCATGTGCTTCACGAATGATTTGTTGAGCCTCGTCACCAGCAACACATCGAAGAAGTAAACCATCATAAGCTCGACGATATAAGGTTTTTGTGGTATGATTATAATAGAATCTGAGTGATCGTCGTCTGATAGATGCTGCTTCACTCGGATCATCTGAAAGAATATCGTACAATACGAAATCTAAGAAAGGAAGTCTCCAATCTTTATCCGTATTCTGAGTCTCAACTGAACTATTGAAGATGAATTCCATACTGGAATCAGAAGAAGATGATAAAGATTTACGACTAAATCCAAATCCTCTTGTTGTATTGACATCATGAGATGTTGATTCTTCAATGTTAACTGGAAGTCCTAGAGTCAGATTGTTTTCGAGATGAAATAATTCTCGATTGCGAACAACAATCATTTGTTGACGTCTGATTGGAATAGCCAACACCGCCGCAAGATTGGCAAGAGCATCAGCTTCTGTGTTACATGCTCGCCTAACATGTTCAATGAAGAATTCTTCGAACGAAGAAGCCATAGATATAACCGATCTATGATAAGGAACCAAATCTTGATGGCGAACTTCATAAGTACCCCTTATCTGATTGACAATGAGTTTAGAGTCTCCATATGCCTCCAAATATTGAATATTCAGATGTTTAGCGAGTTGAAGACCAATAAGCAGTGCATTGTACTCAGCTACGTTGTTTGAACATGGCTGATCAAGAGAATACGCTCTTTGGATAGCAAGACCTTCTGGTGATACAAGAACGATTCCAACTCCAGCGACAATGTCACCATTAGGACCAATTCTTGATGCTCCATCAAAGAATAGACGCCAAGTAGGATTTTCTTCAGCAATTTGATTTGAATCTAGGACTTCATCAGGGATTTCATCATAGAGTTTTGAATTTTCTGGAATTGAGTGAGCAGCCAGAAAATCAGCTAAAGCTTGTCCTTTGACTGATTTCTGAGAAATATAGTACATATCATACTGAGCAAGTAGGATTCCCCAATTAGCCAATCGAGAATTCAAAACACTGGGTTTCTTCATCATGATCCGTATAGGATTGATCCGAGAAATAACATGAATAGTCTGACCCATGATATAATGTCGTGTCTTTTGGACCGCGAACATCAAGGCTAGACATTCTTTTTCAACTGGTGAATATCGAGGTTCAGCTCCGGTCATAGTGCGACTGAGGTAATAAATGGCTTGTTCATGACCATTTTTATTCTTTTGAGCGAGCAATGCACCCAGTGAATGACTCATTGCTCGGGTATACAGAAGGAACGGTATTCCTGAGATGGGAGGTACCAATACTGGTGGGCTCATCAGATATTGTTTTATATCATCGAATGCTTTCTGACATTCATCATTCCAGACAAAAGAGACACCTTTCTTCATAAGTTTGTTGAATGGTCTGCAGCGTCCTGATAAATTAGAGATGAATCTCCTGATATAAGCGATTCTTCCTTGAAATTCTCGTAGCTCTTTTAAGGAGCGTGGAGGACGCATCTCTTGGATGGCTTTGATCTTCTCGGGATCCACGTGTATACCTTTAGCGGTAATGACGAAGCCGAGAAATTTACCACTAGAGACGCCTAAGAAGGACTTAGTAGGGTTCATCTTTAATTGATGCTTACGCATTAGATCAAAAATAGTCTTCAAATCTTGGATGTGATCCTCCTTTTGTCGACTTTTAACTGCAATATCATCAACATAGCATTCGACTGTTTTTCGTAAATGTTCACAGAATATAATGCTCATAGCTCGTTGATAAGTTGCTCCTGCATTCTTGAGACCGAATGGCATCACTGTATAACAGTATGTACCAATCGGCGTTCTGAAAGAAGTGTGCTTCTCGTCATCTGGAAATATTTTAATCTGATTGTACCCAGAATACCCGTCCATGAACGACATTCTTTCAAATCCACAGGTATTATCGATCATGACATCAGTGATTGGTAGAGGGAATTCATCTTTAGGACATGCCGCATTGAGATCGCGGAAGTCTATGCATACTCTGATCTTGCCAGTCTTTTTAAGAACATGAACTATGTTAGCCACCCAATCAGGATGTTGTTCCTCTCTAATAAACCCGGAGGTAATGAGTTTATTGACTTCAGCTTCAATTGCATCCATAATGTCTGGGCGAAATCGTCGCTGTTGTTGTTTGACCGGTTTAGCATTCGGCAAGATATTGAGTTTGTGAGTTGCGATTTGGGGATCAAGTCCTGGCATATCTTCATAACTCCAAGCAAAGACATCGATGTAATCACGAATGAGCTTGATCATGTCTTGCTTATCAGCTTCTGAAAGACTTTCACTGATGAATATTGGTTTGGGGGATCCCTCTTCACCAATATCTATTTGAACAAGTTTATCTTCAGTCGAAGGTTTTTTTGCTCAAATCGGAACTCCCATTGATTATCTAACCTTTGGGCCCATTGTTCCGATTCAGGTGAGATTTCAAATTCTTCTTCGTCTTTATCACTTTCTTCAGAATGATCAATAGAGACCATGTTGGAAGACAAAATGTTGCAGTAGAAGTCCCCGATACTCGTATCGGAATCCCAAGAAGTAGTACTAGAAGAATCAGATCTCTTATCTTCGTCAGATTCAGGATCTTCATAGACAATATTGATAAAAGGAGTAGGAGCAATGTAGCCCAATCCGCATTTTGTCCTTCCATATTTCAAAGGAGGAATCCGAACAGGCATTTTTCTTCCTTTTCCATCATTGGGGCCAGTCCTGAAGTCATAGCCCATATTTTTGATGATGTCTTTAGATTGCTGACTATAACGACGTAGTTGTAGTCTTCCAGTATCATCATTTTTGTCATCATCTTCTAAATCAGAAGGACTTTAGGGCCCTTTGTAAAAGAATATTGGAATGTCTCCTAGCTTTCTGCTGGGAACTAGAAAGTATGAAGATTGTACTGGTTCTAGGGATACATATGTATGAACAGTCTGTACAACTCCAATGGTTATTGTGTTCAAGTCATCTAACAGATGTAAATAACTATGAACATAATTACACACATCAGCGTACTGCAAAGATGGAGACTTTTCATTAAATGTAAAAGCAGGAATATTTACATTGGGAGAAGGCTGAGCCTTAGAGATTTTAGCCAAGTCAATGACTAAAGGGGAGAAGAAGAAATTTTGCTTCGATTAAGATCGATAACAAACGGCTCAGAAGAGGTGAGCTCCCTTGAAACTTGAGATGGAAGAGTAGTCCGTCCTCCAACAGGAATGATCAGAGTATCTTGAGTAGATGACTGAGAAAGTGGAGAGATCCGTCCACTCACTAGAATGATTAAAGAATCTTCTCCAGAGAGTTTGGGAGATTGTTGTTGAGTAGTTCGACCTTTAACAGGGATTATTAAGGTCTCACTTTGTGCATCTTCTTTCTCCATAGCTTGTATGACCCTTGTATACTCTTCTTTGTACATTCGGGAATCATTGAAATAAGCTTCAACCCCATGGAAGGGATTTATATCAGCAACTTCTTTTTGTACTCTTCCATTGTTATCAATGTATTTAAAACACTGATGAAGAGTAGAGGGCACCACATTATTTTTATGAAGAAAGGGCCTCCCCAGGAGAAGATTATAGGATCCCACGATTTCAATCACATAGAAAGTGACTTTGGATCTGAAATCGCCTATCTGAAGCTTCAGATGAATCTTTCCTAATGGCTCGCTTTGGCTTTGATTGAATCCCAAGATTGTAGTAACCGTCTTGGAGAGCTTGTGAAGAGGGATTTTTAATTCATCTAGTAGACTCTTTGGCATTATGCTTATAGCAGACCCGGGATCAATGAGGATACGATCTATCTTCATTGTATCGATATAACCGGTGTAATAGAGAGGCCGATCATGTCGATTGTCTTCCAGTAGCATGTCGTCTTGTGTAAAGGTGATATTTCGGATAATCTCCAATACACTGTTGCAATATAAGCAAGTGATAGGTTCTGCATTTGGTTTCTTCAATTGTGTAAGACAAGAGTCAGCTTGAAGAAGTGCTTTACTTAATGCCTCCCGAGTCTCTTTGGAAAGACGTAGAAGTTCAAAGAGAGACATTCTAGCTGGAGTATTAGCAAGTTGAGCCAAAATATCGAAGTTGTAAGGCTTCTGAAGTCCAAGAGGAGGAGACTTCTTGATTGGTTTATCAAACCGAGCCTGTTGTTTGTCTTTCTCAAGAGCTGTAGGCTTGGGAGGAACAGGTTCAACCGGTGTAGTTGACGGAACAGGCACAGTAGATGATTCTTCTTCAGGAGGAACATTAGGAGCATCTTTAGCAGCTAGAGGGATATCAGTAGGATCCTCAGGATTCTTAGAATAATCCTTTAGATAAGGTTTTCCCGTTCGAGTAGCACTAACAAGTGCTTCTTCTTTATCTTTTGACTCTGCGTCAGAGGTAGATCCGAGAGAAGTCATATGACATGATTTAATTTTCCGGACTTCTTAGACTTTTGAGGAGAAGGAGATTCAAAATCTGCCACTAGATCAGGATGAATCCACATGATTTCTCCAGTCTCTAAAGTGATTGGCACCAATCCTTCAGGAAGAGGAACATTTACTATTTCAAGAGTTGCCTTGGGAATAGGAACAATCTCGCTTTCAAGAAATTGAGGAGGGAAGTCTCCAAATTGCATAGAGACGACATTAGAAGTGACAGTTTTCTCTTTTGGAGTAAGAGAGATAGCTCCAGACTTAATCATTTCTTGGATCTTTCCTTTCAGTACATAACACGTACGAATTGTATGACCCAACATTCTGTGGTATGGACAGTATTTGGGATGATCTGTCTTACCAGCTTCATCAGGTTTCTTGATTTCAGGTAATTGTATTTTATTACCTTTCAGCAGACATTCAAAGATACCAAGGACATCGTCGTCGTCAAAAGAATATTCTTCTTTGGGGCGAGGTGTTCTTGATTGTTAAGTTGTAGAGGCAGGAGTTTGAACAGTTGATGCATCTTTGCCCTGAAGATTAACTTCAAGAGTTTCTTTTCCCTTGCGAGCATTATTTTTATTGTTAGCACCTTGACCTGTTTCTTTAGGAGTCATCTGCACTCCTAAACCTTTGAAGGTTTCAGCACTAATTTCTGCAGCTTTGGCACTGACTATGAAAGAAGGCCATTCTTGAAATTGGGTGGATCCTGTCCACATGCTGATGATTGGCAATAAGTTTGATTTGTATGTGTCAATGGTGACAGCATCAGGAGTTCTAAGAGGCATTTTCAGAGCTTCTCTTCGAAACCGTTCAACGTAATCCTCTGTAGTTTTATTATTTTTCTGCTTGATTCTAATAAGAGCAGACATAGTCATGTCATTGAGCCCTTCATAGAACCGTTCAAGAAACATCTGTTTGAAACTGGCAAATAAAGTAATGCACCCATCTGGGAGACTTCTATACCATTCATAAGTCGTTCCCTTGAGACATCCAATAAATACCCGAGTAAGGAGGGCATCACTTGGTTGCAATTGATCAGTCATCACTTCAAAGTGATTAATAAACTGACTTAGAGAAGTGGTTCCATCATAGAATGAGATAGTAGGAGGCTTGTATTTAGGAGGATAGGATACTTGCTTCCATTCTATCGGATAAGGTTGCTTGATGCCTAATCTTTGTAAACCATCCTTCTGTTTAAATGCCTCGAATTGAGTTTTGAGATTCCTCAATTCATCAGAGACAACTCCAGAGGATTGTGGAGTTGTAGCTTGTGGAGAATTGTTGGGAGGAGGAACAGCATTGTAAGCACTACCCCCAGCTCCAGAGAGACTAGGAACTGGTTGAACTTGCCCAGGAGTATTGGACTGGACTGCTGGAGGAACATGTACTGGACTTACACCAGTATCAATTGGTGTAGCTTCTGATACAGTCTGTTGATTTTACAGTTGGGCTGCCATGAGTTCATACATTGACTTCATATTATCAGCCATAGACCTCATTTGCTGTTCCAAAGAGGCAATTCTTTGTTCTTGAGGAGTCATGGAAGAAGAAGGTTCGTCAGTATTCCCATCAACCATATATGTTGTGACTGTACAAGGGATTATTGATGAACTTGTGGATATTGTATGCTCTGAATCACTGCTTCGTGCATCAAAGTTATTTAGAGGAGAACTACCCCCAGTAGGAAGAGGTGGGAAATTAGATTCTCCCAGAAATTCGGAATCAATTTCAGAGATCAAATTTCTTTGACTAGAGGCCAGGACTCTTGATCTGGTACCTCTATATACTCCATCTGGACTATCAACTCTACCCCCAGTATCCCGAGAGGTCATGTTGACATAAGCAAACAAAGGCTCATCTTCATCAGACATAGGTTCACACTGAATCCGATTGAAGACAGATTGTCGTTTAGTTTGACATCTGCATTGCATTGTGACTCTTGGCTGGAAGTCACATTCATGATCACCATGGTTTTGAACCATTGATTGACATCTGCACTGAATTATGACTCTTGGATAGAAGTCACATTCAGCATGATCTTTTGTCATAGAATTACTCCTTCTCTTCTGTTGAAGATGTTCTCGTAAATCTGTTTGTGAAGATTGAGGAGTATATTTCCTGTTCTTGGGTCTTGATGGCTCTTGATTATACAGAGAGTGATTGATATGAGCCACATAGTTTCTTGCATACTCTGCATCTGGATCTCTTATTTTCATATCCAATTGACCTGGTTTCTTAACACCAGAAGTGTTCAGTTTTGTTCTTAGATCAGTTGTAGGTAACACATGGAGTTTTCCTTCCATTGATCTGGATATTTGTAGAGAAGGAAGACTTGAACCATCCCTTTGATTAGGAGTTGGTAACAGACCCTCTTTTATGGACAAATTATGTGCCCAATTTGAAGAAGTCATAGAAGAAGCCATTAAGGAATGTTTCTTCTTAGACTCATTCAAGTTTTGAGACATAGAATGTCCAGAAGAAAGAGTAGTCAAAAGACCATCTCCTTTTCTTTGACTAACAAAATTGTCAGTCAAAGCTGTTCATGAAGTAAAAACTACAGGAGCAGAAGAAACAACTAAAGAGTTATTCCTTTTCGAAGGGACTTTGTGTGGAAGACCACCCCCAGTTCTAGGAGAACTTGGTAAAGAAGAAGAGATAGCTAAAGAGCTATTCTTCTTAGATGAAATACACGCTGAAACAGACTTGGTTAAGGAACCAGTACTGTTAGCGTGACTTTTGAATTTAAGATTACACGCTGGAACAGATTTGGCTAAGGAGCCAGTACTGTCAGCGTGACTTTTGATTTTGGAAATACACGCTGGAACAGATTTGACTAAGGAGCCAATACTGTCAACGTGATTTTTGGTTTTAGAGAGACACGCTGGAACAGATTTGGCTAAGGAGCCAGTACTGTCAGCATGATTTTTAGGATTAAATTTGCACGCTGGAACAGATTTGGCTAAGGAGCCAATACTGTCAGTGTGACTTTTGGATGTGAGATTGCACACTGGAACAGACTTGGTTAAAGAACCAGTGCTGTCAGCATGAATTTTGAGTGCTGTCATCTTCGAGCGCACAAGAGTGTGCGTGCTTGCAGTAGAGTTCTTGCCAGTGTTAGGAGTAGACACTGCGGCAGAGACTTTACCATTGACTACCAATTGATTCTTAGGGACATAGACAGAGTGTCCCTTCGATTTGGCAGTGGTAATAGAGGCTGGAGTGGGCTTGCCACTCTTAGTCCGCTGCATTTCTTCATAGGCGAGTTGATCGAGTTTGATCGTCATCACCTTCTTCGTCGAGCCGATTGACGAAGTGTCGTATTGAGTTGTTTCCATCTCAGAAGAGGAGATGGTTTTCCCCAGCAGAGTCGCCAATTTGTTTTCCATAAAGAAATTCTCTTTATTTGTTGTGTTTCTGGGAAAATTACAACTGTGGGAATCCGATCTAGAAGACGATCGCTTTATCCCTTGGACTATGCGAAGAAGAAAAGCTCTCAAAATTTTGACAGTAGATATCAGTGTATCTAAACAATAAATAAGAAAAATAACTCTATTTATAGAGTCAAAAAGAAATAACTGAAAAGATAACTGTCTTCACAGCCTGTGCCTAGTTAAAAATTACGCAAGATTTAACATACGCAAGGCTGTGAGCAGTTACTGGACGTGGCCTATAACTGTTGGACACATGTCAATCATGCATGAGTCGTGTGCAAGTTACAGGACACGCAGACGAGAGATCAGTGGCATGGCTGCCACGTACTCCAATTTGATGAAATCCACGCAGACTTGTTGAAGATGAAATCCACGCAGACTCAGTATAGAAAGCTTCAAAAATCCACGCAAACTTGGGACAAGAAGCTTCAGGATCCACGCAGACTCGAGGCAAAAAGCTTCAAAATCCACGCAAACTTGAGGAAGAAAACTTCCGAATCCACGCAAACTTGAGGTGAAGAACTCAAAGATACACGCAGACTTGAGATAGGACTGCCAGCTGTCTTGATTGGGCGTGCCTTGACTGACACAAAATCTCTGACAGTGATTGCTTTGTCAGTCGCATTAAATGACAAGAAACCCTTTTGGTACGCCAACTCGACGAAGGCTGAGTCTTGCTGAAGAAGATTTCGAAAGTCACGCAATAGACGGCTGTGATCTCTCGAATTCTGTGCATACGTGGCATACAAAGAGACGTTCTTCGACTGCTGTGCTGTCAGTCATAATTACCCTCTGACAAATGATGAGCTGTCTCCCAGCGTGAATTGTAAAATTTGTCTGGATCAACTGAGCGTGATTTTTGACTCTGTCCTGATCAACTCAGCGTGATTGCTGGACTTGTTCTGATCAACTCAGCGTGACTGTCATTTTTAAAGGTCTACATACGTCATGTGTTGACGAGGTGAAGTCAACCCTTCAAATGAATTCAGCGTCAGCGACTTGTAGTTAGGAGGGCAAGTAGCATTCTTCCACTCAGGGGGATATGGTTGAGATATTCCCATCTTCTGAAGCTCATCTTTGTGTAAGATAGTGCTGAGACGGGCGACCAGGGAATCAATTGCATCCTGTTGATTGAGCAGGTGTTGGGAAACGGCAGCTGAACGGTTGTCAGGTATCGTTGGCGAAGGATAACCCCCAGCATTTGTAAGATTTGGAAGAAAAACAACGGAATGATACTCCTTTTGTAAGAAAGGAGGGTTGTTGTCGTGTACCGGACTAGCGTGAGCCGAGAAATTTTGTTGTGGTGGAGGGACTGCCCCAGCAGCTTGGACTGCCATGATACTGTTAAGCATATCAATGATCTTGGCGAATGTTGTTTCAAGACCCTCTAGCCGTTTGTTGGTCTGATCACTAGCTTCTTCAGGTCTTTCTTTGTCTGCCATGTATGTAGATAACATGCGAGGATGAACAGAGGAAATAATACAGCTAGTACTGATACTGTCTGTCTCTGAGTGGGCAAGTCCCTTGTCTTCAGGTAGAGGAGGTAGATAGTCACCATCAGACTCGGATAGATCGTCGTCCTCTGGAAGGCTACCCCCAGTGTGAAGGTCAATCGCTTCAGACTCTGAGGGAATACTACCTCCAGCTTGGGATTCTTCATCTTCTGTACAGAATCTCGCCTTGGACCGGGTGTCCATATAGACTCCTTCAGATGTGACGACCTGTTGGCTATCTGTTGGTAGACTTCATCTTCTTCTTCTCGCAGAACTGAGAAAGAAAGTTGGGTTTGTGGTCCACCATCTTTGATTGTGGCTTCCGTAAGGAGGACCCCATGAAGCCATGTTGGATGAGACACATAGCGGTTTTTCATCGTCAGAGAAGTGCAGCCGTCGAAAAACGGACTTTCTCTGAGGCACTCTTGTTACTTTGGAGCAACAACAGTTGATGACAATACTGGTGCATGGATGTGCAATATGGATTGTTATGTCCGTCCTCGCTTTATGCTTATGATTTATCATGTCGCATAAGTCAGCGGAAGGGAGTTTTGCCTTACAATCCATGTTGCATGCATCGCCAAGCTTTGCATGCGGGTTCGTAAGGAGAGTTGGCACATCCAGACTTAGTTCACGTGCAGGGGCAACCCCCATACCTAAGTTCTGTGATGTCCTTAAAGACAGCCCCGTGCTATACGCGTTGGGGCCTGTCTTTTTGCTGTGGACACATAGGCCTTGGAGACTGGCCTTGGGCGCATGATTCTTGATAGCATGTCTGAGTCTCCTTGTTGTGGGTGCATAGTGTGGATCAGGTGAGCCTGGGCACATAGCCTTGGGCGCATGACCCTAGATGCTCAATCTGTCGAAGGCAGAAGCATCCTGATTGGAGTTATGCACCCAAACACCCTCTTGGGCGCCTGGCTTTGGGCGTATGCTTGGTGGAGCAGCACTGTTTTCTTCCAACTTTGCCTCCTACGTTTGTGGGCCTCGCTGGATTTGTCCAGAGTGTCAAACACCCCGATTCTTGGCATCGTATTGCTTTCCTCTGCCAAGTCTCGAGTGTCGAACATTCTGTTGTTGGTTGCACAGGAAAGAAGTCACTGGGCTAGTAGAGCCTCGAACAGTGTGAGCCTTCTTCATTTGGGGACCTTCTGTGGCAGGGTCATGCACCCATGTGGCAGAGTCCTCCAGTTGCATATCTACTATGACACTAGCAGGATATGCACAGCGAGCCTTCGGAAGCCAAGTCTTGCAAGACTTGTTTGGTTTCGCTGATTTTCAGGGAGTAGAGCCATCCCTCGAGAGCATCTCTTCGAACGCCTGCTGATCGAATTTTACGATCAGCATCATCTGAGTGCTCTCTACTTTATCGGTATCGGATTGCGTCCCCACCTTCTTCTCAGAGGAAAAGGTAGTCCCCAGCAGAGTTACCATTTTTGTGGACACACACAAAAAAGAAAAAAAATGCTGTCTTTTCTTTATTGGCACAAGGCACCACAAATTGAGTACGCCTGAGAGATCCTGCGCTGAGGATCCCTGAGTACAAAAAAGAATTCTGGAGAATGGAACGATGGAGATCGAGCGGCAGTTGTTCCTTTACTCCGTTGACACTCCGATTACAAAAGTGGGAGAAAACCTAAGAAAATTGCTAACTCTCGGCTCACTGGCAAGAAGTACAACAATTTGGCTCTTGAAAATGCTCATCGTTCTATCTTTTGAAGAGGGATAAGACCCCCTTTTATAGTAGTTTCTGAGCTGGAATGATATTATACGCCCACATGAGGAAACACGCTGGTTTTTATGTAGGCGCATAGGATATAGGCGTATGCAGGCTGCTTAGTCATAGGTTGATCATGGTGCTGACGTGGCCGCATGCTTCGATGCATGATTGCTCGTGGAGACTGACGTAGCCATACGCTTCGGTGCACGTTTTGATCATGGCTTTGACTGAGTCAGGCTTGGGCGCATAGCCCTGTTTCAGGCTGTAAGCCCTTCTTCACAGGGGGGTAGCTTGGGCGCATAGAGCTTCACAGGATAATGGGTGCATAGGAGCATCACAGGGTGACTTGAGCACATACGAGCTTCACTTGTGTGCATAAGTCCTCCTTTGGCTTGGGCGCATATGGCTGAAATTTTCATGCTTCTACACTTAGGTGTTACATAGAGAATCCTAGACCTGGTACATACTCAAAATTTTGGACCATCTGAGAGCAGTCTTTGATTGCACATTGGTCTTCTCTTCAGTCTTGATTTATAGGAGACCTCATCAGACTTCTATTTGAAGAGCATCTTGAATGAAAGGATCTCTTAGCAGCCTTTTAGTGAATATCTGTTCGCTGAAATATAGAGAAAATTAAACCACGAAGATGCTGTTAATGTTATCAAAATAAATGTGCCAACGGACGGGACACGATGTAATGGCCAAGTTCTTAAAAAAATGTAGACTATGCCTTAATAACTAAATTGTTCTAAGCACGGTCATGGACAACTTATCGATAAGGTAAAAGTTCTTCGAACGACAACCCAGGGCCACGGGACCATTTCGGCCTAGGAGGAAACAGGGTATAGCTGTGCTGGATGATAGCACGGGTTATACGGGGACTTGCCACGTGACTCGCTACTTGTGTTGAAAGGGCCCCGACTAATAAAGCTATAAGTCTAGGATGGCTTGTGATGTCAGTGACCAATCACACATAAATTGCACACGCTATGCTAGCGATAACAATTGACAAGGAAGAACATGGTAAGTCTCACATTGTACAACACGCTCTGTCGTAGGTAAGTTCTAGCATAGTTTACATTATGTTTGTCATATGCTTGTCTTAAATTCATTAGGATGGTTAGAAAGATTCACCAACTAAGTCATATAAACTCTTTAACCAAATAAGAGCATGGAACTTAATTTGCCACGCACCAGTACAAAATGTAATATACTGATCCTCGCCCTCCACACAGGTATCCCGAACCAAGAAGGGCATGCCACTTAAGCTCAAATCGACGCAAGTACATTGAAGCCTCGTCCGTGTGTTGTAGGCTTGTTTTTGAATCCTTTTGAAGACTCCACATTCAATCCAAAAGAAATGGCGTCTCGACTCCCCATTATTCCAGGTCCTTGGGAATGTTTTGTTTGTAAAGGAGGATGTAATGTATGGAACGACTATATCATCAGTGTCCATTTTGTAATCGAGTCATGTTGTAGCCCGTACGACATTGATTGTAATGGAGTCTTGTAAATGAAGTCTTATTATCAATGAAAACAAAAGTTTCTCTCATTTTAATGTGTTCAATTTCTCTGCATACTCTATTTGATGTTGTTTTTTGAATAACCTTATGACTATATCTTGTGCGATCGTAACTTAGGTTCGTACGACATCACACCCGGGGGATGACTATCGATTCTTTAGAATCAGGGCGTGACAGTGTTACATGTTGTTGAGACCTAGGACAACATTCTACAACCGATATTGCAGCGTAGGCGGGACGTACCCAAGGTCTTGTGCCCTTTCACTAGTTGTGGGTCGTTAAAGCACATGAGACTCGGTCATACAAACATGGACACAATTTTAAGATTATCTACGAAGAAATTGGTACGAGGCTTACCAGACATCTTATTTAAGAAGGATACGATATATAGTTAATGTGAAAAGAACAAAGCCACCAGATCCATATTTAAGTCCAAAAATACTTCAAGTACCTCTAGACCTTTACAATTACTGTATATAGATTTTTTGGGCCTAGTAGAAATGCTAGCCTAGGGGGTAAGTTATATATATTTGTAATAGTAGATGATTTCTCTAGATGCACGCAGGTATATTTTATTGCATGCAAGAATGATGCATTATCTGAATTCGTCATATTTTGTAAGAAAGTTCAAAATGAGAAAGAATTCATGACTACTCATATTCGAAGTGATCATAGAAGCGAATTCGGGAATGCAAAGTTTGAGTAATTCTGTGACACACACAGATATTTGCACGAGTTTTCCTGTCCTAGGACTCCACAACAAAATGGAGTTGTGAAACTTAAGAACATAACTCTATCTAAAATGGCTACAGTAAGGTTGAACCAGTTTAGTATACCCAAATATTTCTGGGTAGAAGCTGTCAATACAGCTTGTTATGTTCTCAATAGGGTTCTAATTCAACCTAAATCGAAGAAGACTCCCTATGAGTTATGGTTTGATCGAACACCCACAGTTTCTTATTTTAAAATCTTTAGATGTAAATGTTTTATTCTTAATACTAAAGATAATTTGGATAAATTTGACGAAAAGGCCAAAGAGGGTATCTTTTTAGGTTATGCAGCCAAAAGCAAAGAGTACCGACTCTTCATGGGAGACTCGTCTCACAGTATCGATATTTATATACGGATACGTATTTTGTACTGTATTTCGTATTTTCTTTGTTTTCAGAACGTTTTAAAAAAAATTTCTAACTTATAGATTTTTTCCTTGACCGGCATACTGTCAGTATACCGTTGTATACCGACGGCATACCGTCCAGATAGATTTTCCATATTTTAGATATTTTTAATTTTAGATATTTTTATGAATAGTGTTTTCGATATTTTCGTGAATAGTATTTTGGATATTTTGATGAAGTTTAGATATTTTCGTGAATAGTGTAGATGCATCCTATTATCCAATGGATACTTGGTTTTCTTTGGATGTCTAGGATTGACTTAGATCTTCACATGGATCAACATCCAACGGTCATGATTAATTTTTATATATATACCCTATCACTTTCTCTCTCCTCCCACTTTTTATTCTTTCCTCCATTCCTCTTCTCTTTTATTCCTCTTCCTCAAGCTTAGGAAATCTTGGCCTTGAGGCCTAGAGTGTGGTTTCGTACCCCTCTTGGTGGTGGAGTGGAAGATTAGGCTTGGAGCTTAACCTAGGCAAGTACATCTTGCTGAATTACTGAACAACTTCAATTGTTGTCTTTTTTGTTTTCTTTAGTATTGATAGCTCATTTATTCCAAAACTGGTTTTGTTAAATATGTTTCCCTCATGATTTTAGTTAATTACAAGTTTATGAATTTGGTTAGAATTAGTTTTTGATTCTTTGTTAAAATTCAATATTGACTTAGTAGAAAACTCGATATCGAGAGTGATACTGGTGTTACCATCATGGATCTTGGTCACATATTCATATATGAGGCCGTCACCTAGCTTGTATACATATATTTTGAGTTTGGTGGAAATCGAAATCCGTTTCGATATTCCGAGAACCTATTTTTGGAGTATTTTGAGGTATTGATCCATCAAATGTTTTAATTTGTGAAAACTAACTCCCATGTTGTATGGAATTAAATTTCATGCGATTTTGGCTTTTGAAAATCCGAATTTCGATTTAAAACAAGGTTTTTATGGCCGAAACAAGTTTTGAGTTTTCAAAAATCAACTTTCTATGACTGTTCGAAAAATTCGTCAAAAACCCGCAAAAAACAGTTGGAAAATCCGAACTTGCTCCACAAAACTTGCTGTAACACTTCAAAACATCCGTCGGTAATCCGTCGGATGATCCGATTAGGCTATTTTTGTCTATCTTTGTCCGTTTCTGCCCATTTTTGTCCGTTTTTGATATTTTCTTCGATTGTAATGAATTCTTAACATGATTAGATGACCTTGTATAGTTAGATTATGATTGTACACCCTATATACACTTGACACTAGCACATGTTCAATTATTTTTCTATGTCATGTACTTACTTTTTATTTATTCTTTCTCACATACCATGATATGTCTTTCCTATCGATTCTTTCTTACAAGCTATGATAATTATTTCCATGCCTTCTTTGCTTACTAGATAGTGGCCCGTCATGGCGCACTCATGTTATATGTCTTCTTTGCATACTAGATAGTGGCCCGTTATGGCGCACTCATGTTACATGTCTTTTTCCTTGTTTACATGATAGTGGCATGTCATGGCGCACTCCCGATTTCTTTATAATGGTTCATCGTAGCGCACTCCTAGCTTCCAGTTTATTATATTTTCTTGTCATGGATTGTTATAGTACACTTTCTTGTATTATCCAATCTTGTATATCATGTCTAGGAAGGATTCTGCGGAATGCCACACCCAAAATCCTAAATAAAAATGTTAAGGATTAACAACTAGCTTGAATTACCTAGATCATTGCGAGGGGAGACTTTCCCAATTACCTGCACCCCTTGTTTAACGATCTTATATATATACATAGGATTTGGAGCTATCTATCATGATGAGCACTCTTCCAGCACACCGTCGAGTAGGGCACCTCCTTAGGACACCCATATCTTACTGCGATGTGTCTGCTATACTTGTTTTCTTTTTGGCTTGGATCAATCGGATAGTTTGCAGGACAGGTAACTGGATTGGATTTCTCAAAAGTGCATATGTTAGTAATAAGGATTATGATAACCCTAGTTAGCTAATGTATAAAGTCGTACTCATTGCTTGGCTGTGATTGTTGTATAGAGTTCAGTCTAGTCTAGTTTTGTCTAAGCGTCCGGATTTGTTTATTTTAGTACATCATTGTCTATGTTTTACTTTTGTCGGTAAATGATTAGAAACTAAGTTATGTTCAGGAGAAGGGTTAGAACCCTGTTCCTTATTTGGTTTACGGATTGTAACTTGGGTTCCAGAATAGTTCCTAAGTCATCTTATCATTTGTCGTTCTATATAGTTATCTTACATGCCCACATGTTCCAGTTATCTAACATGCTCACAAGTCTCAGTTATCTTACATGCTCATATTTACCATTTCTTTTAAATTGTTCAGTTTATCTCACATGTTCACATGCTTCCGTTTAATACACATGTCCATAGTTTACTTTATGTCACATATTATTTACTTTATGCTCCATGTTGCTTGCTTATTGTCTTTTCTATTTTCGGGATAAGTGCATTGGTAGTGCACGAGTCTCGATCCGTATTTACTTATTTCTTTCTCTATATGTTGTTATGTTAGTTGTTGCTCATTTTAGTTCATAGTTTGGCTTCCTTTGTGGTACTTTCTATTGGGGTCTGACCCTACTGGTTTTGTTTGGCCAGATCTGATAGAGGAGCCCGAAGGATCTTCCGTACCACCTACTCGACGATGACTACCCGGAGCACCAGAGTACCTTAGTAGATTTTTTATTTATTCTCCCACCAGTTATGTACATTATTCTTTTGTGGCATTTAGCCTCCGAGCATGTGGTTGACATTTAGCCTACGGGCCTAAACATGATTTTCGTATTCTAGACTATAGCTAGAGCTTATCATGTATGACTATTACTCTTGCTAGTTCTTCACTTGATATTACTAGCTTCATGATCATCTAAGTATATATAGTTTGGGAAACTTTACTATTTTATGTCTGATGATCATACTTCTTATACTTTGTATATTTGCCAGTGATTGAGATACCTAGGATTGCTTGACCTAGGATTGACTGTTGGATTGTAGTAGTAACCCCTACGTCTATAAAGCTTATACGTTATTTCGGGGTAGTAGAGTACTCTGGTATACGTAGTTGGCCTGGTCTGTCCCTACTTGCCAGTATTCTGTTTCTGGGGCATGACACTTCAAAAAGAAGTCAATGATCATCGAAGAATCAATGAACGTCACCTTCGACGAATTAAACCAACAGAAGATCAACGGCAATGATGATGAAGACATTAGTATACCAAGGAAGGCATCTACAAAATCGAAAATCGGAACCAACTACCTTGAAAGTCTGCCAAAAAGAATAAAATTTACGGCTGACCATCCCAAGGACCTGGTAATAAGTGCGATCACCCAGGGCGTAAGTACTCGTTCCTCTACCAGAGATATAGCTTCTTGTGTTGTATTTATTTCACAGCTAGAACCTATGACTACTGAAGCAGCATGTAGTGATAACTATTGGTTAGATGCTATGCAAGAGGAACTAAACCAATTTGAAGGAAACTAAATTTGGAAACCTGTTCCCAAGCCCATTGATCATCCGGTCATTGGAACCCATTGGGTACTCCGAAATAAATTAAATGAGAATGGTTTAGTCACTCGTTATAAGGCTCGACTCGTAGCTCAAGGATACAACCAAGTGGTAGGTATTGACTACGATGAGACATATGCCCCTGTTACGAGATTAGAATCCATTCACATGTTATGTGTATTTGCAAATTTTTATAACTTCAAACTTTTTTAAATGGATGTAAAGAGTGCTTTTTCTTAATAGTTTCATAATCGAAGAAGTTTATGCAGCTCAACCTCCAGGTTTCATTAATTTCAAAAATCCTGATTATGTATTCAATTTAAAGAAAGCCTTATACAGTTTGAAACAAGCCCCTCATGCTTGGTATGACCGTTTAAGCTCTTTTCTACTTGATAATGGTTTTTCAAAAGGCAAGGTTGACACTGCACTGTTTTTAAATAGAAATCTTCTTTTATTTCAAATTTATGTTGATGATATTATCTTTGAATCTACTGATGATTCTCTCTGTCAAGAATTCCTAAGTGTATACAGAATGAGTTTGAGATGAGCATGATGGGAGAACTCAAATTCTTCTTTGAACTGCAAATCAAACAAACTAACAATGAGACGTTCATCAACCAAGCCATGTCCACAAAAGATTTGCTAAACAAGTTCGATCTGGAATCCATCAAACCCCTTGGCACTCCAATGCAACTTCAACCAATCTTGATATAGATGAACAAGCTAGGCAAACATGTCGATATATGTAAGCATCGGAGTATAATTGGTAGTTTACTTTATTAAATTGCTAGTCACCCAAGTGTTTGCTTGTGTGCACGATTTCAAGCTAACCCTAAGGAATCACACCTGTGCGCAGTAAAGCGTATCTTCTGATACCTTAAAGGCACATCTTCTGTCGGCTTATGGTATCCCAAAACCATGTCCTTTGACCAAACCGGTTATTCGGATGCTAATTTTGCTGGATGCAAAGTGGATAGAAAAAGTACTAGCGGCACGTGTAATTTCCTATGTAAGGCTCTTGTCTCTTAGTTTAGCAAAAAGTAAAATTATGTTTCATTATCAACTACTGAGGTTGAGTTATCGCACGGGACGTTGTTGTGCACAAATTTTATGGATGAAGCAAATCCTAGAAGACTTCGATTTACACTACACACACATCTCCATTTTCTGTAATAACACTAGCACTATCAACATGACTAAGAATCCTTGTCACGACCCATACCCAATATTTGGGCGTGAGCCATGGGTACGTCCAGCCTACGCCGTAGAGTCGGCGGTAGTACACTGTCTAGTCATCTCCACATTTACAAATACAACTATGCAGTTTATATTCATTTTCAAAAAGTAAACCAATTCACAATTAGGCCAAATAAAATGGATTCTATAAATAGTTTGGAGAGATAGATATTGAATAATCTGACAAAACTCCAATATCAATCAAAATGTACTAAATGTCACAATCTCCAAGGAAAAACAATATACTAAAGAACATCCACTAAACAACTCATGAGTCTCAAAAATAGGAATAACATCTAAAGTCTCGACTAAAACAATCTGTGAAAATACTAAGCAACTCTACTAAAAGCCATCTGTAGTAGGCAAATCTGCATAAACAGCATCTAGCTCGTCTTGTGCGCCAAAATTCGGATCTGCAGTGTGCTCATAATACATGGTACAAAAATCCTCTAAATCATCACCTAAAATATTGGTTTTCCAGTCAGGAATGGAACAAGGACACAAGCTGAAAAACTATCCGCAACATAATAGAGTTGACAGTACATGAATATAACATATGTGAAAGAGGAACAGAAAAGTGAAATGATGACATGGTATATCTAGAATAAAATATGAATGGAAAAATATAATATGTCAACTGGACAGAATGTAAAAGCATAGTGACTTGACAAGTGGTAAAAAATAATAAAAGTCCAGCTATCTAAGTGAATCGAAATATCTGTTTTGACATGTGAACGCCTAGGGGGTAATCCGGCACCCTGCACGTGTCGTGTGCAGCTGCTATTCTCCACGAAAGACACGGGAGATAGAAATGGAAGTTCACACGTCTACTAAGATATTTTCCCCTCCCGACCAGTACTCATGAACCCAAACAAGTCACGAAAGAAGCTAAATAAGAGTATAATAAATGGGGTTCATGATACTAACTCGTGTGTCCATCGAGTCATCAAGCAAGGGAACATATGAATAATATATACTGAGCAAAACCATCATAATTCGAAGCAGATCAGAAAGTGTACTTGCCTGTCGTCCCGAGCTGCGAGTACAGATCGAGTGATGAGTCAGAGTCCAACAAACCTATGGTATAAATTTCTATATTAATACATTATTAAAACTATCATGAATCTACTTATTTCTAAGCCTTATTCTATATGATGCTTACCCACCCATTTACTACCATATTAGTCTCTAGGTTCAATAATACTCTAACCTACTTCATTGCCTCATTCATAAGATTTCTTGGAATGACACCCTATTCATCATTATTCCCGGAATCCATGTTAATTCTAGTCCCGCATCTAACACCTGTGTTAGAGCACAATGTCTAATACTTTCTCTTATGTTATACTTCCCTCTAGTGCCTACAGTGACCTCAAGGTTGTGCCTAGCCGGTGACAAGGCTTGTGTAACTGTTATGATTAATTAGCTACTGTCCATATCAGGAAAACCCCTTGTTCTACAGGAACATATGTATACAAGGTCCCATACATTACCTGGCCTGCTCCTAATAGGATACCCTAATTTCGATTAGGATTATAGGTACAGGATATGAGTCTTTACTCCATGTGTCTGCACCAGGGATAATATGGATGAGCAGGGGTGGTTCCTCTCCCATACTTGTATTTGAACTGCACTTGGCAGTTCAGTCACTTTGAAATGGAAAGCCACTTCACAACAACCCATAAGGACTCTGCTACCCCATTATTTCTAGGCTAGGTGACCTCTGTCCTTACTGCAGTAGCCTGTTTTTTAAATCTCCTTAACTAAGTTGTAGGATACCCCTACATCCAGACAATCTAGGAATCCAAGTACTCAGGAAACCTGGTACATCAGTATGAACACCAGGTATACTTGGGTTGTCACTCCACCTGGTCTATAAGCTAACATCCTAATTATTTTCCTAACCTATGGTCCCTTCCTACCTGTTGTCCAAATAGTACTCCATAGTACTCAAGTTCTCTGGATTCCCCTCAGGACATCTGACCCTGCCTATGTTGTTTCTGATGTGTACTCATGCCTAAACTATTCTGCTCTGATACCACCTATAATCTATTCCAGATGGACACCACATTGGAATACCAGAGTTACATCTCCCTGCTAACATAGCTCTCTGTAAAAACTAAACTCAGACTATGCTGGATGTACACATAAGGATGAATTAATCTCTCCATTTCCTGAGTCAATAAACCAAAACCCCTAAATCACACAATGGTGAACTGATTCACAACTATCAGTTTGTAAACTGATGCAATGTCAGTTAAGGATTGATACTAGTCTACTGTTCAGGCACATACACATATACTAACATCAAAATCTCACAACTAGTAATAGGTTATATGTATATACATCTGTATAATACCCACATATAGCCACAATTACTCAAACTCCTTTTTTCCCTGTCACATGTGCCAGGCACATGACTCACTCTAGCCCTGTTACCTCTCTTAGATATCCCTGTCATGGGGCTTTCCCTGCTGTGGGTGCCCAATTCTACGGCCAAGCTGGCTTATACTGCCTTGCTAACTTGGCCCTAAACAAGGGTCAGGATCCCCTCCTCATAGGGCCTTACCGACACTCGAGTCTAAACTTCTGATACTCTTAGGTATCAATGGCTTAGTGTCAGGGTCTGAACCCAGGCATATGCAGTGACTAGACTAGGGTCAATTGATTTAAATGTGATTTGTATATAGAGAGGTATGAATAAGGGAACTCTGTGTATTGCAGTATGTGATATGTATATAGCTAAACTAGTAGGTCATGGACCTAGGTGATCTCAGCAGTATGAACCCAGGTATATGCGCTAATGTTGTATCATATTAACTAATAGGTAATGGACAGGTCTGACACTCATATGGCATGGACTGGTATCAAATTGGTCATATATCTGAATAGGAGGGATATAGGGACTGACCAATTCATAGCCATATATGGATTGGGTGTATTTACATCATGATCCAGTTCACTATAGGGGCAGAACCATAATCTAGTGTCTACTAGTGCAGGAAAATAAGGGACAGGGCATTGTAATGTGGTCTTGGTCAAGGATGGTATTGGATTTAGATTGAGTTCATCAGTTGAACACAAAGAAGTAAATCCAGGGAAAGTTTATGAGGGATGAGGACTTGATGTATCATGTCCTCCTGGGTTTTACTCTATACTGCTACCCCCTAGGCACTGACATCCCATGTGCATTCTATACACAACTTAGTACCACTGTAACTTGATATATGTGTGTACCCTGACCACCTGTTCTTAGGATTTCCTATCTACCTATGAGGGACAAGTCCAGTAGCTGCTATCCCTAACCAAACCATGTTGACTCTAGCCTATAGTCATCAGAATTTGGAAGCCCAGACCTAGCTCTAATATTGGGGTCGAGTTAGTGCTAGTTATTAGTCAGGTACAAGGATGTTACACTAGATCATCTAAGGTACCAGTATGACACTAGGGGTTGATCATGATATTCCAGTATCATATATGGGTGTCCTGGGTCAAGGATGACATCCAGTACCAAAAAGTGATACTAAGTATTCACTCTGAGGCCTGGCTGTCTATGTGGATACCCCTGACTGAACATGGGTACTTGGACTAGTCTCCTACTGTTGGTCAATGCCTATAGCCTGCTTACTGACATTTATTTGTATAATATTCACTGGTGTTCAGATTTACCACAACCCATTCTCATTGCACCTATGGTCCTGTGTTTATGTACCTGTATAGCATACACTAGTGTAGGTTTAGTCATGTCCTGCCTAATTGCTGGTACTCAGTATGATAGGACAAGTCACAGGTAGTGATTTGGGACACCCCAGTATTTGGTCTGCTCTCCCCCATTGCTGCTAATTTCTTTCACAAATTACTACAAATACCTTGCCTTCATTGGTGTACTAGTGAGTTAATAGTCTTATTGAATCAAAATTAGGGTGGAGGAATGTTACCTGTTGATGGTTCGATTGCTTCGATCCTACAGGAAGTTGCCTCGACTTCGAGAGAGGGAGACTGGGAAGAACTCGGGCCAGGAATTTTAGGGTTTAAGGGGAGGCGGAGGCATTAATTAGCAACATATATATATATATATATATATATATATATATATATATATATATATATATATACCTAATTAAATCCTGCTGAGATAAAGAGGAAGGAAATTTAATCATATCTGCAACTGCTCTGAGCTTAGTCGTTGGAAGATTTTGAATACGGGGTTTACATCCCTGGTTATCAATTCTGTTTTGAATTAATACATTAGCATTTAGGTCCCTAAATGTTTGGGGGTTTGAATTGGTTCGGTTCTATCCGTGTTTAAATTTTGCATTTAAAACGTATTATTTTCAATCCAGCCCTTTATAGACTAAATACTTGTAAAAACCCCTCCTGTGTCTCTTCTTATTTATTAAGGAATAATAATATACATATATTACATATACACGTTGATTATTCAAATATATATTCATTAATTAATAGTTCAGCAAAATATAATAACATAAAAATGGGAATTATGGGTCAAGGGCTCACAAATCTACCCTCCTTAAAATAATTTCGTCCTCGAAATTAAAGATAGACACAAGAGTAGGAAATTATACCTCATGCTTCAAAAAGGTAAGGATAGCGCTCTCGCATCTCGTCCTCTCTCTCCCAATTGGATTCGCCAAAAGAATGGTACCTCCATGCGACACGCACCAATGGAATGGTCTGGTTGCGTAGCACCTTCTCCTAGCGATCCAAGATCTCTACGGGCTGCTCATGATAGCTAAGGCTCGGCCCCACCTCAATCTCCGAGTGGTCTAACACGTGACTGGGGTCTGCCACGTATCGTCTTAGCTGGGCACGTGGAATACGTTGTGCACTCCTTCCAATGCGGGTGGTAATGCCAAGCGGTATGCCACCTCTCCGATTTTTTTTCGAGGATGCAAACGGCCTAATGTACCTCGGATTGAGCTTCCCGCCTCCTCCGAAACGTATCGTACCACGTGTCGGTGATATCTTCAAGAACACCATATCACCCACCTAAATTTAAGCAAAAGGTCACGACCTATTCCTAGCATGATTAACAATTACAACTAAAAAAATATACCTGAAACTCTAATGGTCTCTGGTGACTGTCGGCCCAGTGCTTCTGCCTGTCCTGAGCCACACGAAGTCGCTCCCTAATCAGCTTCACCTTCTCCGCAGAATGCACAATCATCCCCAACAGTGCTCTCTCACCCACGTCGTCCTATGACAGTGGGGTACGATATCTCCGCCCGTACAAAGCCTCAAAAGGGTACATCCCGACATTAGCTTGGTGGCTGTTGTTGTAGGAGAATTCTACAAGATGAAGGTGATCCTCCCGAAAGGTGCCAAAATCTAGTACACACGTCCGCAGCATATCCTCTAGCGTCTGAATGATCCATTCCGACTGCCCATCTATCTGTGGGTAATAGGTTGTGCTAAACTTGAGCGATGTGCCCAAGATGGCCCACAGACTCCTCCAAAAGTGGGAGTGAATCTGCTATCGCGATCGGAGATGATACTCACTGGAACGCCATGCAACCTGACGATCTGCTTCACATACAACTCTGCCAATCTCTCCGTAGATAGTCCCACTTTGAATGGTATAAAGTGGGTCAATTTGGTCAACATATCAACAATGACCCAAATTGCAGCCTTCCTGCCTGGCGAACATGGAAGACCGAAAACAAAAAGCATAGTGATATGTTCCCACTTCCACTAGGGAATCAGTAATAGCTGAAGTAACCCTCCGGGTCTCTGCCTCTGACCTGCTGACACACAAGGCATCTAGAAACGAAGCATGCCACCTCATGCTTTATACTGTACCACCGTACGTGGGCTCTCATATCCTTGTGCATCTTATTGTCTCCAGGATACAAGGAATACTGAGAACGGTGTGCCTCATGCATGACCTCCTCTCGCAGCTCTCCACTATGTACATACAGTCTCGTCCCGTGCCTCAACGAGCCATCCTCTGCAATGATGAAGTCCTCTAGCAAACCAGCCCGTGCCTGTGTGATGATACTCCTCAGTTGTCCATCCTGGTGTTGTGCCTCTCGTATCCTGTCTATCAGTCCAGACTGAATTTGTATGCCCATCATCTGTATCTCGACTCCAGAAATGACGAATTCAATGCCTAAGCTCTCCAAGTCTGCCAATAAGTGCCGGTCTCTCGTCAAGAACATAGCCACCGAATACCGACTCAAGGCATCTGTAACTACATTCGCCTTCCCCGGATGGTACTGCAACGAGATGTCGAAATCCTTCATCAATTCCAGCCATTTGTGTTGCCTCATATTCAGCTCCTTCTGCGTGAAAACGTACTTCAAGCTTTTCTGGTCAGTGAATATTTCTACACGCTCTCACTATAAGTAGTGTTTCCATAACTTTAGGGCAAATATAACTGCTGCCAGCTCTAGATCATGGGTAGGGTAATTCTTCTTATGAGGTCGCAGCCGTCTGGAAGCAAATGCTATCACCTTCTTGTTCTGCTCTAAAACACATCCCAATCCCTTCCCTGAAGCATCGCTATAGAAAGAAAAATTGCTGGAATCAGATGGCAACGTCAATGTTGGAGCTATCGTTAGCCTCTTTTTCATCTCATCGAATGCATCTTGGCAGTCCTCTGTCCACACGAACTCCAAGTCCTTCCGAGTGAGCCTAGTCAATGGCTCTGCAATTCGAGCAAAGTCCTGCACGAACTTCCGGTAGTATCCCGCCAATCCCAAGAAGCTTCGAATCTCAGCGACAGAAGTCAGAGTAGTCCATGACTCAACAGCAACAATCTTCTTCGGGTCAACAGATATACCGTCTCCTGTCACTACATGACCGAGGAATTCTACCTTGTCAAGGAAAAACTCGTACTTTGAAAGATTCTCGTAGAGTTTCTCCTTCCTGAGGGTCTCCAGCACAATCCTTAGATGCTCCACGTGTTCTTCTGGCGACTACGAATAAATTAGGATGTCATCGATGAAGACCACTACGAACTTATCAAGGTATGGGTGGAATACCTTGTTCATCAAATTCATGAAGACTGCCAGGGCAATTGTCAACCCAAACGGCATCACCATACATTTGTACTGGCCGTACTTGGTCTAGAATGTTGTCTTCGAAATATCTTCTTTTTCACTTTCACTTGGTGGTAGCCCAACCTCAAGTCGATCTTCGAGAACACCCGTGCACCGCTCAACTGATCGAAAAGATCGTCAATTCTTGGTAGTGGGTATTTGTTCTTGATCGTCTTGCTATTCAAGGTCCGGTAGTCGATACACATACGTACTGTCCCATCCTTTTTTGGCATGAACAATACTGGTGCACCCCAAGGCGACGAACTCGATCTAAAGAACCCTTTCTCCAGTAGCTCGTCGATCTGCTTCTTCAATTCCAAGATCACTTTGTTATTGATTCTATACTCGTTGCGACTCTGGCTCCGTGCCTGGCACAAGATCAATGGAGAACTCAACGTCTCTATCTGGCGGTAGCCCTGGTAGCTCCTCTAGAAATACGTTAAGAAACTCCGCGATGATGGGATGAGGTAGCTCCTTCTCCGCTACCATGGTCCAACAAAGAGCGTCGCCATGCCGCTCTACTGCTCCTCTAGCGAACTCGAACGCGGACTCCCCAGGCGGACTAAACACAACACATCCACGGTGACAATCGATGCTAGCAAAATGTTTACTCAACCAATCCATGTCGAGCACTATATCAAAGCTTGGGAGTGGCATTATGTGTAAACTAGCACGCATTTCTTGACCTCCTATGGTAATGCGGCGACCGACGCAAACATCCTTCACCAAGATGATGTCTCCGCCAGCCGAGATTTTATAGGTGCAGTCTAAAGGTTTAGATACAATACTATGTCTAAAAATAAAAGCTGCAGATATGAAGCTATGACTGGCGCCGAATCGAATAATATAATAGCTGAAAAAGACTCAAGGAGAACAGAACCTGCTATCACATCAGGAGATGCTAGTGTCTCCTCGACCTCCATGGCATAAGCTCTGCCCTGCTGCTGGTGCTGGACGAAGCACTGCTGCTGTGTGGGCAGGGGTCCCCTCTACGGCTGAGGTATCGTAGGCCTCGTCCGTGCTCCAGGGGTAGGAACTGCCCCCTGTGCTGAATGAGATGGTACTAGAGTGCACTCTCACACCTGATGTGCACTCGACCCACAGAATAGACATACTCCGAGTCGCTTCCGGCACACCTGTAAAACCCCTAAATTTCTACTATATTATATATATATATATATTAAATTTGGTACTGATTTAAAATTTTTGTATTGTACGTCGCATAGTCGTATTGCACGTCGCGCACAAAATTTTATTTTTCGTAGTTGCTCGACGAGTGCGAATATGTGCGAACGTACATATTTTGAGAAAAACATTTTTTTATTTTTATAGTTTCAAAATAATATATGTAATATTTAATTTAGCTATCAAAATTTCCTAAATTTATGATTTTATTTAAGAAAGGCCTTTTATTTGGAATAAATAATATTATTCATGCATACATATATTTCATAAATATTTGCTAGTTTAATTTAAATAAAAATATAATTTTTAAGATTTATTATTCAAAAAGATATTTAAAAATATTTATTATTTTCAAAATTATTATTATTGGTATTTTGAAAAATATATTTGGAAGTTATGGTGGCCATTTAAATCTTGATTTGATTTTTAGATTTATTTAAATAGTTAAATATTCAAAATTTATTTATCCCATTTGATTTTGAGCTAAAAATTTAAATAGATTTAAATTGGATTTAATTGATTTGATTTTAAACTAATAGAATTTGATTTGATTTAAATTATATTTGGATTTGGATTTGAATTTGGATTTGATTGCTTTTAAATTAAATTAGGAAATATCTAAATTGGGTTTAAAGGAATCCTAATTCTTATCTAATTAGGAATTCCCACATCCTATAAATAGACAGGTACTCCTCCATATTATTTTCACCACAAATCATCTTTCAAACCATCCTTGTCAAAATTTCTCTCTTTTTTCGTCATAAATTCAGCCTCAATTTTCGAAGGTTGTATCAACTTCGAATGACCATAACTCCCAACTCCGGACTCCTTTTGACCTCCAGTTTTTTTTGTTGGAATCGTATTGAGGTATATTTTCTGAATGTAAATTTTATTTTCATAAATTCAGAACTTAATTTTCTGGAAAATTTGTGGAGTGTCAGTGGTTCGAAATCTGACACGTTTTAGTGTTTTTGAGATTCTGGAAGAACCAGGAATCAGAATCACGATCCGTTTGAAGTTTCGGAATACTGACAGAAAAATACATATCATAAAGTTTTCCCAAAAATTTTCCAGAATATTTTATTTTTGGTTTTTATTTTAGAAGTTTGTCACATCGTTTGAGTTATCTTGTGTAGCCCTGTGACTATTCTGTACCCAACGGGATTGTCGGTTTTACCAGCAAGGACCTCAGGCAAGACACCTTGTCATTTGCTGTTTAATTATTTTAGCTCATATTTCATGCATTATTTATTTTCTTTATGCAAAATAAACTGTGATACATGGCATAACCTGTTAGAACTTACTGTTCATTTATATTTCCTGCTATGTATTATTTTTCTCACATTAAACCTAGATTTAAGGGACCACCTTGTGTATTGCATTCATTGGCCTTGACACGTTGTACCACGAAGTTGTGTATCGCATGTAGAATACGGAAGTGCGTGATTGGCTGGCCACCAGTACGTACAAGCCGTGCGATAGGAATAACCGCTAATAGAGATTGCATGCTAGTTTGACTTAGCGGTTATAATGGTTTGTGTTGTGGATACAACACAGTAGACATTGGGAGGGGAGGATAATTCCTTAGCGTATGGGCTTCGATGCACTTCCCTTGTGACCCGGACTCTCCGCTGGAGATACGGGGTTGATGACCCATAATTACTGACGGCCACTGACGATTCTGCGAAACGTCATGCTCTTACAGATGGGGCCTCTGGTGCCCAAGGAGGACTATGCCGATCCTATTCAGCCAGGGCCCATGCGTAGGAAGGATTGTTCTTAACTACATTTCACTTAGACCGGTTAGGCACATTTATCCATTAGGTACGAGTACTTTTAGTTTGGATACTTGTATCTGACCGTGGCTTGGAACAATAACTTGTCGTGGATTAGTTTGTCACATCTTATCCTTGTTTGGTTGTAGGTGTGACTTACTACTTCGATGAGAAGGTATTGAACCTTGTTGGGGTCTGGATACCATATTGGATTCTTAGCATAGAAAGATACGTCACCGTGAATTAGTTTACCATCTCCTGTCCTTGTTTGGTTGGGGGGATGGTACGCTCGTTCAGTAGGTGCGTATTGGACCATGTTATAATTCGATTGACTTATTTATTTGAGCGATATTTATTCAGTTTATATGGCATGATATTATGTGTCTTGTTACGTCCCTCTGAGGACCTGGTCATCTCTCCAGGTGTGTGCTATTGTCTTTCGCAGGTGCTCTTTCCGTGGCCATGATCGTCACTACTTCTTCGAGGATGATTGTACTTGGATCGTCTTTGCTTCGCTCGCCAACTTCATATCTTTTCTTATGTATTTTTTTTACTTGTTGGTAGTGGATTTGTCTCCGCCCAACATATTGTATCAAAATAATTTATTCTCATTATATGATATCTTTTATTTATTTGTTTGTGTGGATGAGATTAGTTATAGTTTTACTGCATTTTACAGCTTATGTATTCATACGAGGATTCCATATATTGGAGTGTACTTCGTATGAATACAGCTGGCATGTCTACGTTCCTAGTCCTACGTATTTTGGGACTGGGGTGTTACATATTTTTGTGGTGGCCCATGCAGGTCGAGTTTGTCACTTCGGTTACGTTACTGTACCGATGTGAACCTGCAACATAGGATTAGAATTATAGGAATCTCATCCATACAGCTTGACCTCTTCCCTTGGCTTCAAATTTCGAACTCTCGTTCGACTTCCTTGAATTGTATCTTGCTTGATTCCTTTCTACCGTTGATTCTTATTTTCGTGCTTAGTGTCAACTAGGAAGATGACTACACTAGTATATGCTCATAGGTCAAACACATGGCTAGAATGGTTATATTGGCAATTGGAATACATTTAAGACTCTAATTGAGTTAAAGGGTTTTTTTAGTGTGATTTAATGATTAGTAATTTGTAAAGTAGGATATTACCACGGAAAGTTTTAACCTTGAAATTTCTAAATAATAACCACCAGAGGATTTATAGAATTTCATACTTGGTTTAAGAAATTGATTGATTTTCAAAGATTTGATATTTATGATTTATTGGATTATAGTTATACATCCTTGCACAAGTATAAAATTGATTTGCTTAATTATGAGTTTGGGTGATAGATATACATCTTTGAACAAATATAAAATTTATTTGATTTTCGAGTTTTAATGTTCATGATTTATTATATTATAGTTATGCACCTTGAACAGTTATAGATTTGGTTTGAAAATGATCTTAGCTTTTAAAAATGGTCGTAGGAATTATTTAAACGGAGTTGTACAACTTGCAGTTTTCGTGTTTATAAAATTTTAAATTTTAAGGGGAAGTAATGACTGTGAATTTTGGTTTAAAATATTTGAAAGTTATGAAAATGATTTTTGAGAATTTTTTCTTTATTTTAAATTGTGTCCTATGATTGAGGATTTACAAATCTATTTAGATTTTTGGTAAAAAAATAGATTTTGACTGATAAGATTATTTAAAATTTTAGTTTAATGTGGGATTGCTAATATTATTTTTTTTATTTATTATTATTTTTTTTGAAGAATTTCGAAGGATGTGATGGAAAGTTATTTTGATTGATTAAAGGAAGTTATCATTTAAAAGTTGCGAGTTTGTTGGAATAATATAGCATAAATAGAAGTTAAAATTGATTAGAGCATTGAGCTTAATTTTTTTGAGATTGCTTTTAATATGCTAAGAGTTTTATTATAAATTAATTGAAAATTTTAGAGCGTTAATTTTTGATTGATTCTGAAATTTTTATGGATTCGTAAATTATGAACTCTTGAGTTAAATAGTTGAATTTAAACGTTAATTTTGGAAAATGTTAGTAGTAACATGATAAAATTTTGCTTTGAGATTTATGAGAGTGATTTAAATTTTTTTGATGAATTTGAACAGCTTGGAGTGAATACAAATTTTGGTGGTATATTTTTGAAAGTTTATTTTTTAAAACTTTTGGAGAAAACTTGAGTTAAAATATTAATGATAGGCCACAAAGATAGCCCTAATGAGTTAGAACTATTCCACACTAATTGTCATGTCACTCATGACCATGATAGTAGTATATACACAAGTGTTGCTAGTCATCTACCCAGCTATGTGACTGTATTTTCAACTCGACTTACTCGACCTTCCTTCAATTCTAGATCTTTTAATTGCGACCTTCTAATCCATTTGCAATTTGAATAATGAGTTAATGGTTCCTTAATTGTATTCATCTAGGAGACTATCTTCTCTCCGGAATTGTGTTTCTAAATTATTTTTAATGGATTCTTTAATTAATTTTATTTTACGCTTTAACTTGATCTTTTTTATTTTGTGCATTAATTATCACCTCGTGAACTCCCACTTTCTATTTTTGATCTTCTGGCGTCCCCTACCATGACTTGTATATTTGGAGTACAACGCTACACTTTTTCTTCCAACAAATTTCATATGTAAGACCTAGACAAGTCCATCTTCATGTAGATGTATCATGTCCCACTAAAACACGTCTCCTTGTACACTATTTTCATGATAGGACCTTCAGGTCAAAATGGCCAAACTATAACCTCTACCATGACACCAAAATACTTTCCGACTTCAATTAAGAGATCCAACCTTGACTCAATCCCTTTACCCGATAGGTGAATTGTGTTCTACTTAGTTCCTTAAATGCTTAAATTTGTGCTTTATCTTGATTGCTTAACCCATTCCCATTACTAGTTTAATTCTTGTAAGTTGGGTAGAATACCTCACGGCCCAACAAAGCCTTTGTCCTTGTGACCCATGTGGATAAATTTGCTTAGCCTATAAGTTCAGAGGACCCTAACTTAGCTAGTCAACCAAGACAACTGTATAGGCCTGAACTTCGGGTGAGCCTTGATCTTAAAAGATCTGGAACTATTTAAAATTTCCTTCATCAGTACCACCCTTGCTCATATTTTGACTATCTTGCGTTGGTAACGTAGCTTCAGTTTTGCAAGCTTATTTCGTTATCAAGCTTGATCATGACATATTTTATTGGGTGCACCCACTAACATATTGTCTAATCAGAACTGGTGCATAATGGTCTGATCAACCGAGTGCACTTTGGTTCGCTTATCACATATTATCCTACGTGGATGGGGACATAGCTAAACTTGTCCTCTAGAGTTCCATCCGCGACTGTCTTGACAACTTCTTTTGAATTATTCGGTCGCCTTTGAACCACATATTCGTATTCGATAACGCCTCCTTCGAACTCTATATTGCGTTCGCCTTCAACTATTTTAGAAGGACGAAAGCATCGTGCTAAAACTCCTCTAACTGTCCTATCACCATGACCATTACCACCCAATGTAACCATATCTTTGTCTTGAACTACTCGACCTTTCCCTCGACACTAAATTTACAATCTTGACTTTCTAATCACTTGAATTTAAGAGTTATTACAATCGTCTCTTAATCATACCCTCAACCTAGACTACGACCATATAAACTTCCTTAAACCCTCCTATCTACCGTTGTGCCTTCTCACCCCCTCCTAATTCTTAATTTCGAGGACGAAATTCTTTTAAGTTGGGTAGGATGTAAAACCCCTAAATTTCTACTATATTATATATATATATATATTTAATTTGGTACTGATTTAAAATTTTTGTATTGTATGTCGCATAGTCGTATTGTACGTCGCGCACGAAATTTTATTTTTCATAGTTGCTCGACGAGTGCGAATATGTGCGAGCGTACATATTTTGAGAAAAATATTTTTTTATTTTTATAGTTTCAAAATAATATATGTAATATTTAATTTAGCTATCAAAATTTTCTAAATTTATGATTTTATTTATGAAAGGCCCTTTATTTGGAATAAATAATATTATTCATGCATACATATATTTCAAAAATATTTGCTAGTTTAATTTAAACAAAAAATATAATTTTCGAGATTTATTATTCAAAAAGATATTTAAAAATATTTATTATTTTCGAAATTATTATTATTGGTATTTTGAAAAATATATTTGGAAGTTATGGTGGCCATTTAAATCTTGATTTGATTATTGGATTTATTTAAATAGTTAAATATTCAAAATTTATTTATCCAATTTGATTTTGAGCTAAAAATTTAAATAGATTTAAATTGGATTTAATTGATTTGATTTTAATCTAAGAGAATTTGATTTGATTTAAATTATATTTGGATTTGGATTTGGATTTGGATTTGGATTTGATTGCTTTTAAATTAAATTAGGAAATATCTAAATTGGGTTTAAAGGAATCCTAATTCTTATCTAATTGGGAATTCCCACATCCTATAAATAGGTAGGTACTCCTCCATATTATTTTCACCACAAATCATCTTTCAAACCATCCTTGTCAAAATTTCTCTCTTTTTTCGTCATAAATTCAGCCTCAATTTTTGAAGGTTGTAGCAACTTCGAATGACCATAACTCCCAACTTCGGACTCCTTTTGACCTCCAGTTTTTTTTGTTGGAATCGTATTGAGGTATATTTTCTGAATGTAAATTTTATTTTCATAAATTTGGAACTTAATTTTCTGGAAAATTTGTGGAGTGTCAGTGGTCCGAAATCTGACACGTTTTAGTGTTTTTGAGATTCTGGGAGAACCAGGAATCAGAATCACGATCCGTTTGAAGTTTCGGAATACTGACAGAAAAATACAAATCATATATTTTTCGCAAAAGTTTTCTAGAATATTTTATTTTTGGTTTTTATTTTAGAAGTTTGTCACATCGTCTGAGTTACCTTGTGTAGCCCTGTGACTATTCTGTACCCAACGGGATTATCGGTTTCACCAGCAAGGACCTCAGGCAAGACACCTTGCCATTTGTTGTTTAATTATTTTAGCTCATATTTCATGCATTATTTATTTTCTTTATGCAAAATAAACTGTGATACATGGCATAACCTGTTAGAACTTACTGTTCATTTATATTTCCTGTTATGTATTATTTTTTTACATTAAACCTACATTTAAGGGACCACATTGTGTGTTACATTCATTGGCCTTGACATGTTGTACCACGAAGTTGTGTGTCGCATGTAGAACACGGAAGTGCGTGATTGGCTGGCCACCAGTACGTACAAGCCGTGCGATAGGAATAACCGCTAATAGAGATTGCATGCTAATTTGACTTAGCGGTTACAGTGGTTTGTGTTATGGATACAACACAGTAGGCATTGGGCGGGGAGGACAATTCCTTAGCGTATGGGCTTCGATGCACTTCCCTTGTGACCCGGACTCTCCGCTGGAGATACGGGGTTGATGACCCATAATTACTAACGGCCACTGACGATTTTGCGGAACGTCATGCTCTTACTGATGGGGCCTCTGGTGCCCAAGGGGGACTATGCCGATCCTATTCAGCCAGGGCCCATGCGTAGGAAGGATTGTTCTTAACTACATTTCACTTAGACCGGTTAGGCACCTTTATCCATTAGGTACGAGTACTTTTGGTTTGGGTACTTGTATCTGACCATGGCTTGGAACAATAACTTGTCGTGGATTAGTTTGTCACATCTTGTCCTTGTTTGGTTGTAGGTGTGACTTACTACTTTGATGAGAAGGTATTGAACCTTGTTGGGATCCGGATACCATATTGGATTCTTAGCATGGAAAGATACGTCACCGTGAATTAGTTTACCATCTCCTGTCCTTGTTTGGTTGGGGGGATGGTACGCTCGTTCAGTAGGTGCGTATTGTACCATGTTATAATTCGATTGACTTATTTATTTGAGCGATATTTATTCAGTTTATATGGCATGATATTATGTGTCTTGTTACGTCCCTCTGAGGACCTGGTCATCTCTACAGGTGTGTGCTATTGTCTTTCGCAGGTGCTCTATCCGTGGCCATGATCGTCATTACTTCTTCGAGGATGATTGCACTTGGATCGTCTTTGCTTCGCTCGCCAAATTCATATCTTTTCTTATGTATTTTTCTTTACTTGTTGGTAGTGGATTTGTCTCTGCCCAACATATTGTATCAAAATAATTCATTCTCATTATATGATATCTTTTATTCATTTATTTGTGTGGATGAGATTAGTTATGGTTCTACTGCATTTTACAGCTTATGTATTCATACGAGGATTCCATATATTGGAGTGTACTTCGTATGAATACAGCTGGCATGTCTATGTTTTTAGTCCTACGTATTTTGGGACTGGGGCGTTACAACACCTTGCATGCATGTCCTGGCTTCTTGCAGTAGGTACAAGGACCTACTGGCTGTCTCTGCTGAGCCTGCTGGATAGTAGAGGCTCTAGCTGATGGCTGGTACTGTTGTTGCTGGTAGCGGGGCTGTGGCTGATGCTGCTTGTGCTTCATCTCGGTCCCTCTTCTACTTGTACTTCATCTCCTTTTCCACCGCTTGTGCAACCTTCAGGATTCCTTTATAGGTAGTGGCATGGCTGGTGGCGATGGCAATGCGAATATCGTACGATTGCCCTTTTCTGAACTTCTTTGCCTTGGCTTCCGGAGTCAAGGCATCTGCAAAACGGCTGAGGCAGGAGAACTCAGCGTTGTACTCGTCGTTGGAGAGATTGCCCTGCTCTAGGCTCTCGAACTCGTTCTCTAACTCTTCTCTGGCCGCGTCGGGGTAGAACTTTGTCTTGAACAGTTCCTTGAATTCTTCCCAAGTCACACCTGGCGCGGTGAATCGAGGCTCGTCTCTATACCACGTGCAGGCGATGTCATAGAGCTGTATGCTAGCCGTCTCGACCTTCTTGTCTTCAGGAATTCGAGCCATCCGGAGGTTGCGGTCCACGTTCTCCAACCAGTCGTCAGCGTAGAGTATCCCTTTCGTTTCCTTAAATTCCCTGGGCCTAAGGTCCATAAAATTCTTGGAAGTTCCGGGGCGCAGTGGGGGAGCCTCTCTAGTCTGAAGAGCCACCCTCAGGGTATCACGGAAAACATCGGCCTGTCGCGTCTGGGAAGTGATGAGCTGCTGGATAATCCCCAGAAGCGTGGCATTGTCTAGCGCAGGTGCTGGAGGCAGAACTAGTGCTGGATGATGAAAGGGTGCTGGCTTATGGAAGGGTGCTGGCTGCTGGAAATGTGCTGGTGGTGGAGTCGGCGGAGGGAACTGGGAAGGTGGCGGAATGTCATCACGGCAAAATCTCGAAGTCTGCGGCAGGGGCGTGTCGCCTAGGTAGGTGAAGCGGTCTTCGTGAGTCAGTAGGGTTCCATTTGTGGAAGACCCGCCAACATTTGCTGGGGTGTTCAAGTGAACGGGGTTTCTGCTTTCAGAATCCATCTGACTGCCGCAAACATAAAATCGTTAGTTGGTATGATGATTCAAACAGGATGCAGATCAAAGGAATAATTGAGATCAAATGGAATTCAATAAATATTTTAAACATGTGGGGATGATACTTAAAGTCTACTCCAATTCGTAGGCCGCAGTAGTACATCTAAGTTGAGTACTACCACGAGTTTCGTTGTTTTTTGCGAAAACTGGACCTGCATGGGCCACCAAAAAAACGTGTCACGACCCGCACCCAATATTTGGGCATGAGCCGTGGGTACGTCCAGCCTACGCCGTAGAGTCGGCGGTAGTACGCTGTCTAGTCATCTCCATATTTACAAATACAACTATGCAGTTTATATTCATTTCCACAAAGTAAACCAATTCACAATTAGGCCAAATAAAATGGATTCTATAAATAGTTTGGAGAGATAGATAATGAATAATCTGACAAAACTCCAATATCGATCAAAATGTACTAAATGTCACAATCTCCATGGAAAAACAATATACTAAAGAACATCCACTAAACAACTCATGAGTCTCAAAAATAGGAATAACATCTAAAGTCTCGACTAAAATAATCTGTGAAAATACTAAGCAACTCTACTAAAACCCATCTGTAGTAGGAAAATATGCATAAGCAGCCTCCAGTTCGTCATGTGCGCCAAAATTCGGATCTGCAGTGTGCTCATAATATGTGGTACAAAAATCCTCTAAATCATCACCTAAATATTGGTTTTTCAATCAGGAATGGAATAAGCACACAAGCTGAAAAACTATCCGCAGCATAATAGAGTTGACAGTACATGAATATAGCATATGTGAAAAAGGAACAGAAAAGTGAGATGCTGACATGGTATATCTAGAATAAAATATGAATGAAAAAAATATAATATGTCAACTGGAAAGAATATGAAAGCATAGTGACATGACAAGTCGTGAAAAATAATAAAAGACAAGCTATCTAAGTGAATTAAAATATCTATTTCGACATGTGAACGGCTAGGGGTAATCCGGCACCCTGCACGTGTTGTGTGTAGCTGCTATTCTCTACGAAAGACACAGGGGACAGAAATGGAAGTTCACACGTCTACTAAAATATTTCCCCCTCCCGACCAGTACTCATGAACCCAAACAAGTCACGAAAGAAGCTAAATAAGAGTATAATAAATGGGGTTCATGATACTAACTCGTGTGTCCATCGGGTCATCAAGTAAGGGAACATATAAATAATATATACTGAACAAAACCATCAAAATTGGAAGCAGATCAGAAAGTGTACTTGCTTGTCGTCCCGAGCTGCGAGTACTGATCGATAATGAGTCAGAGTCCAACAAACCTATAGTATAAATTTCCATATTAATACACTATCAAAACTATCATGAATCTACTTATTTCTAGGCCTTATTCCATATGATGCTTACCACCCATTTACTACCATATTAGTCTCTAGGTTCAATAATACTCTAACCTACTTCATTGCCTCATTCATATGATTTCTTGAAATGACACCCTATTCATCTTTATTTCTGGAATCCATGTTAACTCTAGTCCCACATCTAACACCTGTGTTAAAGCACATTGTCTAATACTTTCTCTTATGTTATACTTCCCTCTAGTGCCTACAGTGACCTCCAGGTTGTGCCTAGCCTGTGACAAGGCTTGTGTAACTGTTATAATTAATTAGCTACTGTCCATATCAGGAAAACCCTTTGTTCTACAGGAACATATGTATACTGATGGAACTGAGGATTCCCAGGACCCTTCCTTTGGTGTGCGTATTGATCGATAGAAAGTTAAACAGATCTAATACGTGTTCTAACCCTTCATAGACGGAAACTAGGGTTCACGAATTATACCTGCGGCAGAAAGGAGACAAGTAATTCCTAGCAATCTCGAGTGGATGACCCCAAGATCTTCTGCATGTATTCCTTCCTCGAGTTGGACGTCGTGTGGGCGACGATCTCCCAACCTTTTCTTCTCCTTGGCAGCCCTCTCTTTCTCTCCTTACGTGAATCACGAATTTAGAGAAAGTTTCAGATTTCTGATCGATAATATGGCGGCCAGAGAATAGAGGATATATATAGGCTACGACAGAGACCATGAGGAGAAATTAGGGTTAGGCCTCCTAACGGATCTGGATATCCCGTGTTCAGCCTGAACACACAATCCAGGCCCATTAACAATAGCTCGGTCCACTAATGAGCTATTGTTGCACTACCTTCCTAATCCCAAATTATGTTTGTGGGCTCCTTTTATTATATGCTCGTTTGGCTCCCCATGTTAAGATATCGTATATCCGTCGATCAAATTAAGTTACTGACAACTATATTGATTCGACATCTTTTATCCTTAAGTAGTACCGTTCAACTTTATTTGTCATATCGGATATAATCTACCGACAGGGTTTATATGACAATCCTTATGAGCTCCTTAAGAGGACATCATCAACCCGATGTATCGGGACATGGATTCCATTTATAATCAACAGCCCATCATACATACAATGTTATTACCCAATTCATAGAGGTTGTTGATCCATAATGAATCTTACTCTTTTATGAGTTAAAATAATGCACACTGCATATACATATCCTTTATTATATCCGGGTTAAGAGCACAAGCATCCATAATAACAGAGGTGTTTGTTCTCTTATGTAGTAAGTACAAAGAGAACAACCTCAAGTGGTCCTGTTCAATACACACAAAATATACTAGTGTAAACCAATAGTCAAGATAGACTAATACCAGATTACACTACAACCTTTCCAATAGATTGTCCAAGTCCATCTAGGTTGTGAACTATTTATATACTCCATAGGGAACTGATAATATAATCTTCTATGTGACACCACACACCATATTATCTACAATATAGAATATCAGACATTTGCATTAACACTTGCAACAAATATAATATGCAAACATTTTCCCATATGATTCTCATTCAAAATTTAAGGAATTAAGGTTACCAAAAAAAGTGATGCTTTTAGTATATAACCCTAACAATCTCCCACTTATACTCAAAGCATTGCTTTTCAGTATACTGTTACAAATCTCCTACTTATACTTAAAGCCATGCTGCTACACATATGACTCCTATTCCCTCAACATGACTATCAAAAGCCTTAGCTGGTAAGCTCTTTGTAAAGGGATCAGCTAGGTTATCGGCTGATGCTATCTTGATCACAGCAAATTTTTCTTTCTTTATGAAATCTCGTATCAGGTGGTACTTGCACTCAATGTATTTGCCAGTCTTATGGGCTCGTGGTTCCTTCGAGTTTGCAACTGCACCACTATTATCACAATAAAGTGTAATAGACTTAGGCAAACTAGGTACCACATCCAAGTCCAACAGAAAGTTTCTGAGCCAAACCGCTTCTTTGGCTGCCTCAGAGGCTGCCACATACTCGGCTTCTATGGTGGAATCAGCAATACATTTTTGCTTGATACTCCTCCACACAATGGCTCCACCTCCCAAAGTAAACACATAACCTGAGGTAGATTTCCTGGAATCCCTATCTGACTGAAAATCTGAGTCTGTATACCCCAAGGGAACTAAACTATCTGCCTGGTAAACTAGCATATACTCTTTATTCCTTTTTCAGGTACTTCAAAATATGCTTTACGGCAGTCCAGTACTCTTGTCCTGGGTTAGACTGATATTTGCTGACCATGCCTACGGCAAAGCAGATGTCTGGTCTCGTACATAGCATTGCATACATTAAGCTTTCTACTGCTGAAGTATAAGGAACTGCCTTCATGTTCTCTATCTCTTTAGGTGTCCTTGGACACTGCTCCTTTGATAGAGAAATTCTATGTCTAAAAGATAAGAAACCTTTCTTAGAATTTTGTATACTAAAACGAGTTAGTACAGTATCGATATAGGAAGCTTGGGATAAGCCCAACATCCTTTTCTTGCGATCTCGTAGAACTTTGATCCCAAGGATGTGACCTTCTTCTTCCAAGTCTTTCATATCAAACTGTTTGGATAACCATACCCTTACATCAGATAACACCTTTACATTGTTTCCAATGAGCAAGATGTCATCCACATAAAGTACTAGGAACACCACCACATTTCCGTCACACTTTCTGTATACACATGATTCATCCTGACATTGATCAAATCTATAGGATTTTATCACCTGATCAAAACATATGTTCCAAGATCTGGAAGCTTGCTTAAGTCCATAAATGGACTTCTTGAGCTTACAAATAAGATGCTCCTGGCCCTTTTCAATAAACCCGTCTGGTTGCTTTATATAGATGTCTTTCTCAAGACTTCCATTAAGGAAAGCTGTCTTGACATCCATTTGCCAAATCTCATAATCGAGATGAGCTGTAATAGATAAAAGAATCCGGATAGACTTAAGCATGGCTACAGGAGAAAAGGTTTTCTCATAATCGATACCCTCTCTTTGAGTAAAACCTTTTGCTACAAGCCGAGCTTTAAAGGTTTCAACCTTACCATCTGATCCTCTTTTTCTCTTATAGACCCACTTGCATCCAATGGCTTTTATACCAACAGGTGGTTCTACAAGCTCCCAGACCTGATTAGAATCCATAGATTCTATTTCAGATATTATTGCTTTTTGTCAAGACTTTGTATCTTTATCTTAGAGTGCTTCATTGTAGGTACAGGGATCATAATCTTGTTCCTCAGGGATGAAGTCTGACGACTCTTCCAAGAACATATATCTATCAGGTTGTATCATAACCCTCCCACTACGACGAGGCACTATCAGTTGTGGTGTAACACTTGTGACACATTGTGCAGTTATTTGTGGTTCATCCTCTTGTACTGTTGGTACTGAAGTACTTGGTGTCTCACATCTCAGTTCTTCTAGAACAACTCTACTTGTGGGTTTATGGTTCATCACATAGTTTTCCTCTAAGAATCGGGTATTGGTGCTAACAATAACCTTCTGATCCTTAGGACTATAAAATAAACCTCCTTTCGTTCCTCTTAGATAGCCTACAAATAAGCGTACTTCTGTACGAGATTCCAACTTATCTGCTTTCCCATTCAGCACATGTGCTGGACTACCCCCAAATGCGAACATGTTTCAAACTAGGCATATACCCAATCCATAGCTCTGTGGGAGTAAGAGGTACTGACTTAGAAGGAACCAAGTCCAAAATATAAGCTGCAATCTCTAAGGCATATTCCCAAAATAAATTTGGCAAATTCGAATAACTCATCATTGATCTAACCATCTCCATAAGAGTTATATTCCTTCTTTCGGCTACACCATTCAGCTGGGGCGTTCCAGGTGCAGTCAATTGGGATACAATTTCAGCCTCTGATAAATAATCCCTAAACTCTCCAAAGAGGTACTCGCCACCACGATCTGATCGTAATAATTTGATACATTTTCTATGACGTTTCTCCGTTTCAGCCTTGTACTCTTTGAATTTCTCAAAGCACTCAGACTTACGGTACATCAAATAAATGTATCCATACCTTGAATAATCGTCAATAAATGTGACAAAATATTCAAAGCCACCTCTAGCTTGGATAGTCATGGGTCCACACAAATCAGAATGAACCAATTCTAACACATCTTTGGCCCTATACCCCTTTGCCGTAAAAGGCCTTTTGGCTATTTTACCTTCCAAGCAGGATTCACAGACTGGTAGTGCCTCCACTTCCAATGAACTCAAAGGTCCATCTTCAACCAGTCTTTGAATCCTTCTTAGGTTAATATGCCCCAATCGCAAGTGCCAAAGATATGTTTGGTTCATACAAGAAGGTTCTTTTCTCTTATTTAAGTTAGATGACATATTATTCATTTCCATAAGTTGCATTATGGGCAAAATAGGATTAATGACATACAAATTATCAACCAATGCACCAGAACAGATAACATGTTTATTCTTTTTAATAACAATATTGTCATTAAAATAAACTGAATATCCATCCTTAACTAACATAGAAACAGAAACTAAATTCCTTCTAAGTGAAGGTGCATAAAGACAATATCTCAATGTCAAAGACTTATTTCTACCAAAAGATAAAGTAATATCTCCTAATACAACGACCGATACTTTTGTAGCATCACCCATGAACAAGCATATCTCTCCATCGCTGAGCCGTCTGGTTTCCTGGAACTCCTGCAACGTATTGCAGACATGATTAGTGGCTCCTGTATCTACACACCAGGTACCGGTAGATAACACCGCTAAACATGTTTCAACTACTAGTAAATGAGATATACCTTCTTTGTTCCCTTGTTTGAGAAGTGGATAATCAGTCTTCCAATGTCCTGACCCTTTGTACTTGAAACATTTGTCTTTCGGCTTTTTCACCGCGCCTTGAGGTCCCATGCCCTTCTTTGCTGAGTTTTTCTGTTTCTGAATGTTATTCTTCTTCTTACCGCCTTTTGGCTTAGAAGTAGAAGCCTTTTCAGAAACAAAAACATGGCCACTCTACCTAAAGAGAGATTCAGCATCCTGTAGCTCTTTTGCAAGTTCTGCCAAACTATACAACATTTTCTTCATCTTGTAATTAAGGCAGAAATTGTCAAAACTTTTAGGCAGAGTCCCGATAATGATATCGACCTGGGATTTCCCATCGATTTCAGCTCCAAGGATCTCCATCTCATTCAGATGACCCATCATCTTGTGAACATGATCCCTTACTGGTGTACCCTCAGCCATTTTTGTATTCATCAAACATTTTATAGCAAACTGCCTAGCTGCTCTACTCTGATGTCCGAAGAGTTGCTTGAGGTTATACATCATGTTATAAGCAGTGGCCATGGCCTGATGCTGATGTTGCAGTACATTTGACATAGATGCCAGAATGTAACACCGTGTCATCTCATCTGCCTTTTTCTACTTCTTATAAGCCTCTTTGACCTCTTCATCAGAGTTAGCATCAGGCTTAGGTAGGCATTCCTCAACAAGTACATATTTGTACTCCTCAGCAGTCAGAACAATATCCAAATTACGTTTCCAGTCAATATAATTAGGTCCAGTAAGTTTGTTTTTTTTTAAGAATCACCATAAGTGGACTGAAAGAACCCATTTTTAAAATCCTAAGAATCACATAAATAAAATTATGTAGGACAAAAAAAACTTTTTGAATTAACTAAATATTGATTCCCTCAAAACAATAATAAGAAATTCACCAACACCTTGAACACCATGAATTTAGCATGCCACGATAGTGTGGACATATACAAATTCAACTTTGTTCAAGTAGGTTTTTCTTATTAATTTTACTATCATGTCAACATAACTTTATGACAAATAAAATTAATATGCTGGTCTTGCTCTGGTCATACAAATAATAGCAGTGACTCCGATGGGGAGGATACCATTATTTGTATCTAAGTGTATATCATTACTTAATACTAAGTCCATTACCTTGTAATGAGTTCCTTCAGATGGAGAAGTGAACACATACTAGGTAACTTTCTACAATTATCCCTAAGGAAGTTTGTACTGGTGATCCATAATTATACTCATCCGGTATGGAGGAAATCACTATAGCCAACACGCAAGTATAATTACATCACCTACAAACCAATAATGGACACCATAGGATTTAAACTAAATAAATATCCTCTCCCACTTAGTTATTTAACAATGAGGGTTTTTCTACTAGTTGATATTATGTCCATGTTGTCCATTATTAATGTAGGCTTGGTTTTTTTAGGTTTTGGGTGTCGATTCCTTCATCGAAAATCATCTGTCTGCCTCTGGACTGCTTAAAACCAGCATCTCGTCCGACGTCAGAAACAGCCACCACCGCCATCACGATTGATCAAAAAATAATTAAAATTACATCAATCCTATGTCTCCCGAAGTAGTTCACACATAATCTAGATTACAAAATTAAAATAATAAGCATGGTCAACCCTTGTGATTTTAATTACATCCACAACAACAACAACATCCACGACATGTCCGTGGTTTGAATAACATAATCAAAAATATGCATTGGACCATAATAGTTGGATCAAAGATGCCTGCAAAACCGAGTTAGAACAGATCTACATCTACCAACTATTACATAGTGCAGGTTTTATTGGACAACATGGACGTATCAATCAATATGTAGATCCAAAGTGGCTCTGATACCAATTGATAGAACTGGGGATTCCCAGGACCCTTCCTTTGGTGTGCGTATTGATCGATAGAAAGTTAAACAGATCTAATATGTGTTCTAACCCTTCATAGGCGGAAACTAGGGTTCATGAATTATACCTGCGGTGGAAAGGGGACAAGTAATTTCTGGCAATCTCGAGTGGACAACCCCAAGATCTTCTGCACGTATTCCTTCCTCGAGTTGGACGTCGTGTGGGCGACGATCTCCCAACCTTTTTTTCTCCTTGGCAGCCCTCTCTTTCTCTCCTTACGTGAATCATGAATTTAGAGAAAGTTTCAAATTTCTGATCGGTAATATGGCGGCCAGAGAATAGAGGATATATATAGGCTACGGCAGGGACCATGAGGAGAAATTAGGGTTAGGCCTCCTAACGGGTCTGGATATCCCGTGTTTAGCCCGAACACATAATCCAGGCCCATTAACAATAGCTCGGTCCACCAATGAGCTATTATTGCACTACCTCCCTAATCCCAAATTATGTTTGTGGGCTCCTTTTATTATATGCTCGTTTGGCTCCCCATGTTAAGATATCGTATGTCCGTCGATCAAATTAAGTTACTGACAACTATATTGATTCGACATCTTTTATCCTTAAGTAGTACCGCTCAACTTTATTTGTCATGTCGGATATAATCTACCTGCAGGGTTTACATGACAATCCTTATGAGCTCCTTAAGGGGACATCATCAACCCGATATATCGGGACATGGATTCCATTTATAATCAACAACCCATCATACATACAATGTTATTACCCAATTCATAGAGGTTGTTGATCCATAATGAATCTCACTCTTTTATGAGTTAAAATAATGCACACTGCATATACATGTCCGTTATTATATCTGGATTAAGAGAACAAGCATCCATAATAACATAGGTGTTTGTTCTCTTATGTAGTCAGTACAAAGAGAACAACCTCAAGTGGTCCTGTTCAATACACACAAAGTGTGCTAGTGTAAACCAATAGTCAAGATAGACTAATACCAGATTACACTACAACCTTTCCAATAGATTGTCCAAGTCCATCTAGGTTGTGAACTATTTATATACTCCATAGGGAACTGATAATATGATCTTCTGTGTGACACCATACACCATATTATCTACAATATTGAATATCAGACATTTATATTAACACTAGCAACAAATACAATATGCAAATATTTGCCCATATGATTCTCATTCAAAATTTAAGGAATTAAGGTTACCAAAAAAAGTGATGCTTTTAGTATATAACCCTAACATATGTATACAAGGTCCCATACATCTCCCTTATAGGATACACTACAGTGACCTCCAGGTTGTGCCTAGCCTGTGACAAGGCTTGTGTAACTGTTATGATTAATTAGCTACTGTCCATATCAGGAAAACCCCTTGTTCTACAGGAACATATGTATACAAGGTCCCATACATTACCTGGCCTGCTCCTTATAGGATACACTAATTTCGACTAGGATTATGGGTACAGGACATGAGTCTTTACTCCATGTGTCTATACCAGGGATAATGTGGATGAGCAGGGGTGGTTCCTCTCCCATACTTGTATTTGAACTGCACTTGGCAGTTCAGTCACTTTGAAATATAAATCGTCTTCTCAACAACCCATAAGGACTCTGCTACCCCATTGTTTCTAGGCTAGGTGACCTCCGTCCTTACTGTAGTTGCCTGTTTTCTAAATCTCCTTAACTAAGTTGTAGGAAACCCCTGCATCCAGACACTCTAGGAATCCAAGTACTCGGGAAACCTGGTACACCAGTATGAACACCAGGTATACTTGGGTTGTCACTCCACCTGGCCTATGAGCTAACATCCTAATTATTTCCCTAACCTATGGTCCCTTCCTACCTGTTGTCCAATCAGTACTCCATAGTACTCAAGTTCTCTGGATTCCCCTCAGGACATCTGACCCTGCCTATGTTGTTTTCTAATGTGTACTCAAGCCTAACCTATTCTGCTCTGATACCACCTATAATCTATTCTAGAAGGACACCATACTGGAATACCAGAGTTACATCTCCTTGCTAATATAGCTCCCTGTACAAACTAAACTCAGACCATAGTGGATGTACACATAAGGATGAATTAATCTCTCCATTGCCTGAGTCAATGAACAAAAACCCCCAAATCACACAATGGTGAACTGATTCACAATTATCAGTTTGTAAACTGATGTAATGTCAGTTAAGGATTGATACTAGTCTACTATTCAGCCACATACACATATACTAACATCAAAATCTCATAACTAGTAATAGGTTATATGTATATACATCTGTATAATACCCACATATAGCCACAATTACTCAAACTCCTTCTTTTCCTGTCACATGTGCCAGGCACATGACTCAATCGAGCCCTGTTACCTCTCCTAGACATCCCTGCCATGGGGTTTGCCCTACTGTGGGTGCCCAATTCCATGGCCAAGCTGGCTTATACTGTCCTGCTAACTTGGCCCTAAACAAGGGTCAGGATCCCCTGCTTATAGAGCCTTGCCAACACTCGAGTCTAAACTTCTGATACTCTTAGTTATCAATGGCTTAGTATCAGGGTCAGAACCCAGGCATATGTAGTGACTAAACTAGTGTCAATTGATTTAAATATGATTTGTATATAGAGAGGTATGTATAAGGGAACATTGTGTATTGCAGTATATGATTTGTATATAGCTAAACCAGTAGGTCATGGACCTGGGTGATCTCAACAGTATGAACCCAGGTATATGCAGTGGCTAATGCTGTATCACATTAACTAATAGGTAATGGACAAGTCAGACACTCATATGGCATGGACAGGTATCAAATTGGTCATGTATCTGAACATGAGGGATATAGGGACTGAATAATTTATAACCATATATAGACTGGGTATATTTGCATCATGATCCAGTTCACTATAGGGGCAGAGCCATAATCTATTGTCTGCTAGTGCAGGGAAATGAGGGATAAGGCATTGTAATGTGGTCTTGGTCAAGGATGGTATTGGATTTAGATTGAGTTCATCAGTTGAACACAAAGAAGTAAATCCAGGAAAAGTTTATGAGGGATGAGGAATTAATGTATCTTGTCCTCCTGGGTTTTACTCTATACTGCTACCCCCTAGGCACTAACATCCCATGTGCATTCTATACACAACTTAATACCACTGTAACCTGATATATGTGTGTACACTGACCACCTGTTCTTAGGATATCCCATCTACCTATGAGGGACAAGTCCAGTAGCTGCTATCCCTAACCAAACCTTGTTGACTCTAGCCTGTAGTCATCAGAAATTGGATGCCCAGACCTAGCTCTAATATTAGGGTTGAGTTAGTTCTAATTACTAGTCAGGTACAAGAATGTTACACTAGATTATCTAAGGTACCAGTATGACATTAGGGGTTGATCATGATATTCCAGTATCATATATGGGTATCCTGGGTCAAGGATGACATCCAGTACCAAAAAGTGATACTAAGTATTCACTTTGTGGCCTGGCTGTCTCTGTTGATACCCCTGACTGAACATGGGTACATGGACTAGTCTCCTACTGTTGGTCAATGCCTACACCCTACTTACTGACATCTAATTATATAATATTCACTGGTGTTCAGATTTACCATAACCCATTCTTATTGCACCTATGGTCCTGTGTCTATGTACCTGTATAGCATACACTAGTGTTAGTTTAGTCATGTCCTGCCTAATTGCTGGTACTCAGTATGACAGGACAAGTCACAGGTGGTGATTTGGGATACCCCGGTATTTGGTCTGCTCTCATCCATTGCTACTAATCTCTTTCACAAATTACTACAAATACCATGCCTTCATTGGTGTACTAGTAAGTTAATAGTCTTATTGAATCGAAATTAGGGTGGAGGAAAGTTACCTATTGATGGTTCGATTGCTTCGATCCTGTAGGAAGTTGCCTCGACTTCGAGAGGGGAAGACTGGGAAGAACTCGGGCCAAGAATTTTAGGGTTTAAGGGGAGGCGGAGGCATTAATTAGCAATATATATATATATATATATATATATATATATATATATATATATATATAAACCCAATTAAATCCTGCTGAGATAAAGAGGAAGGGAATTTAATCATATCTGCAACTGCTCTGAGCTTAGCCGTTGGAAGATTTTGAATACTGGGTTTACATCCCTGGTTATCAATTCTGTTTTGAATTAACACATTACATTTAGGACCCTAAATGTTTGGGAGTTTGAATTGGTTCGGTTCTATCAGTGTTTAGATTTTGCATTTAAAATATATTATTTGCAATCCAGTCCTTTATAGACTAGATAGTTGTAAAAGCCCCTCCTGTGTCTCTTCTTGTTTATTAAGGAATAACAATACACATATATTACATATATACATTAATTATTCAAATATCTATTCATTAATTAATAATTTAGCAAAATATGATAACATAAAAAATGGGAATTATGTGTCAAGGGCTCATAAATCTACCCTCCTTAAAACAATTTTGTTCTCAAAATTAAAGATACACACAAGAGTAGGAAATTATACCTCATGCTTCAAAAAGGTAAGGATAGCGCTCTCGCATCTCGTCATCTCTCTCCTAAGTGGATTCGCCCGGAGAATGGTGCCTCCATGCGACACGTACCATTGGAATGGTCTGGTTGCGTAGCACCTTCTCCCGACGATCCAAGATCTCCACGGGCTGCTCCTAATAGCTAAGGCTCGGCCCCACCTCAATCTTCGAGTGGTATAGCACGTGACTGGGGTCTGCCACGTATCATCCCATCTGGTACACGTGGAATACGTTGATCACTCCTTCCAATGCGGGTGGTAATGCCAAGCCGTATGCCGCCTCTTCGATTTTTTCGAGGATGTCAAATGGCCCGATGTACCTCACACTGAGCTTTCCGCCTCCTCCGAAACGTATCGTACCACGTGTTGGTGATATCTTCCAGAACACCATATCGCCCACCTAAATTTTAGCAAAAGGGCACGACCTATTCCTAGCATGATTAACAATTACAACTAAAAAAATATACCTCAAACTCTAATGGTCTCCGGTGACTGTCGGCCCAGTGCTTCTGCCTGTCCTGAGCTACACGAAGTTGCTCCCTAATCAGCTTCACCTTCTCCGCAACATCCACAATCATCTCGGGCCCCAACAGTGCTCTCTCACCCACGTCATCCCAAGACAGTGGGGTACGACATCTCCGCCCGTACAAAGCTCAAAATGGGACATCCCGATACTAGATTGGTGGTTGTTGTTGTAGAAGAATTCCATAAGGTGAAGGTGATCCTCCCACGAGCCGCCAAAATCTAGTACACACGTCAGCATATCCTCGAGCGTCTGAATGGTCCGTTCCGACTGCCCATCTGTCTGTGGGTGATAGGCTTTGTTGAACTTGAGCGATGTGCCCAAGCTGGCCTGCAGACTCCTCCAAAAGTGGGACGTGAATCTGTTATCGCGATTGAAGATGATACTCACTGGAATAACGTGCAACCTGACGATCTGCTTCACATACAACTCTGCCAATCTCTCCGTGGATAGTCCCACTTTGAATGGTATAAAGTGGGCTAATTTGGTCAACCTGTCAACGAGGACCCAAATTGCATCCTTTCCGCCTGGCAAACTTGGAAGACCGGAAACAAAATCCATAGTGATATGTTCCCACTTTGTCACGACCCGATCCCAAATAATTGGATCGAACCGGATCATGCCCAGCCTGCACCGTTGTTGAGACGGCGGCAGTAAGCTGTTCAGTAGTAGATAACCATACAACAACACTATATTTGTCACAACTCAAAATTCGGAAATAAAACTTTATTAAACGTTTACAATGAAATAAAAGATACAACTTAAACCATTTTTTTTATACATCATGAATAAAAGAAAACTCTAATCAAACAGCTCAGCAATCTCGAATTCCTCGTCTTGGGATCGCGTAACAAAGCCTCATCAGTGATACCTAAAATGTTGGGTCTCCAGTCAGGAGGGAGCAAAGTATAATTACGAATATCCAATAATTCAAATAATAATTTAAAATTTGCAATGTTAAACAATTTGAAATACTTTAACAATATTTTCCAACAATTCTACAATTGAAAACAATGTGATTTGAGTAGGTAACGAACTATGACCGGCTTGGGATGATTCAATTATATCCTAATGATACGGTCCGGCCTATCCTCGTGTATAGGAGGAATCAGCTCGCACAATCAATGATGCAATATAGGGGTATTGGTCATAGACGCTACACTAATCCCCCAATATCCCGAGTCAATCAGATTCAATCAATGAGTCAATATTCGAACTCTAGGAGAGAGTTCCGTGTAGCAATGTGGTTTAAAATTGCAATAAAACAATTACTAGATAAATTATCAAATAGACATAACTGCACTTGCCTTTGTATTAGAATGACTGGAAAGATGAGTCGGTACCGAGGAGGAACGTCAGGTGTAACTTCGAGTTCCTACAGTTGAGAACTCGACTTAGAACCTTGAATAACCAGACTAAGTGTGCTAGTTGCAATCTCTAGTAGTAAATCCTAGTCAGGTTTTAAGTTGTATTAATTTACAGCTAACGATTACGTCGCAACTATGTGCGTTGATTAAGCCGGTTAATTGGATTATTTGGAAATAACACGATAATCAATTTAACTTGGGAAAACTTTGAGTTTTTGTAATATATTTATAAAAATACAGTTTCTTTTAGTGATAAATCGTGAACTAGTTATTTTCTAATATTTTATCCATATTAATTAATTCTTAATTAATCAGTAAATTACGCTCTAGCTACGATTATGCGTCTAATCAAAAACCACCCAAATTCCACATCCACCAGAAAAATAAAAATAAAATAAAACTATGCTACACAATACATTGGCACAGCTAATGGTCCTAGGGTGGGCTTATGCCCTGTACAATTTTCTTTTACATCAAATAAGAGAAATTGACTTAAATTATTAAATAAAGTGCGGTAATTAACAAACTATAGTAAATAGCCTAAATATTAATTAAAATAATTAAAGATGAAAACTAAGAGTCTCAGACTCGGTCCATTCCTCAAAATTCAGCTAATACCACAACGCTCGGTCGGACCGGTGCGTTTGTATTTCGCCGGGGCCCACAGACCGGTACGGTCCTCGCCCGAAAATCGGTTTTAGAAATTCATTTTCGAAAGCCAGTTTTGAAATTAATAAAAATATAGTTTTGTAAAAATTTGGGCAGCACTTCCTCTATTTCGGGACAAACCCAAAACTGGGAAGTGCGCCAACAAACTCCTGCAAAATATTTTCCACCCCAAAATAGTCCACAGAATATCCACCAAAAATAATCCCAAGCCATAGAAAAATAATTCCAACTCCACCGAATAATTCCCGAAATATCCGGGAATCCCAATCCAACCAATTCACACCAAACCCGCAGGTAAAACACAGGAAAAATAAACTAACGCGGCTAAACGAAAATATAACGCAGCTATCCGGATTTCCCGAAGGGAATCCGGGGGACCGATCTATCATCATCGACTACTGAAAATGAAAGCAACGGCAGCGAAATTATACCTCGGTGCTCGGCTAGAGCTCTCAGAAAATATTAAAGAAATAATAGAGATCCGATCAGCAACGGAAACCCGAGACAGTGCTGGAACCAGCGTCGTTGAAGCAACGCCGAGAAAAACCAAAGAACCAGAAATTAGGGCACGACCGAACCAACAGTAAGGCTCCCTAAAGAGCAGTGAGTCCGGAGCAGCAAGCCAGCAGGGAATCGCTGACGAATTTGCCGAGGGAAGCTCGACGGAGAAGCGCGGTCGCCGGAGAGCCGACGGGAAAGGCGCGCGGGGTCGCCGGAGATGGCAGCGTGCGCCGGAGGGCGCGGGGACGACGAGAAGGGCGCACGGGGGTGCGCGCCGGAGAGAGGCTCGGCGAGGAGCCGGCGCAGAGGGGGCAGCGCGCGAAGGCTGACCCGCGGGGGAGCCGGCGAGTGGCGGCCGGAGTAGGCCGGGGCGGTCGCGGGCGTCGCGCGCGGGAAGCGGCGCTCGTCAGCGACGGGGGAGCCGCGGAGAGGGGGCTCGGGTCCGAAGCGAGCTCGGGGCACGCCGGAGGCGCGGTCGGCGGGATGGCCGCGAAGGGGGTCGCCGGCCTCGGGGAAGCTCGCCGGAAGGGATCGGGTTTCTAGGGTTTCGGGAGGGATAGGTTTTCTCCAGGAGTGGAGAGAAAATGGGGAAGTGAGAGAGAGAGAAGAGGGATTAAGAGATTACTCTCTGTTGAGAGTTGGTGAGTTGTTTGAGAGATTTGTGAGCTTTCTGTGGAGAACGTGGGGATGAGGGATTAATAATGGGGAGTTGGGTGTGTGCGTGTGGGGGTTACTGGAAGGGGAAGAGGAGTGGGTAGTAGGGTGAATTTATCATTCTCTGTAATGTGAATAATGAAGTGGGGAGTTGATAGGTTGGGAGTTATAAGGAGATAAAAAAAAATGAATGTTGTAGTGGTGGGAGTTAGAATAGGAAGGGTTTACCAGTTCCTAGGGAGAAGTTGCTGGTCCTTCGGGACCAGCCCAAATGTTTTATTATTATTTTTAATAAATATTAGTTAACCAAGATTTGGAAAATAAGAAAGGGAATTGGATACAGGCTCAGGCCTGGGTCTGGGCTCGGACTCGGGTCTGGGTCCAAAATCAAAAATCCAAGTTATTTATAATTTTTGAAATTCTTTCCATCCAAAATATTTAGTATTAATATTAATAATAATAATTTTGAAATATTAATGAAACATTATTTAATATATATTTACAAATAATGGGTTTCACACACTTCCACTCGGGAATCGGTAATGGCTGAAGTAACCCTCCGGGTCTCTGTCTCTCAGCTTTGACCTGCTGACACACAAGGCATCTAGAAACGAAGTGTGCCACCTCACGCTTCATGCCGTACCACTATACGTGGGCTCTTATATCCTTGTACATCTTGTTGGATCCAGGATGCTAGGAATACTGAGAACGGTGTACCTCCTGCATGACCTCCTCTCGCAGCTCTCTACTAGGTACACACTGTCTCATCCCCTGCCTCAACGAGCCATCCTCTGTAATATTGAAAGTCCTCTAGCAAACCAGCCTGTGCCTGTGCGATTATACTCCTCAGCTTCTCATCCTGGTGTTGTGCCTCTCGTATCTTGTCCATCAGTCCAGACTGAATCTGCATGCCCATCATCTGCATCTCGACTCCAGGAATGATGACCTCAATGCCTAAGCTCTCCAAGTCTGCCAATAAGTGCCTGTCTCACGTCAAGAACATAGCTACCGGATACCGACTCAAGGCATCTGCAACTACATTCGCCTTCCCAAATGGTACTACAACGAGATGTCGAAATACTTCATCAATTCTAGCCATCTGTGTTGCCTCATATTTAGCTCCTTCTGCGTGAAAACGTACTTCAAGATTTTTTGGTCAGTGAATATTTCCACACGCTCTTTGTACAAGTAGTGTTTCCACAACTTCAGGACGAATATAACTACTGCCAGCTCTAGATCATGGGTGGGATAATTCTTCTCATGAGGTCGCAACTGTCTGGACGCATATGCTATCACCTTCTTGTTCTGCTCTAAAATACACCCCCAAGCCCTTCCCTGAAGCATCATTATAGATAGAAAAACTGCCAAAATCGGATGGTAATATCAATATGGGAGCTGTCGTCATCCTTTTTTCAGCTCATCGAACACAGCCTGGCAGTCCTTTGTCTACACGAACTCCAGGTCCTTTCGAGTGAGCCTAGTCATCGCCTCTACAATCCGAGCAAAGTCCTGTACGAACATCCGGTAGTACCCCGCCAATCCCAAGAAGCTCTGAATCTCAGCCACAGAAGTCGGAGTAGTCCATGACTCAACAGCAGCAATCTTCTTCGGGTCAACGGATATACCGTCTTCTGTCACTACATGACCGAGGAATTCCACCTTGTCAAGGAAAAACTTGCACTTTGAAAGCTTCCCGTAGAGTTTCTCCTTCCTGAGGGTCTCTAGCACAATCCTCAGATGCTCCTCGTGCTCTTCCAACGACTTCGAATAAATTAGGATGTCGTTGATGAAGACCACTATGAACTTATCAAGGTATGGATAGAATACCTTGTTCATCAAATTCATGAAGACTGTCGGGAATTGGTCAACCCAAAAGGTATCACCATAAATTTGTACTGGCCGTACTTGGTCTGGAATGCTGTCTTCGAAATATCTTCTTTCTTCACTTTCACTTGGTGGTACCCCGACCTCAAGTCGATCTTCGAGAACACCCGTGCACCGCTCAAATGATCGAAAAGATCGTCAATTCTTGGTAGCGGGTATTTTTTCTTGATCATCTTGTTATTCAAGGTCCGGTAGTCGATACACATACGCACTGTCCCGTCCTTCTTTGGCATGAACAATACTGGTGCTCCCCAAGGTGACGAACTCGATCTAATGAACCCTTTCTCCAGTATCTCGTCGATCTGCTTCTTCAATTCCATGACCTCTTTGTTGTTGATTCTGTTTACTCGCTGCGACTCTGGCTCCGCGCTTGGCACAAGATCAATGGAGAACTCAACGTCTCTATCTGGCGGCAGACCTGGTAGCTCCTCTGGAAATACGTCGAAAAACTTCGCGATGATGGGATGAGGTAGCTCCTTCTCCGCTACCATGGTCCCACAAAGAGCGTCGCCACGTTGCTCTACTGCTCCTCTAGCGAACTCGAACACGGTCTCCCCATGCGGACTAAACACAACACATCCGCGGTGACAATCGATGCTAGCAAAATTTTTACTCAACCAATCCATGTCGAGCACTATATCAAAGCTCGGGAATAGCATTATGAGTAAACTAGCACGCATTTCCCGGCCTCCTATGGTAATGCGGCGATCGACGCAAACATCCTTCACCAAGATGATGCCTCCGTCAGTCGAGATTTTATAGGTGCAGTCTAAAGGCTCAGATACAATACTATGTCTAAAAATAAAATCTGCAGATATAAAGCTATGACTGGCGCCAGAATCGAATAATGCAATAACTGAAAAAGACTCAATGAGAACAGAACCTGCTATCACATCAGGAGATGCTAGTGTCTCATCGACCGCCATGGCATATGCTTTGTCCTGCAGCTAGTGCTGGACGAAGCACACCTGCTGTGTGGGCAGGGGTCCCCTCTGCTGCTGTGGTATCATAGGCTTCGTCGGTGCTCCTGGGACAGGAGCTGCCCCTGTTCTGAACGGGGTGGTACTAGAGTGCACTCTTGTACCTGATGTGCACTCGACCCACAGAATAGACATACTCCGAGTCACTTCCGACACACATCCCATGTATGCCCTGGCTTCTTGCAGTAGGTACAAGGACCTACTGGCTATCTCTGCTGAGTCTGCTGGATAGTAGAGGCTCTAGCTGATGGCTGGGACTGCTGCTGCTGGTAGCGGGGCTGTGGCTGATGCTGCTGTGCTGCGGTCTTCCCCGAAGAATTGGATCGTTTTGCCGATCTGGACTGGCTATTGCCTCCTTTTAGGCGTCTCGGTCCCTCTTCTGTTTGTCCTTCATCTCCTTTTCCACCGTTTGTGCAACCTTCAGGATTCCTTCATAGGTGGTGGCATGGCTGGTGGCGATGGCAATGTGAATATCGTGCGGTAGCCCTTTTTTGAACTTCTTCGCCTTGGCTTCCGGAGTCAAGGCATCTGCAAAATGGCTGATACGGAAGAACTCGGCGGTGTACTCGTCGATAGAGAGATTGCCTTGCTCCAGGCTCTCGAACTCGTTCTCTAACTCTTCTTTGGCCTCGTCGAGGTAGAACTTCGTCTTGAACAGTTCCTTGAATTCTTCCCAAGTCACACCTGGCGCGATAAATCGAGGCTCGTCTCTACACCACGTGCAGGCGATATCATAGAGCTACATGCTAGCCGTCTCGACCGTCTTGTCTTCAGGAATTCGAGCCATCCGGAGGTTGCGGTCCACGTTCTCCAACCAGTCGTCGGCGTAGAGTATCCCTTCCGTTCCCTTAAATTCCCTGGGCCTAAGGTCCATAAAATTCTTGGAAGTTTCGGGGCGCAGTGGGGGAGCCTCTCTAGTCTGAAGAGCCACCCTCAGGGTTTCATGGAAAACGTCTGTAAAACCCCTAAATTTCTACTATATTTTAGTAGTGATTTTTTTGTATTTATACGTCGCATAGTCGTATTACACGTCGCGCGGGAAATTGTGTTTTTCGTATTTACTCGTCGAGTGCAAAAATGTTTGAGGTACATATTTTAGAAAAATGGTTTTTGATTTTATTATCGATAATGGTTTCAAAATTATATATATAATAATTATTTTTATTAAAAGTTGTGAAAAGTATCTATCGAGGTTGCCAAAACTTATTATTTTAGTTATTTATAAAAGGCTATCTTATTTTAGTAAGTGGTAATTTAGAAAACTAGATTATGTGAATATTCTACTAGTGTAAAGCGCATGAAAATTATTTCATGTATATTTTCAAAATTTATTTTTATTATTTATAATAATTTATTGAGCAAAAAGGTATTTTAAATATGTAAATATTTATGTTTATTTTCAAAATTATTTTTACCTAAATTATTTAAAGGGTATTTTGAAGATATTTCCTACTAATATTTAAAACATATATTAGAATTTTTGAAATTAATTATTATATAAATTCTATAAAAAGATATTTGGATATATTTGTGATAAATTAAATTGTGATTAGATTTATTGATTTAAATTAAATAGTTTAATTTAAATATGTAATTTATCTATATTTAAATTATATTTGGATTTAGATATGAATGTATTGGTTTAAATTTAATAGTAAAATTATCCATTTGGATTTAATAAATCATAGTCTTTATCCTAATGGGATTTCCACCTCCTATAAAGGGAAAGGTACTTGCCCTCTTTTTCTATGAACTCCACAACACCAAATTTTCACAACCAACGGTGCATCGTGTCCGTGTCCATGCCTTCCCATCTACTATAATGTTCTAATACAAATAAAATTTCATCTTCTCTGTGTCGGACACCCCTGACACACCATCAAATCCCTAACCTAATCCGACCTCCTTCCAGTCCAGTACCCCGATACCCGACCCCTGCCATATTCAGCACCTCCATCCACAGACTCCCCACCACGCCACCACCACTACCAATCTATGGCCAACGTCACCTCCATCACCACAGACCTAGCCACCACTGACGACGACCCTAACCCAGCCAACCCTGACATCTTTCCAGTTGAACACCAACCTCGGCTACCACAGTTTCTACTATGGCCAGATTGCTCGACTGCCGAGCCCTGCGACCACCTTCACCAACATCTTCGTCACCGTCCGTGCCACTATTCCCGTTCATACCGCACCGCCCGGCACTGCCACCACCATATTGGCCTCAGACTCCACCACAAACACCCACACTGCCACCACGATCGGACACTCCGACCAATAACCCAACACACAGCCATCACCACCATCGTAAACTTACCTCGACCGAAAGCCACACCACCATCTCCCGGAGTGCTTGCAGCCTACTCCCTCACCTCGTAGGAGCTCCGTGCCCAACTATCAACCTTCACCACCGTCGCCACTGCCTCTTCCATGGAACACCCTGCCGCCGCCACAAGCCCTAGACTGGCCCACCATCCCACCAGTCAAGCCCGCGTCACCGCCACCACCGCAAAATGAATCTGGCGGCCACCAACTACCAACCACCGTGGCTGACTTCACAAACCAAACACCAAAATAGAGGAAAGAGCCCCAAAGATACTGTCCCGTCGCGTGCGACCGTGCCGAGAGAGCTAGTGCAGTCGGCCGCCTTGATCCACGCCTGCGCCCGTGTAACCACTGACATCATATCCCCTCTGGAAGTTGTGCCAATGTCGACCTCGTGCACCCTCTTCGTTGTCGCCCAGCCCTCCTCTATCAGCCGGTGATGACCGTCGCCCTAGCCTCCATCTCAGGCGCCTCTCCACCGCGCGACCCCCTCTTCAGAACCCCCATCCCCTCTACCTCACTCCCTTGTGCCGCCTCACTGTCCGCCGCTGGACCCACCTCCTCATCGTCGTTCACCGACAGCCCGACCCCGGCACTCCCGGCCGTGCCCAGCGACCCCCATCCGCCGAAGCCGCATTCGCTCCGGCATACTCCACCTAGCCATGGAAACCTCCGTGCCGAGCCGGATCGCCCAGATCCGATGACTTCAGCAAGTTCCGACGCCGAGCCTCTTTCGCCCGCGCGCTCGAGCACAGGACGCCAGCCACCGGTCCGCGCGTCCGTGACGTCCCTCCGAAGCGGTCAGCGCTGCACCCAGGAGCAGCCAGCCGCCGGTGAGCTCTCCCATCCCGATCACTTTCCTCACTCTCTCTCCGCTCCTTCCTTTTTTAGTTTTCCTTTGAAGTTTGATTCATTATCAGCCCCTCTTAAATCTTCAAGGAAGAAAGACACAGAACATGGGGTGTATTAAATATTTTATTATATCACTATGTATGTATATTAGTGTGTAGGCTAATATGAATACATATTCTCATAATAGTAATGGACTTTCGTTTTAAGAGGTTTAATTATGTATTTTGGGCTTTAACCTGAATTTCGAGCATGAGATTTAACATGTTATAATTCAAGTGGGATTCTAAATATTTTTCTAAAAACTACATACAGATATTATGGGGTTAACTTCATTAAGGTATGTTTTAGTTTTATAAATAAATTTTTGGCTTTATATCTATATGGTTTGTTTACAGGATTGTATATATATTGTTTTGGGCTCATTTGGGTTAAGTTTCTATTTTTCCAATAATATGGGTAGAGGTATTTTTCACAAAAAATTCCAAGCATATATTTATATATGTTCCTTGTATAAATTAATTTAGGGTTTCCATACAAAGAGTTAACTATTATATATATATATATATATATATATATATATATATATATATATATATATATATATATATATATATATATATATATATATATATATATATATATATATATATATATATATACATACATATATATATATATATACATACATATATATATATATACATCATAATATATATATATATATATATTATATATATATATATATATATATATATATATATATATATATATATATACATACATATATATATACATACATATATATATATATATATATATATATATATATATATATGTATTTTTACATATAATTTTATATATTTTATATATTTATATATGTATATATGTATATATATATATATATATATATATATATATATATATATATATATATATATAATATATATATATATATATATATATATTTTATATATATATATATTTTATATATATATATATATATATATATATATATATATATATATATATATATATATATATATATATATATATATATATATATATATACAAAAAGTATTTAGTAGATGTTATATAAACTATAGGAAATTTCCAAATATATATATATATATATATATATATATATATACAAAAAGTATTTAGTAGATGTTATATAAACTATAGGAAATTTCCAAATGGGTTCTATGTATATAAGTATTTTTGAAAAAAAGAAGAAGACAAGTTATAAATAAGCGTTTTGTTATTAGGCTTGGCCCTACATATGTTTTAAATCTACTATATAATTCTAAAAGTAGATTGATATATTAAGTATGGTTTTCTAAGAATAATTATCTAAAGTATTATTTTTGAAATATCGTTTCTGTCAAAAATCAATTTTTCGAACTTAATGTCTTTAGCCAAAAATGATTTTTTTCTTACGATGTTCTTAGGTATTTTTATATGCTTTTCTCGACTTGTAAAAGGAAATCATTTTTTAGAATTTCAATTAGTTTTTTTAAAAATCATATAATTATTATTCATCAACTTTTCCTTTGTTCTTCCGTCTGTGACTCAACCCCATTCTGACTATCCCTTCGCCAATTCCATCATTCCTCCTATTGACCCTAACTTATTCAACTATTTTGAACCCGAAGGACCAATCCGTGCCATCATTAGATGCTGTCTTGCGTAGTTATAGCACCGAAGTCGATCTTGTGCTACCTTTATTGTACCATACTAGGCAGCAAACCAGGCGACACACCAGGCAAGTATACCTTGCTGATTTACTGTCATATTATTTATTTTCCGTATTATTTACTTTGTTTCATATTATTAGTTTCCTTTGTTATAAATTGCGCGTCCAAGCCACACTTGGGTGCAAGCGACTTTATTAGTCGTTTTACTTTACTATATGCATGTTAACTTAGTTTTAGCGGACTACCTTCTTGTTGAGGGATATCCTTATATCTCCTTGGGCCATGACACTCACACTACACGGTTTGAGACATGTTGTTAGGGACACAACTTATGGATTGTCCATCTCTAAAGTTGAGTGACGGTAGTTGTTCGTAACTGCTATGACTAGGGTTTTATAGACTCAATCAGTTACAAAACTGGGCGGGTCATGGACATGACTTGGTCAGTATGGGAAATATTGGGAGAGGACAGTCGCTAATGCGTATGGGAATCCAAACAGGTAAACCACAGTCTCATGATGGAACTGTGGCAATTTATTTGCAGATGCCCTCTGACGTTTTGGACGTTACGGACGGATAGGTATGACTGGATGCCTGTTGCGTACTTATGGCCTAAAATCTCACCCATGCGCATGAAAGCTGTCCTCTAATTGCACAATAGATGGTTAGCATTCCCTTTTGCATATTAGTGTCTAGGAGAGTCTTACATATTAAATATGAAACGCTTATTTTTTGTTCCAAGGTCCTGGAACATATTAAATATGTTTCGGATCATAAATATGTTCCTATTATATTACATTTTACTTTTTAGAAAAATTATTTATTCAAATACACTTTTGTAGTGTTTCAAATATGTTCCAAATTAAGGTTGCACCCATGCATGTCACATAATTACAAAATAAAGCATCCAAATAAGCAAAATCATTTTTTTTCTTCAATCGTGTACAACCAACCCAAATGTTCCAAAACTTTCCAAACTTTTCCTCACATATTTCACAAAGTTTTTATCTCCCTCCATAATCTTTCAATCTCCCTCCCAATTAATCTTATAGCTCCCTCCATCTTCTTGCCATCAAAGGAAGCAATGCCGCTGAAGCAATCCAAGGCGAACCTTGCTAAGAAGCAGAAGGTCCTGGAGGACAAGACCTTCGGCCTCAAGAATAAGAATAAGTCCAAGAATGTCCAGAAGTACGTCTAGAACATCTAGCAGTCCGCCCTGCCCAAGCCGAACGCCTCCAAGCCCGCAGCCATAGTAAAAAAACAAAACCCTAACCCTAACCCTAGTATTTTCCTATCTCTGTCAGTAATTTTATCGAACACCTTTTTGGGTTCTGCAGAAGGTGGAGGAAAAGGCCAAGGAGAAGAAGCTGAACAACATGTTCAAGATCGTCGTCGGACAGCCCAAGGTCCCCGCCGGGGTCGACCCCAAGTCCATCCTCTGCGAGTTCTTCAAGATCGGCCAGTGCGCCAAGGGCTTCATGTGCAAGTTCTCCTATGACCTCAACGTACAGAGGAAGGGGAAGAAGATCGACGTCTACAGCGACAAGCACGACGGTAAGGCTCGCTCCCTCCCTCCCTCCGATTTCTTCTTCCCGTGCAATATTATGCTATTTTTCGTAAAAATTAATTGTTGGTACGTCACAGAACACAGTTTTATTGCTAAGATTGCATATTGAATGCGTGAACTCTGTTAAGTTTGTGTTTAGGCGGACACGAGGTCGAAAAATGTTGTTGTATGTTGTTTTAGGGGTTTTAAACTGAAATAATGTAATTAAAAAAATGTTGTTGTATGCTATTTTAGGGGTTCATAATTATGGTTATTGTTTTATGCATGTTTGTAAGCACTTCTTGGATGCAGTAGAAAAGAAACAGTACAGCTGGTTATGGGTTTGTCCCAATGGTAATAAATAGTGCCACTATAGGCATGCTTTACCCCTGGATATGTCTTGAAGTCTCAGATGAAGGCTTTATTGGATGAAGAATCAGAAAAGATAACCACTGAAGAGGAGATTGAAAATCAAGTAATTGCTATATTTTTTGAAGTAGTTCTTTCTAAAATCCATTACTTATGTGAAATTACAATTTTAGCAACCTCTTGTTATTTAAAGCTAATGACTCTCTATTGAGATGACAACTAGCTTTTCTCCAATAGCAAGTGAAAGTTGCTACAATAACTCCTATGACTTCTGAATTGTTCTTTCAATGGAAAGGAAAAAGATGGAAGAAAGAGATGCTGGTCAAGCTGCAAAGAGGCCAGAGAGGGCCAAGAATGATCGTATGAGGTATTTGCTTAACCTCTTGGCTTTCCATCCTTGAAGATTCTAATTTGATTTAACTAACCGGTCAAAACTATTTTCTTTTCAGCGACCATGAGCTATTCTATTCCAGATGCTAGTTTGTTTGTGGATGATATTGAAGCATGTGAGAAATACCAAAGAGAACCTGAGGATAGCGAAGATAACGTATCCCCTATTTGTTTTCTTTTATGGTAATAGTTTGCTTGTGTAAAGATGAGAACATTATAATACAACAAGCCATTCTCTGTGAAGTGTCATTATGGATATGGTAGAACATAGCCACATGTTATTACTGCAAAGTAGGATTGAAGAACAAAGGTAATGAGACGACGATTCATAATTATGTGCATGCTTGTGTATTATGCACACAAATAATGGTCTATACTAATACCATATTAACGTGATACATATGATGCATACTAAAAAATGGTACATAACATCACAGACAAAAAGACATGGATTTACCATAAATTTGTTAAGTTTTATCAACATCAGTTTTTTTTATCAATTATTTGTCTTATCTGTAAAGTATGTATGGTAATTATGACCTTTCATACAGCGGTTTGACTTTATGGCATCAATATGAATTAGTTCTTTGTTTTAATCCTCTCATAAGAAAAGCTTATCTTTCCTGTGAACTTATAGGAAGGTTTTATATTTGTCCAATGTTTCAAAGGATTGTTTCACAAGTTCGTTTGAAGATCTCACCAAACGAGGAAGGGTTTGAAGATCTCGCCAATCACAAATCTTCATACTCGCGTAAGGTCGCCATCAAGGAAGGGTTTGAAGATCGCTATCCGCGTATGATGGCCGTCGAGGAAGGATTTGCATCTCAGGGCTGAAAAGGGTTTGAAGGGTACCATCATGCACCGAAGAACGGTTTGTTCTTTATATTTCCTTTGTTTTTTTGTTTAATTTTTCAATTTCACCATGCCTCTCTCTCTCTCTCTCTCTGTATGTATGTATGCTAATTTTTCAATATATATTTAAGTAGTGTAATTTTTGTTTTCATTTTTCCCCAATTTACTCCAAGTGACTTTGTTCTCCATACACAGATAAAGGTTGTGTTCGTTAATTACTTTTGTCATGGATAAATTTATGCATACTTATGTTCTAACCTTACATGTCATATCACATACATGATTCCTGTATGGCAAATGCTTAAAAAGCAAATTCGATAAAATGAATACCTTGCTTTAAGCTTCAAGATTATCAAAACCAACAATTCTTATCATTATCAAATGGAGTCAACAAAGTTTATATGTACAATTATTCTTTTACAAATATATGCTAGTATCATATATGAAATACTGAATTGATAATACGTTACCTTAATGACAGGTCTTGTTCTTAAGTAAAATGGAACATAGGTCATTCTGCAATGACATAATTCATTGATATGAAATTGTTGCAATATTGTTTCTTATTAATTTGTATCCAAAGTTTTAATAATAACTCATTTTCACCTTTTTTTGAGTATTTGATGGTGATACCATCATTAATGAAGCCTTTCCTATGGATATCGTTTGTCAAAAAAAAACAACTCAAAGTTCAAAAATCTCAACTAAAATATTTCCAGTTACCATAGATGACTGGCAAACTGAAGTCACCCTCTAAGAGTTAGTAACACATTCATGCCAAATGCAACTTTGGCAAGAGAGGGCTTTGGTTGCCTTGTCATGAAACCTTGAGGACAAGATGGCACATAGAATGACCTATCGTATAGGTAGAACAATTTGAACTAACATTCCAACATGGACATGACACATTCAAGGCATCACTTTGGAGTGTTTGAGAACAAGCATATGGTGCACTTTTAACTTATGAATGGTGAAGTAGACAATGATCATTGACCTAGGTCAAAGATGCTTTGTACATCAGTATTTGGGTATGCAGTGGAGGATATGTTGCATGGACACGAATACGACACTACATGATACAGATACGAAGACAAGAACCTGGCATTGATACCTGTGGGCATTGTTTAAATATTGCTTGATCTTTTTGAAGTAGGTATGTATGAGAAGTATTCCTTGGTTAGTGAGTACTTGGTGTTGGCATTAAATTGTTGCAAGGTATCTTCTTGCATCGTGCTAATTGACTTCCACGGGATGAAGGTTGATATGAACTTGAATTTGGTTAACTGATGTTGGAGTTCTTTTATAGCAAAGTTAAAATTATCTCTTACCTTTGCAGGATGTTGCAGTTAAAGTATTTTCAAAGAAGGAATATTCAGATGAAGTTATAATTTGCTTTAGGCAAGAGGTAACATGCAAATTCAAATAACATTTTCTTTATTTAATATTTTGATTGTAAACTTAACTTGGTATATGACTAATTAAGAAGCTGCATATGTTCATGCACAAAGTAGTTTGCTGCAGAAATGTATCTTCATGGTTGACTGCAACTTTATGTATTTGTAACATTGATATAGGAGTCCAATTTGCATGTCATATAAATCTTGGAAAATTATAGTCTAGTTAATGCATGATTTAAAACTGGTTTGTATGAAACTTAGTTGTGCAAATTATGAGAATGAGACATGTTAGCAAGCTAAAAAAACATGGGAGCATTGCACCCACCTTGATCATTTTCTAGCTCAATTCCCGAATTTGTTTTGCATCTTATCTTGTAGTTGTCAAACTATTTTACTTCAGGTGTCACAAGTGTGATAAATAATTGATACATTCATATCTATTGGTTGCTTTGCGGAAGAAGAATCAGTCGTACAACACGGATACCTACTCACTCAGTTCTTTCTATTTGGTATTTTCTAACTCAGTGTTTGAGGGCAACACAACACTATTAAGGAGTGCCTTTGATCTCATGTTTAACCAGTCTTGTTCTCAAGCACAGTTTTTTGTTCTTATCTGAATATGGCTTCTATTTTCCAATTTCGAGTAATGGTTTTTCCAGTTTTTATTTTATTTTTAATTTGACCTTCTTAAGTTTTCTTCTTACTCAATTCTTTACTTTTGTAGTATATATGAAATTGAATCTGAAATTCAAGAAAATTACCGAAACCACCCAAAACTGCCTCTAGTAGAAGGATTCAAGCTGGCACATAATTCTTTACTTTCGGTACCGATCTGGTACGGCCGATACCGATTCGATTTGGCATGTCCCGATTCGATACCGACATTGGAAGGTCTCTTTTTCGGTCAATTCAACAAAAAAATTGGACGGAAAATACAAATTTAACAATGTTGTAAAAGCATAGTAAGCTTGTAAAAGAAAACTTATTTATCACATGTAAACCAATCGACGAGGGTGACTACTATTCATTCAATTTCAAAGTTACTAAGAAACAATACTGGAAATACTTAAAATTATGTCTAAATATATAAAATATATTTTCTAAAATGTTAATAATTTATTAATAATTATTTGTTTTTTAATACCAACAAATACGATACTCCGATCCGAAACAGCCGATACCGCCAATCCCGATACTCATAGGAATGGTCCGATACCGATTCCAATACTGATACTTCGAACCTTGTTAAGACATGACACTACTAAAGGAAGGACATTCTTATGATTCTGTAAGAAAAAGGAACAATCTGGAGTATCTACCCTGTTACCAAATTCAGAGTCCTATGTATGTGGCAAAGATAATAGTATTAAGGTTCACTGTAGTGAATTTGAAGTGATTTTCTTTACTCATACAATTGTAAAATTGTATGTTCTATGTAAAGTCAATTGTAAAATTGTATGTTCTATATACAATATCTCTTAATTTGATACAGTATCAGATGGCTCCTGGTACATGTGCATATCTAATAAAATTTGATGCAATATCTCTTAGTCTACTTCTATATATAGATAATTACACCTCATATTTGATATTCTTCATACTAGTAATTTTTTAAATTATATTGAGGATGTATTGTGGTTCATGACTGTAGGGTGCTATCAATAATAGGCGAGAGCTAACGGAATGCTTGTTTGGTCAAAAAGGTAATCTTCCAATAAGAGCATCAAACGCTTTTCAATCACAAAATGACCACCGCTGACCTGTAAGCAACACTTATAGTTGAATAAACTGCAGCATACATTACCTAGCGAAGCAAAAAAAAAACCCTCAAATTAATGGCCATAATCAGCATATCTAATGTCATAAGCATGGCTAACAGAATACTTTACAAAAGAGACCTCCAGCGATTGGAAAGATTTTGTGGATTCATCGAGCACCAGCATTTCACTGTTCGATGTTGTCACGACCTGCACCCTAGAGTTAGGGCACGAGAACGTAACAACGCCCAGCCTACGCCGCAGTATCGGCGGTAGAACGCTGTCCTAGGTCTCAATGCATCTAACAGTATAAGACTAAACAGTTTATACTCCCCGAATGGGGGTGACATAGCAGATACAGACTCAATCACATCTAAGATAGAGCATGATAAGGATAGATAAAACATGAAATCCAAAAGAGATACAGGAGATAGAAGTCTAAGTGTCTAAGATACAAAAACCCAAAAAATACACCTCAAACTCATATACAGTAATCCACAAAGTAAATACAACTCCAAACAAAATGAAATAACTACCTAAACAACCTCTACTGTGTCTTCTCTAGGCTAGCAGGCAATCCCCAAGCTATCTGTAAAATTTATCAACGGGTCCAGTCAGGACTGGAGGGAGCACAGTACATCTCAACAATTCATAGCAGGTTAGAAAATATAGACATGCAGTAAAGTATGATACAAGTACTGAAAGAAGTGCAGTATAAAAACAAAGAGAGAACTGTAATAGAAATATCTACTATAAATAGAGAGCTAACATGTGGCTAGTGAGTCAGAGTACAATATGAACATGTAAATGGCCTGGGATGATTCAATGAAGACACTACGGAATGATTCAATGAAGATACTACTGGTGTATTATTCACATGTCCACTTCTACTCCCCCGTACCCCCAATCAATACACAAGGATCCAGCCAGGTTATGTTATATGATTCCATGCACGGCCCCCGAAGGGTGATACATGGATGTCCCATAAATGGGGAGTCTGGGGGTTACCCAACTGTGTAAGATTCAAGAGACTCTGTGATCATGAGGGTATATGTCACAAGTAATCAAGTGAACCAATAAGCATAGTGATACGCCATGTAAGTGAAACGCACAGAACATATAGTACCCGATGCTCCCTAAGGATAACATCTCAAGAAAGGATCCATATAGTACCAATCCGTGTGACCATCGTGACAGTACAAGTAAAGTAATCTACTGCAGGAAATAATTCTAAGTAGGATATAAATGATCAGAGAATGTACTCGCCTGATATCTGAATGTCCAAGGTAAAGATACTGTCCGAGGAGAGGTGTCTGGCTCCTAATTAGAACAGCACAAGTCACAGCATATCCAGAAGGGTAATATAAAGCACTACAATGCATTCTACATGAATCTAGGTCAAACTAGGCCAAAGTCAACCCTTGGTCAACTCTGGTCAACTGCACTAGTCAAACTAGGTCAAGCTAGGTCATGTCCTAACCCAGCAAGTCTTACTAGGCCTAACCAAGACTATCCTAGCAAGCACACATCAATACAAGGCTATACAAGCCAACATACACCTAACTCTATATAGCATGCAATTATTCAATACTCAAATAGGCAAGAATTCACATTAGATATACACTAGGTAATCTATTACTTTAAGCTATATATGTCTACACATATATACATATGCATATATTGGTATTCAACATTAGGTCTATAATCATGACATTTCAAATGGTTATATAAACTTATATATTACAACACAACATGCTAACATATATATAATATACATACATAGCTAAGTTAACTATATTCATAAATACTTATTTAAGAGGCTATGTGTGTGTATGTGAACATGGCAAAGGGGCAAGTGAGGGTTAAATGGGCATACATAGTGTATACATATCAAAGAGTGTCAAAGTGTAAGTGAACAATGTGTCAAGTGTGATAGTGTCAACATAGTGTAAGGGGTACATGAGGTAATATAGGATTTGTGTTAACATAGAACATTACATCTCATTAACTTGTATATTGCATACATTACATCTATTATTACATTTCATTCATGCTTGCATTCATTCATCATTCATTTATTCTCTTGCACTACTATATGCACCATACATTACATACTATGGAACCTACATATTCATTACAAGCCATACTTATACATGCTTACATTAGATAGGATACTTACACCTCATACATCATTTATTTAACTATTTACTCATGCTTGAATTCTCTATTTAATTACATAATGTATATACATTAACATGGGTTAAAATCAAATAGAACATTATATTACACACAAGGGTGCACAAAATGGATATGCCGAATAGTAACTCCTACTAATAATCAATACTGTACCATCTCAGCATGAAATAAAATCTAGGATTAAAGTATGTTATAGATCTATGTGTTAGCTTTCCGAAACTTCAAACGGATCGCGTTTTCGTTTCTGAAAACTCCCGGAATCGCGAAAACACCGAGAACGCGTTTGTCTTTCGTACAGCTGACACTCAAATAATTTTCCAGAAAGTTACAGAAAGAATTAGGCCTATTAATATATGTTTTTGGAAATCTAACTTCAATACGCTTCTTTTAAAAAAAATGGAAGATTAAACCGAGCTTTGAGCTAGAAGTTATGATATTTCTAAGTTAGGGCTGAAATTAAAAACGTGGATAAAAATCATGACGGATTTAGATAGTTTGAGCCAAAAGATTACACAAGATATATCCTAATTATCCACAACAATAATAGCAATAATAATATGAGGAACCACACTCACAAACTTGATTATATAATCATTATGAACCATTTATTACATATATAAATATAGATACACTCTCATTACAATATATATATATATATAAATCTATATATGTAACATGAACACATCCACAACACAAAGGACACTCCTATGACCTCCAAATGGACACAAAATAGACACAAATGGAGATACAACCATGGGGGTCATTCCTATGGGTTCAAAATAGATCTATATGCACGAGGAAATGAAAAAGAGAAGGGATTTATACCTCCCGGTAGATCGAATCGAAGAAAAACCTTCCCGGAGCGACACCGACACGTAGAGATTCCAAAAGGACACGAACGAGCTCCGAATCCTCCCAAACTTGGGTAGCTTCCTCCTTGAATAGAATGGAGAAGGAAAGAAGAAGATTTGGTGGTGAAATGGAATGATTTGGTGGAGAAATTCTAGGAATTGCTCTCTAGGAATTTGGGGAAGAACAAGAGAGAGAAAAATAGATGGATAATGACAAATGGGAGGCTCAACCCTATCCTTATTGTGGCTGGCCATAAAGGTGGTTTTGTCCTATTAGGAAAAGTCCAAAAGCCCCTACTAACCTATTCTATGAGTATTAGGAAAGGGCTAATTGGTTGGGGCTAAATTAGTCATTCTATAGTCTCTAATCACACTAACCTTATCCATAATAATTAGTCTAACCTCTAACTAAAATATTTCTATCATGTGGACTAAAATTAATATCATGTGGGCCATGCCTAACTAGTGTGTGGGTCCCACTAGAGTCAAACTACCCCCGGGTCCCCGTTACAAGTCAGATTGAGATGAAATTCGAACCCGACTTAAATAATCCCAAAATAATATCATAAATAATAAAATAATATCAAAATAATTCAAAGAGGTCAAATGCAAAAATATCCTTAGGCCAAAAATGACATTAAATATCATAATCACATGGTTAGGCTCTAGGTCAAACAGTCTCTAGGGTTTCACTAGCAAAACGTCAAAACCACAAGTCATTGATTTAAATAATTTTAAAATAATTTAAAATCAGCAAAAATCATATCATGAATTAAATATCATTATTAAAATAATTATAAACACAAAATTTTAAAATTACCCTCATTTGGGAAACTGGGTGCTACAACTCTACCCACCTTAGAAAAATTTCGTCCTCGAAATTTAAGATCGATAGTACTCCTTCTAGAGCCTCTAACCTACCCAATATCTAAGGTAACACTTCCTAACACTGGAATAATAAACGGACATCTAAAAAATGTCAATCTAGGAATACCTCCAATACTGCTCTGCTGTACGACGGTAATGGAACTTCAATAATATATGGACTGGAACCTATATCCAAGGGACTGGACCTATTTTAAAGTGGTCTTAACTAAGGATGAAAGGGAACTGATCATAGGCTATAGGTATGCTCAAACTATTATCTTCTTATTAACCATCTATTAATACATTCTATTACCATAGGAACGATGCATTACTAAGACATATAGACCCCTATCTCTCATAACACATTTATACTCACCAAAAGACTAGTACATCCTATCAAGGCTGATACTATAATCTCTCATAAATCTCATAAGCTATATGTTTATAGACACACATCCCCACATCCAGGACTAACCTATATATATCTACAACTGATACTAATAGGATGACGTCCCTATTTCCCAACAATCAAGGTCTAAAATTTTTTTTTTATCTAAATCATGCAATTTGAAAGAATAATATACAAGGTCAGGGCATACCGTAGCAGTTGGAAGTCTCACCTAGGTATACTAGTCATGCTAACTGAATCGGTCATAGGGTATCAAAATACACAGGCAGTCTAGGGTGCTAAACAAAAGTTACAAAAATAACAAACTATCAAAACTGTAAGGCAGTCTACCATCCTATATTAAAACTGGTACTTATCATAAAAATAAAGAAAAGTAACTACCCATTATCTTTAAAGGGTTCAGAAAAAAAAAATCAGAATCAACGTTAAGGAATGAAAGCCAATTTCATGAAAATTTCTAATCACGATACGTATTAAGAATATTTAGTCTCGATACGATCTAAGTTGATCAAATTGGGGAAAATCAAGATTTAGGCAATATAGAGGACAGGTTCAACAAAGTCTGAGATCGAGCATACAAGGATAGAGATTCAGGTCACAATCAAATTTAATTCAATTAAGTACAACCCAAGATATAATATAATAAGAAAAGATAATCGAAGTCGATTTGGTCGGATTAAGGAAACTAGGATTCAATGATATTGAAAACCCCTTTTAGAGAAAACAGGAAAATATTTCATACGAAGTCAGCAAATCATCTCTCTCCAATACTATCAGTTTATCATTTGCCAATCATATTTTTCTCACAAACCCAAATATAAAATCAACCTTCATATGACTACCCTCAAAAATTTCTATAACCTTCAGTCATCTAAATTTTACCATGATCACCATAGACAAAAATTTTTAACTTCCAAAACATTTTTCACGAAACGTACCCCTCTTTTTAGGAGTCGACACTTATTCATTTAATCGAAATTTTAAATTCCTTCACCTCGTTTTAAATTAGATCCGAAACCTCTAAATCCGATTTATGAAATCCTTGAATTTGTTTAAATCAAGTCTTGTATTCACTAAACTCCAATACCACTATGTCATACAAATTTATTCTTGTTTATAAATTAACCTTCATATTTTCTTCAACGTTTACCTTCAAATGTTATCCTTTTGAATTCCACAATTTCTCCCAATCATCTAAAATAATTTCTATAACGTAAAATCCTTGTGTTCTCTCTGTCTCTAGTCACCCTCTTATAATATCTAGTTCAATTTCGCATAATCATTTAATACAATAAAAAATTTTACTTCTTTTTTTAAAAAAAAAATTCTACATAGCCTCAGAGTAAAAGTTTTTCCGAAATCAATAACCAAGATTTTCCAAGTTCTCAAAACTAGGTTGACCTCGAACATCCTTATTAGTTTTGAAATACATCCATGAATTATCCATAACCAACTTTCTGTGGTTGTTTCTAAATTGATAACATTTATCCCTCGATTTCATTTTAAACCTTTACCACATCTCCATTTCAAATTTTTTATATTTGACATCCAACACTCTGATTCCTACAAATTATTTATGATAACCAATTACATCATTTCCGAACTAGATGATTTACGTCACTTCCTCAACATTTCTCAGATAAAAAAAAAGAACGACATAAAGATTCAAGAGTTTTCAAGGTATAGCTGACAGAATTATATACGAGACAGGAAATTGATATAATCAGGACATGTATATAAGACAAAAATGATGGTAATAAAAATACTGGCAAGAAAAGAATGATAAAAGAATCTGTTCTGCTTATATGTTTAAAAGAGGGACCCATTTTTTTTGAAACAAGAATTATAATACCAAATCCAAAATAAGGCCTAGTAAAATCATTGGTTTATTGTATTAAGAAGAAATAAATTTTTGTAAGAAGTTACACAAGGTTTATAAAAATAGCTAAAGCTATATCCTAAGTAAACAATGAGAAACAAAACAAAACAAAACAAAATTTTCTTCTTCTTCTTTTTTTGAATGACTGAAACAAAAGTCGCAAAACATGTTCGAAAATATTTAAGATACAATCTGATAATCATATGCGTCTATCCAAAATCATGGTACTCTAAATCCTCGTCATACTAGTGAGCAAGGCTACGATAATCACAGAGCCCTTGACTTATGTACATATCTCTAGAATCATGGTATTTAACATTTTCGCGGTACCGCTAGCTTGGCTGCGAAAACCTTAAATTTCTACACCCGAGAAATATATCCAGAGTCAGACTATATGTCCTCACCATGCTGGCTAATGTGACTATAAAAGACTAGATTCCATAACATAGATGACCTAGCCCATATAATTTTATCTTGCAAAAAATTAAATTAAATCAACAATGAATACCCAAAAATCAAATCAAATTTATCAACGAACATCAAACTCAAAAATGAACAAAAATCCATCAAAATCAATAATTACAAACTCAAATTCAATAATAATCTATGAAAATAAAATTCAATAGCAGAAAGTAAAGATAAATCAAATCAAGGAAAAAGAAAAGAGTTTTCAAATCGGAGTTAAACAAGATTCTCAAGGGTCGTCCCAGGAATCTCTCAAGGGATCCTAATTGTGATTGAGTATCTTCAAAAATATATCCTAATCTACTGCAGGCTGTAGTGGTACTCTAGTTCGACTACCACTACACAAACTCGACCTGCATGGGCCACCACTAAAAACGTGTCACGACCCGCACCCTAGAGTTAGGGCACGAGAACGTAACAACGCCCAGCCTACACCGCAGTATCGGCGGTAGAACGCTGTCCTAGGTCTCAATGCATCTAACAGTATAAGACTAAACAGTTTATACTCTCCGAATGGGGGTGATATAGCAGATACAGACTCAATCACATCTAAGGTAGAGCATGATAAGGATAGATAAAACATGAAATCCAAAAGAGATACAGGAGATAGAAGTCTAAGTGTCTAAGATACAAAAACCCAGAAAATACACCTCAAACTTATATACAGTAATCCACAAAGTAAATACAACTCCAAACAAAATGAAATAACTACCTAAACAACCTCTACTGTGTCTCCTCTAGGCTAGCAGGCAATCCCCAAGCTATCTGTAAAATTTATCAACGGGTCCAGTCAGGACTGGAGCGAGCACAGTACATCTCAACAATTCATAGCAGGTTAGAAAATATAGACATGCAGTAAAGTAAGATACAAGTACTGAAAGAAGTGCAGTATAAAAACAAAGAGAGAACTGTAATAGAAATATCTACTATAAATAGAGAGCTAACATGTGGCTAGTGAGTCAGAGTACAATATGAACATGTAAATAGCCTGGAATGATTCAATAAAGACACTACGGAATGATTCAATGAAGATACTACTGGTGTATTATTCACATGTCCACTTCTACTCCCCCGTACCCCCAATCAATACACAAGGATCCAGCCAGGTTATGTTATATGATTTCATGCACGGCCCCCGAAGGATGATACATGGATGTCCCATAAATGGGGAGTCTGGGGGTTACCCAACTGTGTAAGATTCAAGAGACTCTGTGATCATGAGGGTACATGTCACAAGTAATCAAGTGAACCAAGAAGCATAGTGATACGCCATGTAAGTGAAACGCACAGAACACATAGTACCCGATGCTCCCTAAGGATAACATCTCAAGAAAGGATCCATATAGTACCAATTCGTATGACCATCGTGACAGTACAAGTAAAGTAATCTACTGCAGGAAATAATTCTAAGCAGGATATGAAATGATCAAAGAATGTACTCGCCTGATATCTGAATGTCCAAGGTAAAGATACTATCCGAGGAGAGGTGTTTGGCTCCTAATTAGAACAGCACATGTCACAGCATGTCCAGAAGGGTAATATAAAGCACTACAATACATTCTACATGAATCTAGGTCAAACTAGGCCAAAGTCAACCCTTGGTCAACTCTGGTCAACTGCACTAGTCAAACTAGGTCAAGCTAGGTCATGTCCTAACCCAGCAAGTCTTACTAGGCCTAACCAAGACTATCCTAGCAAGCACACATCAATACAAGGCTATACAAGCCAACATACACCCAACTCTATATAGCATGCAATTATTCAATACTCAAATAGGCAAGAATTCACATTAGATATACACTAGGTAATCTATTACTTTAAGCTATATATGTCTACACGTATATACACATGCATATATTGGTATTCAACATTAGGTCTATAATCATGACATTTCAAATAATTATATAAACTTATATATTATAACACAACATGCTAACATATATATAATATACATACATAGCTAAGTTAACTATATTCATAAATACTTATTTAAGAGGCTATGTGTGTGTATGTGAACATGGCAAAGGGGCAAATGAGGGTTAAATGGGCATACATAGTGTATACATATCAAAGAGTGTCAAAGTGTAAGTGAACAATGTGTCAAGTGTGATAGTGTCATTATAGTGTAAGGAGTACATGACGTAATATAGGATTTGTGTTAACATAGAACATTACATCTCATTAACTTGTATATTGCATACATTACAACTATTATTACATTTCATTCATGCTTGCATTCATTCATCATTTATTTATTCTCTTGCACTACTATATGCACCATACATTACATACTATGGAACCTACATATTCATTACAAGCCATACTTATACATGCTTACATTAGATAGGATACTTATACCTCATACATCATTTATTTAACTATTTACTCATGCTTGAATTCTCTATTTAATTACATAATGTATATACATTAACATGGGTTAAAATCAAATAGAACATTATATTACACACAAGGGTGCACAAAATGGATATGCCGAATAGTAACTCCTACTAATAATCAATACTGTACCATCTCAGCATGAAATAAAATCTAGGATTAAAGTATGTTATAGATCTATGTGTTAGCTTTCCGAAACTTCAAACGGATCGCGTTTTCATTTCTGGAAACTCTCGGAATCGCGAAAACACCGAGAACGCATTTGTCTTTCGTACAGCTGACACTCAAATAATTCTCCAGAAAGTTACAGAAAGAATTAGGCCTATTAATACATGTTTTTGGAAATCTAACTTCAATACGCTTCTTTTAAAAAAAATGGAAGATTAAACCGAGCTTTGAGCTAGAAGTTATGACATTTCTAAGTTAGGGCTGAAATTAAAAACGTGGATAAAAATCATGACGGATTTAGATAGTTTGAGCCAAAAGAATACACAATATATATCCTAATTATCCACAACAATAATAGCAATAATAATATGAGGAACCACACTCACAAACTTGATTATATAATCATCATGAACCATTTATTACATATATAAATATAGATACACTCTCATTACAATATATATATATATAAATCTATATATGTAACATGAACACATCCACAACACAAAGGACACTCCTATGACCTCCAAATGGACACAAAATAGACACAAATGGAGATACAACCATGGGGGTCATTCCTATGGGTTCAAAATAGACCTATATGCATGAGGAAATGAAAAGGAGAAGGGATTTATACCTCCCGGTAGATCGAATCGAAGAAAAACCTTCCCGGAGCGATACCGACACGTAGAGATTCCAAAAGGACACGAACGAGCTCCGAATCCTCCCAAACTTGGGTAGCTTCCTCCTTGAATAGAATGGAGAAGGAAAGAAGAAGATTTGGTGGTAAAATGGAAGGATTTGGTGGAGAAATTGCTAGGAATTGCTCTCTAGGAATTTGGGGAAGAACAAGAGAGAGAAAAATAGATGGATAATGACAAATGGGAGGCTCAACCCTATGCTTATTGTGGCTTGCCATAAAGGTGGTTTTGTCCTATTAGGAAAAGTCCAAAAGCCCCTACTAACCTAATCTATGAGTATTAGGAAAGGGCTAATTGGTTGGGGCTAAATTAGTCATTCTAAAGTCTCTAATCACACTAACCTTATCCATAATAATTAGTCTAACCTCTAACTAAAATATTTCTATCATGTGGACTAAAATTAATATCATATGGGCCATGTCTAACTAGTGTGTGGGTCCCACTAGAGTCAAACTACTCCCGGGTCCCCGTTACAAGTCAGATTGAGATGAAATTCGAACCCGACTTAAATAATCCCAAAATAATATCATAAATAATAAAATAATATCAAAATAATTCAAAGAGGTCAAATGCAAAAATATCCTTAGGCCAAAAATGACATTAAATATCATAATCACATGGTTAGGCTCTAGGTCAAACAGTCTCTAGGGTTTCACTAGCAAAACGTCAAAACCACAAGTCATTGATTTAAATAATTTTAAAATAATTTAAAATCAGCAAAAATCATATCATGAATTAAATATTATTATTAAAATAATTATAAACACGAAATTTTAAAATTACCCTCATTTGGGAAACTGGGTGCTACAGATGTACAGTACTAGAGAACCTAAGCAATTTCGGTGAGGCAGTTTGTTTTATCCAGGGTTCTGAAGGTTGTCTTTGTTTCATGTAGGTTGATTGGAAAAATCTTAGAGCTAAAAGAAAATGTAGGATGGGGCTCGACTTTGGTGACAATGTATGGATTGCTTGGCCTGAAGAATTGCAGGATTTTTATAAATCAATTTCTACACTTATTCACAATCTAGTTACTAACTTTAAATTTTGGAAAATGTAACTGTTCTTCCAGTACTAGACAACCCGAGATCTGAAGGTTGTCTTTACTTCATGGTAGGTTTGATTGGAGAAATCTCAGAGCTAAAAGAAAATGTAGGATGGGACTTGACGACGGCGATACTGTATGATTGCTTGGTTTGAAAGGAATTGCAGGATTTCTATAAATTAATTTCTACACTTATTCACAATCTAGTTACTATCTTAAATTTTGCACTTATTCAATTTCTGCACTTATTCACATCTAGTTACTATCTTAAATTCTGGAAGAAGTAACTGAGCTTCCAGGTTTCAGAAGTCAACTTGTATTGTGGAGGTACAAACAAATGGTCTGCAGTTGCTGCTGTTAATCAACCTATTATTTCAGACGATATTGTTAAGATTTATGTTTAGTGTTGCTAATATTAAGGTGCTTCAGTAAATTTTAGTTTTTTTTTACTAGTTGATACTTTAATATCTAGACATGTTTGACTCAAGAGGTTGTTCATATACTCGTAGTTTGAATTTGTTAACTTTCTTTTATATTCAACATCTGTCATGTCTGATCAATCAAAGTTTTGACGGATACTCATATTAAGAATACTTTACCAGTTTCTAGAAAATTATTACACTATCAAAGAGTATATATGATATACCTCTGGGATGTCAATCCTTATGAAACATTTGGTATGCAAGCTCAGAAAAGCTTGAGTATATTGTATGTATACAAAATCTTGAGTATATCGTATGTAAGCAAAATCTTCAATAGTCTTACTTGCTTGTTTTCGGGATGAGGGTGTCATCATAACATAATAGTTTTTTGGTTCATTATTTTGAGTTGTTTGTTGGCAGTACGACTAAAACCGTACGGTCTCTATTTTTCTCTAATTTCTTTAATCTAGTAGATTTTGGTTCATCATAGATTTTCATAATAGCTTTTAATTTTCTATTTTTTTAATTTTAACTTGAACTTGTTTTATAATGTTGCATGCAGGTGTTGCTAGTTGTCGCTGTTCAACTCTCCACCATTCAGTTGGAGAATAACTTTTGTGATCATCTGTCAGAGAATTAAATTTTGTGAATAAATTATCTTTTATGGTCGAGCTAGATTTTATAAATTTTGTAACTTTGACTTTATGTGTACTTTGGAAGACATTTTATAAAAAATAATTTTGGGATAGTAGTTGTTTTGTATTAATTAGGTCGACAACTCTGGATAATTTTATGGATCTCTTGTTTACGAAATGTGTAAACAAATCTTGCAGCATGTATTATCTGTTCTAATGGTCAATTTATGAACCGTTAGATTTGTGGTTCAAATTAAAAATTGTATGCAAAATTAAAATTTAAAATAAATAGGACGCTAGTAAAGCGTTGAAAATTAGAAACAAATAGATTGAAAATGTTTCAAACTGACAATTAGAAACATTTGAACAACATTGAACAACGTTCCCAAAAAAAAAAACTATATGAACGTATCGTATGTGTTCCAATATATAAATTTAGAAACATTTCATTGACATTCCAAACTTATTTTAGGAACACATTATAAGTGTTTCAAAATATACTTTTGGAACGTCTAATAACCGTTCCTGACTAAATTTAGGAACGTTTTATAACCGTTCCAATAATTGTAACACCACTTTTAGGAACAGTTTTTATATGTTCCTAAAAATATTAGGTACAAAAAAAATATGTTCCGAAATGTCTTTTTTGGTGTAGTGATATTAGCTTGTTCTTCCTGTACTTGTTACGTCCTTCTAAGGACCTGGTTATTTCCCAGGTGTGTGTTCATGTCTTCCGCAGGTATCCTAGCCGCGATCGTGGTCTCTCCATTTATTCGAAGATGACGTGACTTGGTTCCTCTTTGCTACTTCCACTTAGTCCTTTTATATATCATGTACTTCTTTCTTTTTATTTTGGTTGGTAGTGGATGTGTCTCCCCCAACATATTGTACCAAAATAATTTATTATATGATATCTTTTATTTTCTTATTTTGTGGATGAGATTAGTTAGTCGTGGTTTACTGCATTTTACAGCTTATGTATACATACAAGGCCCAAGTACTTCGTATGTATACAGCTGACATGTCTACGTACTTAGTCCTACGTATTTTGGGACTGGGGCGTTACATGTTTTTGTGGTGGCCAATGCAGGTCAAATAAATTGTCTGGTTATTTTACCATATCAAGCAAGCCTGCGTATAGGAATATAGTCTAGGATCTCATCCACATATTTGACCGCCTTCCTCGATTCGTCCTTCCAACTCTCTCTTGACTCTTTAAATGGCATCTTGCTGGATTCCCTCTACCGTTAATTCTTATCCTTCTTCCGTGCTTTGATAGTGGTTAGGAAGGTAACCCATAGTAGGTGGACATGACCCATTGTCTCATCACCCTACTAGTTTAACTCTTGTAAGTTGGGTAGAATGTTTCATGACCTAGCATTGCCTTCATCCTTATGACTCATTATATTAGATAATAAGTAGATTACCTATACTATAAATTTTTAAGGACCATACCTTATTGGTCGACCAAAGCCGTAGACAAGGAGACAATAGGTCGATTGTATAGGCACCAAACAAGACTTATATTCTTAAGGAGTTTGAACAAATTCTAGTCTCTTTCAATAATAATCTCACGTGTCTATATTTTACCATCTTGACTAAATGTTGCTACTATAGCCTAGTTTTGCAAGTTTAACCGTTATCAAACTTGTTCAAGACACATGCTATTGGGTGCGCACCCACTAACATATTGTCTAATCAGAACCGGTGCATGATGGTCTGATCAACCTAGTGCACTTTGGTTCGCCTTTCTTACGATTATTCTACGTGGTTGAGATATAGTTAAATTACCCCTTAGAATCCCATCCACTATTGCCTTGGCAATTTTTTTTTGAATTATTCGGTCTCCTTTGAACCCCGTATTCGTATTCATATTCGATAATCTCTTCTTCGAACCCTTTGTTATTTTCGCCTTCATCTATTTTAGAAGGACGAAAGCGCTGTACTTGAAATTCCTCTAGCTGTCCTCACTCATGACCATTACCACTCAATGCTACTAAACCTTCGTCCTAAACTACTCGTTCTCTTCCTCGGCCGTATATTTACTATCACGACCTTATAATCACTTCAATTAGGAGTGAATCTAATCGTTCTCCTAATCGTGCCATCAACCTACTCCCAAGAAACCATATCTTAAGTCTCTAAATTTGTTATATGGATCCACTTAAAACTCTTAACCTTTTCCTTTTACGTTTATTAGCCATGTCCGTGATTTATTATCTAAATCACGATTTTCTAATGCTTGTTTATGTTGTTTCTTGCCTCGTCCAAGGACTCGTCGAATTGTCATTACCAATATACCCCTTGTGCCTTCTTACCCCCTACTTATTCTTAATTTTGAGGACGAAATTCTTGTAAGTTTGGTAGGATGTAAAACCCCTAAATTTCTACTATATTTTAGTATTGTTTTTTTTGTATTTATACGTCGCATAGTCGTATTGTACATCGCACGGGAAATTACATTTTTCATATTTACTCGTCGAGTGCGAATATGTGTGAGGAACATATTTTAGAAAAATGGTTTTTGATTTTATTATCGGTAATAGTTTCAAAATTATATATATATAATAATTATTTTTATTAAAAGTTGTGAAAAGTATCTATCGAGGTTGCCAAAACTTATTATTTTAGTTATTTATAAAAGGCTATCTTATTTTAATAAGTGGTAATTTAGAAAACTAGATTATGTGAATATTATACTCGTGTAAAGCGCATGAAAATTATTTCATGTATATTTTCAAAATTTATTTTTATTATTTATAATAATTTATTTAGAAAGAAGGTATTTTAAACATGTAAATATTTATGTTTATTTTCGAAATTATTTTTGCCTAAATTATTTAAAGGGTATTTTGAAGATATTTCCTACTAATATTTAAAATATATATTAGAATTTTTGAAATTAATTATTATATAAATTCTATAAAAAGATATTTTGGATATATTTGTGATAAATTAAATTGTGATTAGATTTATTGATTTAAATTAAATAGTTAATTTAAATGTGTAATTTATCTATATTTAATTTATATTCGGATTTAGATATGAATGTATTGGTTTAAATATAATAGTAAAATTATCCATTTCGATTTAATAAATCATAGCCTTTATCCTAATGGGATTCCCACCTCCTATAAAAGGAGAGGTACTTGCCCTCTTTTTCCATGAACTCCAAAATACCAAATTTCCACAACCAACGGTGCATCGTGTCCGTGTCCGTGTTCGTGCCTTCCCATCCGATATAATGTTCTAATACAAATAAAATTTCATCTTTTCTGTGTCGGACACCCCTGACACACCATCAAATCCCTAACCTAACCCGACCTCCTTCCAGTCCATCACTCCGACACCCGACCCCTGCCATATTCAGCACCTCCATCCACAGACTCCCCACCACGCCACCACCACTACCAATCTACGACCAATGTCACCTCCATCACCACAGACCTAGCCACCACTGACCGATGATCCTAATCCAGCCAACCCTGACATCTTCCCAGTTGAACACCAACCTCGGCTACCACAGTTTCCACTATGGCCAGATTGCTCGACTGCCGAGCCCTGCGACCACCTTCACCAACATCTTCGTCACCGTCCGTGACACTATTCCCGTTCATACCGCACCGCCCGGCACTGCCACCACCATATTGGCCTCTGACTCCACCACAAACACCCACATTGCCACCACGACCGACCACTCCGACCAATAACCCAACACACAGCCATCACCACCATCGTAAACTTACCTCGACCGAAAGCCCCACCACCATCTCCCGGAGCGCTTGCAGCCTACTCCCTCACCTCGTAGGAGCTCCACGCCCAACTATCAACCTTTACCACCGTCGCCACCGCCTCTTCCATGGAACACCCTGCCGTCGCCACAAGCCCTAGACTGGCCCACCATCCCACCAGTCAAGTCCGCGTCACCACCACTGCCGCAAAACGAATCCGGCGGCCACCAACTACCAACCACCGTGGCTAACTTCACAAACCAAACACCAAAATAGAGGAAAGAGCCCCAAAGATACCATCCCGTCGTGCGCGACCGTGTCGAGAGCGCTATTACAGTCGGCCGCCTTGATCCACGCCTCCGCACGTGTAACCACTGATATCATATCCCCTCTGGCAGTTGTGCCAATGTTGACCTCGTACACCCTCCTCGTTGTTGCCCAGCCCTCCTCTATCAGCAGGTGATGACCACCGCCCTAGCCTCCATCTCAGGCGCCTCTCCGCCGCACGACCCCTTCTTCAGAACCCCCATCCCCTCTACCTCACTCCCTTGTGCCGCCTCACTGACCGCCGCTGGACCCACCTCCTCATCGTCGTCCGTCGACAGCCCGATCCTGGCACTCCCGGCCGTGCCCAGCGACCCCCATCCGCCTTCGAAGCCGTATTCACTCCGGCATACTCCACCTCGCCATGGCAACCTCCGTGCTGAGCCGGATCGCCCAGATCCGATGACTTCAGCAAGTTCCGACGCCGAGCCTCTTCCGCCCGTGCGCTCGAGCACCGGACGCCAGCCACCGGTCCGTGCGTCCGCGACGTCCCTCCGAAGCGGCCAGCACCGCACCCAGGAGCAGCCAGCCTCTCTCTGCTCCTTCCTTCTTTAGTTTCCCTTTGAAGTTTGATTCATTATCAGCCTCTTAAATCTCCAAGGAAAAAAGACACAGAACATGGGGTGTATTAAATATTTTATTATATCACTATGTATGTATATTAGTGTGTAGGCTAATATGAATACATATTCTCCTAATAGTAATCGACTTTCGTTTTAAGAGGTTTAATTATGTATTTTGGGCTTTAACCTGAATTTCGAGCATGAGATTTAACATGTTATAATTCAAATGGGATTCTAAATATTTTTCTAAAAACTATATACGGATATTATGGGGTTAACTTCATTAAGGTATGTTTTAGTTTTATAAATAAACTTTTGGCTTTATATCTATATGGTTTGTTTACAGGATTGTATATATATTGTTTTAGGCTCATTTGGGTTAAGTTCCAATTTTTCCAATAATATGGGTAGAGTTATTTTTCACAAAAAATTCCAAGCATATATTTATATATGTTCCTTATATAAATTAATTTAGGGTTTCCATACAAAGAGTTAACTATTATATATATATATATATATATATATATATATATATATATATATATATATATATATATATGGTTTGTTTACAGGATTGTATATATATTGTTTTGGGCTCATTTGGGTTAAGTTCCAATTTTTCCAATAATATGGGTAGAGTTATTTTTCACAAAAATTCCAAGCATATATTTATATATGTTCCTTATATAAATTAATTTAGCGTTTCCATACAAAGAGTTAACTATTGTATATATATATATATATATATATATATATATATATATATATATATATATATATATATATATTATATATATATATATATATATATATATATATATATATATATATATATATATATATATATATATATATATATATATATATATATATATATATATATATATATATATATATATATACAAAAAGTATTTAGTAGATGTTATATAAACTATAGGAAATTTCCAAATTGGTTCTATGTATATAAGTATTTTTGAAAAAAAGAAGATAAGTTATACATAAGCGTTTTGTTATTAGGCTTGGTCCTACATATGTTTTAAATCTACTATATAATTCTAAAAGTAGATTGATATATTAAGTATGGTTTTCTAAGAATAATTATCTAAAGTATTATTTTTGAAATATCGTTTCTGCCAAAAATCAATTTTTCGAACTTAATGTCTTTAGCCTAAAATGATTTTTTCTTACGATGTTCTTAGGTTTTTTTATATGCTTTTCTCGACTTGTAAAAGGAAATCATTTTTTAGTATTTCAATTAGTTTTTTAAAAATCATATAATTATTATTCATCAACTTTTCCTTTGTTCTTCCGTCCGTGACTCAACCCCATTCTTCCTATCCCTTCGCCAATTCCATCATTCCTCCTATTGACCCTAACTTATTCAACTATTTTGAACCCGAAGGAACAATCCGTGCCATCATTAGATGCTGTCTTGCATAGTTATAGTACCGAAGTCGATCTTGTGCCACCTTTATTGTACCACACCAGGCAGCAAACCAGACGACACACCAGGCAAGTATAGCTTGCTGATTTACTGTCATATTATTTATTTTCCGTATTATTTACTTTGTTTCATATTATTAGTTTCCTTTGTTATAAATTGCACGTCCAAGCCACACTTCGGTGCAAGCGACTTTATTAGTCGTTTTACTTTACTATATGCATGTTAACTTAGTTTTAACGGACTACCTTCTTGTTGAGGGATATCCTTATATCTCCTTGGGCTATGACACTCACACTACACGGTTTGAGACATGTTGTTAGGGACACGACTTATGGATTGGCTATCTCTAAACTCGTGTGACGGTAGTTGTTCGTAACTGCTATGACTAGGGTTTTACAGACTCAATCAGTTACAAAACTAGGCGGGTCATGGACATGACTTGGTCAGTGTGGGAAATATTGGGGGAGGACAGTCGCTAATGCGTATGGGAATCCAAACAGGTAAACCACAGTCTTCGGATGGAACTGTGGTAATTTATTTGCAGATGCCCTCTGACGTTTTGGACGTTATGGACGGATACGTATGACTAAATGCCAGTTGCGTACTTATGGCCTAAAATCTCACCCATGCGCATGAAAGTTGTCCTCTAAATTGCACAATAGATGGTTAGCATTCCCTCTTGCATATTAGTGTCTAGGAGAGGCTTACATATTATTATTATTATTTTGATAGTTCATATTAGTTTGTTCTTCCTGTACTTGTTACATCCCTCTGAGGACCTGGTTATTCCCCAGGTGTGTGTTCATGTCTTCCGCAGGTATCCTAGCCGGGATCGTGGTCTTCTCCATTTATTCGAAGATGACGTGACTTGGTTCCTCCTAGCTACTTCCACTTTGTCCTTTTATATATCATGTACTTCTTTCTTTTTATTTTGGTTGGTAGTGGATGTGTCTCCACCAAACATATTGTACCAAAATAATTTATTATATGATATCTTTTATTTTCTTATTTTGTGGATGAGATTACTTAGTCATGGTTTACTGCATTTTATAGCTTATGTATACATACAAGGCCCATGTACTTCGTATGTATACAGCTGGCATGTCTACGTACTTAGTCCTACGTATTTTGGGACTGAGGCGTTACATGTTTTTGTGGTGGCCAATGCAGGTCGAAATAAATTGTTTGGTTATTTTACCATACCAAGCAAGCCTACGTATAGGAATAGAGTCTAGGATCTCATCCACATATTTGACCGCCTTCCTCGATTCGTCCTTCCAACTCTCTCTTGACTCTTTAAATGGCATCTTGCTGGATTTCCTCTACCGTTAATTCTTATCCTTCTTCCGTGCTTGATAGTTGTTAGGAAGGTAACCCATAGTAGGTGGACATAACCCATTGTCCCATCACCCTACTAGTTTAACTCTTGTAAGTTGGGTAGAATGCCTCATGACCTAGCATTGCCTTCATCCTTATGACTCATTATATTAGATACTAAGTAGATTACCTAAACTATAAATTTTTAAGGACCATACCTTATTGGTCGACCAAAGCCTTAGACAAGGAGACAATAGGTCGACTGTATAGGCACCAAACAAGACTTAGATTCTTAAGGAGTTCGAACTAATTCTAGTCTCTTTCAATAATAAACTCACGTGCCTATATTTTACCATCTTGACTAAATGTTGCTACTATAGCCTAGTTTTGCAAGTTTAACCGTTATCAAACTTGTTCAAGACACATGCTATTGGGTGCGCACCCGCTAACATATTATCTAATCAGAACCGGTGCATGATGGTTTGATCGACCTAGTGCACTTTGATTCGCCTTTCATATGATTATTCTACGTGGTTGAGATATAGTTAAACTTACCCCTTAGAATCCCATCCACTATTGCCTTGGCAATTTTTTTGAATTATTCGGTCTCCTTTGAACCCCGTATTCGTATTCATATTCGATAATCTCTTCGTCGAACCCTTTGTTACTTTCGCCTTCATCTATTTTAGAAGGACGAAAGTGCTGTACATGAAATTCCTCTAGCTGTCCTCACTCATGACCATTACCACTCAATGCTACTAAACCTTCGTCCTAAACTACTCGTTCTCTTCCTCGGCCCTATATTTACTATCACGACCTCATAATCACTTCAATTAGGAGTGAATCTAATCGTTCTCCTAATCGTGCCATCAACCTACTCCCAAGAAACCATATCTTAAGTCTCTAAATTTTTTATATGGATCCACTTAAAACTCTTCATCTTTTCCTTTTACGTTTATTAGCCATGTCCGTGATTTATTATCTAAATCACGATTTTCTAATGCTTGTTTATGTTGTTTCTTGCCTCGTCCAAGGACTCGTCGAATTGTCATTACCAATATACCCCTTGTGCCTTCTTACCCCCTACTTATTATTAATTTCGAGGACGAAATTCTTGTAAGTTGGGTAGGATGTAAAACCCCTAAATTTCTACTATATTTTAGTACTATTTTTTTGTATTTATACGTCGCATAGTCGTATTGTACATCGCACAGGAAATTATATTTTTCGTATTTACTCGTCGAGTGCGAATATGTGTGAGGTACATATTTTAGAAAAATGGTTTTTGATTTTATTATCGGTAATGGTTTCAAAATTATATATATAATAATTATTTTTATTAAAAGTTGTGAAAAGTATCTATCGAGGTTGCCAAAACTTATTATTTTAGTTATTTATAAAAGACTATCTTATTTTAATAAGTGGTAATTTAGAAAACTAGATTATGTGAATATTCTACTCGTGTAAAGCGCATGAAAATTATTTCATGTATATTTTCAAAATTTATTTTTATTATTTATAATAATTTATTTAGCAAGAAGGTATTTTAAATATGTAAATATTTATGTTTATTTTCTAAATTATTTTTACCTAAATTATTTAAAGGGTATTTCGTAGATATTTCCTACTAATATTTAAAATATATATTGAAAATTTTGAAATTAATTATTATATAAATTCTATAAAAAGATATTTTGGATATATTTGTGATAAATTAAATTGTGATTAGATTTATTGATTTAAATTAAATAGTTTAATTTAAATGTGTAAATTATCTATATTTAAATTATATTTGGATTTAGATATGAATGTATTGGTTTAAATTTAATAGTAAAATTATCTATTTGGATTTAGTAAATCCTAGTCTTTATCCTAATGGGATTCCCACCTCCTATAAAAGGAGAGATACTTGCCCTCTTTTTCCATAAACTCCACAACACCAAATTTCCACAACCAACGGTGCATCGTGTCCGTGTCCGTGCCTTCCCATCCACTATAATGTTCTAATACAAATACAATTTAATCTTCTCCGTGTCGGACACCCCCGACACACCATCAAATCCCTAACTTAACCTGACCTCCTTCCAGTCCAGCACCCCGACACCTGACCCCTGCCATATTCAGCACCTCCATCCACAGACTCCCCACCCCGCCACCACCACTACCAATCTACGGCCAACGTCGCCCCCATCACCACAGACCTAGCCACCACTGACCGACGACCCTAACCCAGCCAACCCTGACGTCTTCCCAGTTGAACACCAACCTCGGCTACCGTAGTTTCCACTATGGCCAGATTGCTCGACTGCCGAGCCCTGCGACAACCTTCACCAACATCTTCATCACCGTCCGTGCCCCTATTCCCGTTCATACCGTACCGCTCGGTACTGCCACCACTATATTGGCCTCTGACTCCACCATAAACACCCACACTGCCACCACGACCGGCCACTCCGACCAATAACCCAACACATAGCCATCACCACCATCGTAAACTTACCTCGACCGAAAGCCACACCACCATCTCCCGGAGCGCTTGCAGCCTGCCCTCTCACCTCGTAGGAGCTCCGTGCCCAACTATCAACCTTCGCCACCGTCGCCACCGTCTCTTCCACGGAACACCCTGCCACCACCACAAGCCCTAGGCTGGCCACCATCCCACCAGTCAAGCCCGCGTCACCGCCACCACCGCAAAAAGAATTCGACGGCCACCAACTACCAACTATCGTGGCTGACTTCACAAACCAAACAGTAAAATAGAGGAAAAAGCCCCATACATACTATCCCGTCGTGCGCCACCGTGTCGAGAGCGCTAGTACAGTCGACCGTCGTGATCCACGCCTCCGCGTATGTAACCACTGACATCAGATCCCCTCTGGCAGTTGTGCCAACGTCGACCTCGCGCGCCTCCTCGTTGTCGCCCAGCCCTCCTCCATCAGCCGACGATGACCGCCGCCCTAGCCTCCATCTCAGGTGCCTCTCCGCCGTGCGACGTCCTCTTCAGAACCCCCATCCCCTCTACCCCACTCCCTTGTGCCGCCTCACTGACCTCCGCTGGACCCACCTCCTTGTCGCCATCTATCGACAGCCTGACCCAGGCACTCCTGGTCGTGCTCAGTGACCCCCATCCGCCTTCGGAGCCGCATCCGCTCGGGCATACTCCACCTTGCCATGGCAACCTCCGCGCCGAGCCGAATCGTCCAGATCCAGCGACTTTAGCAAGTTTCGGCGCCGAGCCTCTTCCGCCCGTGCGCTTGAGCACCGGACGTAAGCCACCGGTACGCGCCTCCGCAACGTCCCTCCGCAGCGGCCAGCGCCGCACCCAGCTGCAGCCAACCGCCGGTGAGCTCTCCCATCCAGATCTCTTTCCTCACTCTCTCTCCGCTCCTTCCTTCTTTAGTTTTCCTTTGAAGTTTGATTCATTATCAGCCCCTCTTAAATCTCCAAGGAAGAAAGACACAGAACATGGGGTGTATTAAATATTTTATTATATCACTATGTGTGTATATTAGTGTGTAGGCTAATATGAATACATATTCTCCTAATAGTAATGGACTTTCGTTTTAAGAGGTTTAATTATGTATTTTGGGCTTTAACCTGAATTTCGAGCATGAGATTTAACATGTTATAATTCAAATGGGATTCTAAATATTTTTCTAAAAACTATATACAGATATTATGGGGTTAACTTCATTAAGGTATGTTTTAGTTTTATAAATAAATTTTTGGCTTTATATCTATATGGTTTGTTTACAGGAATGTATATATATTATTTTGGGCTCATTTGGGTTAATTTCCTATTTTTCCAATAATATGGGTAGAGTTATTTTACACAAAAATTTCCAAGCATATATTTATATATTTTCCTTGTATAAATTAATTTAGGGTTTCCATACAAAGAGTTATATATATATATATATATATATATATATATATATATATATATATATATATATATATATATATACATATACAAAAAGTATTTTGTAGATGTTATATAAACTATAGGAAATTTCCAAATGGGTTCTATGTATATAAGTATTTTTTTAAAAAAAAAGAGATAAGTTTTACATAAGCGTTTTGTTATTAGGCTTGGCCCTACATATGTTTTAAATCTGCTATATAATTCTAAAAAGTAGACTGATATATTGAGTATGGTTTTCTAAGAATAATTATCTAAATTATTATTTCTGAAATATCGTTTCTGTCAAAAATTAATTTTTCGAACTTAATGTCTTTAGCCAAAAAAGATTTTTTTTTTCCTTACGATTTTCTTAGGTATTTTTATATGCTTTTCTCGACTTATAAAAGGAAATCATTTTTTAGTACTTCAATTAGTTTTTTTAAAATTATATAATTATTATTCATCAACTTTTCCTTTGTTCTTCCGTCTGTGACTCAACCCCATTCTTCCTATCCCTTCGCCATTTCTATCATTCCTCCTATTGACCCTAACTTATTCAACTATTTTGAACCTGAAGGAATAATCCGTGCCATCATTAGATGCTGTCTTGCGTAGTTATAGCACCGAAGTCGATCTTGTGCCACCTTTATTGTATCACACCAGGCAGCAAACCAGGCGACACACCAGGCAAGTATACCTTGCTAATTTACTGTCATATTATTTATTTTTTGTATTATTTACTTTGTTTCGTATTGTTAGTTTCCTTTGTCATAAATTGCGCGTCCAATCCACACTGGGTGCAAGCAACTTTATTAATCGTTCTACTTTACTATATGCATGTTAACTTAGTTTTAGCGGACTACCTTCTTGTTGAGGGATATGCTTATATCTCCTTGGGCCATGACACTCACACTACACGGTTTGAGACATGTTGTTAGGGACACGACTTATGGATTGGCCATCTCTAAACTCGTGTGACGGTAGTTGTTCGTAACTGCTATGACTAGGGTTTTAGAGACTCAAGCAGTTACAAAACTGCGCGGGTCATGGACATGACTTGGTCAGTGTGGGAAATATTAGGGGAGGACAGTCGCTAATGCGTATGGGAATCTAAACAGGTAAACCACAGTCTCCGGATGGAACTGTGGTGATTTATTTGCAGATGCCCTCTGACGTTTTGGACGTTACGGACGGATACGTATGACTGGATGCCAGTTGCGCACTTATAGCCTAAAATCTCACCCATGCGCATAAAAGTTGTCCTCTAAATTACACAATAGATGGTTAGCATTCCCTCTTGCATATTAGTGTCTAGGAGAGTCTTACATATTATTATTATTATTTTGCTAGTTCATATTAGCTTGTTCTTCCTGTACTTGTTACGTCCCTCTGAGGACCTAGTTATTCCCCAGGTGTGTGTTCATGTCTTCCGTAGGTATTCTAGCCGGGATCGTGGTCTTCTCCATTTATTCGAAGATGACGTGACTTGGTTCCTCCTTGCTACTTCCACTTAGTCCTTTTATATATCATGCACTTCTTTTTTTTATTTTGGTTAGTAGTGGATGTGTCTCCACCCAACATATTGTACCAAAATAATTCATTATATGACATCTTTTATTTTTTTTATTTTGTGGATGAGATTAGTTAGTCGTGGTTTACAATATTTTATAGCTTATGTATACATACAAGGCCCCTGTACTTCGTATCTATACAGCTGGTATGTCTACGTACTTAGTCTTACGTATTTTGGTACTGGGGCGTTACAACGTCGGCCTGCCGCGTCTGGGAAGTGATAAACTATTAGAAAATCCCCAGAAGCGTGGCATTATCCAGCGCAGGTGCTGGAGGCAGAACTGGTGCTGGATGATGAAGGGGTGCTGGCAGATGGAAGGGTGCTGGCTGCTGGAAAGGTGCTGGTGGTGGAGTCGACGAAGGGAACAGAGGAGGTGACGGAATGTCATCACGGTGAAATCTCGAAGTTTGCGGCTAGGGTGTCTCGCCTAGGTTGGTGAAGCGGCCTCCGTGAGTCCGTAGGGTTCCATTTGTGGAAGACCCGCCAACGTTTGCTGGGGTGTTCAAGTGAGCGGGGTTCCTGCTTTGAGAATCCATCTGACTGCCACAAAAGTAAAATTGTTAGTTGGTATGAAGATTCAAACAGGATGCAGATCAAAGGAATAATTGAGATCAAATGTGGAATTCAATAATGATTTTAAACATGTTGGGATGATCCTTAAAGGCTACTCATATTCGTAGGCCGCAGTAGTACATCTAAGTTGAGTACTACCACGAGTTTTGCTATTTTTTGCGAAAACTGGACCTGCATGGGCCACCATAAAAACGTGTCACGACCCGCACCCAATATTTGGGCGTGAGTCGTGGGTACGTCCAGCCTACGCCGTAAAGTTGGCGGTAGTACGCTGTCTAGTCATCTCCATATTTCCAAATACAACCACGCATTTTATATTCATTTTCACAAAGTAAACCAATTCACAATTAGGCCAAATAAAATGGATTTTATAAATAGTTTGGAGAGATAGAAAATAATAATCTGACAAAACTCCAATATCGATCAAAATGTACTAAATGTCATAATCTCCAAGGAAAAATAATATACTAAAGAACATCCACTAAACAACTCATGAGTCTCAAAAATAGGAATAACATCTAAAGTCTCGACTAAAATGATCCACGAAAATACTAAGCAACTCTACTAAAAGCCATCTGTAGTAGGCAAATCTACATAAGCAGCCTCCAGCTCGTACTGTGCACCAAAATTCGGATCTGCAGTGTGCTCATAATACGTGGTACAAAAATCCTCTAAATCATCACCTAAAATATTGGTTTTCTAGTCAGGAATGGAACAAGCACACAAGCTGAAAAACTATCCGCAACATAATAGAGTTGACAGTACATGAATATAACATATATGAAAGAGGAACAGAAAAGTGAGATGATGACATGGTATATCTAGAATAAAATATGAATCAAAAAATATAATATGTCAACTGGAAAGAATGTGAAAGCATAGTGACATGATAAGTGGTGAAAAATGAAAGCATAGCGACATGCCAACTGGAAAGAATGTGAAAGCATAGTGACATAGCCATAATTACTCAAAATCTTTCTTTCCCTGTCACATGTGCCAGGCACATGACTCACTCGAGCCCTATTACCTCTCTTAGACATCCCTACCATGGGGCTTGTCCTGCTGTGGGTGCCCAATTCTATGGCCAAGCTAGCTTATACTGCCCTGCTAACTTGGCCCTAAACAAGGGTCAGGATCCCCTGCTCATAGGGCCTTGACAACACTCGAGTCTAAACTTCTTATACTCTTAGGTATCAATGGCTTAGTGTCAGGGTCTGAACCCAGGCATATACAGTGACTAGACTAGGGTCAATTAATTTAAATGTGATTTGTATATAGAGAGGTATGTATAAGGGAACACTGTGTATTGCAGTATGTGATTTATATATAGCTAAACCAGTAGGTCATGGACCTGGGTGATCTCAGCAGTATGAACCCAGGTATATGCAGTGGCTAATGCTGCATCACATTAACTAATAGGTAATGGACAGGTCAGACACTCATATGGCATGGATAGGTATCAAATTGGTTATGTATCTGAACAGGAGGGATATATGGATGAACAATTGATAGCCATATATGGACTGGGTGTATTTGCATCATGATACATTTTACTATAGGGGCAGAACCATAATCTATTGTCTGTTATTGCAGGGAAATGAGGGACAGGGCATTGTAATGTGGTCTTGGTCAAGGATGGTATTGGATTTAGATTGAGTTCATCAGTTGAACACAAAGAACTAAATCCAAGAAAAGTTTATGAGGGATGAGGACTTGATGTATCCTATCCTCATGGGTTTTACTCTATACTGCTACCCCCTAGGCACTGAATCCCATGTGCATTCTATACACAACTTAATACCACTGTAACCTGATATATGTGTGTACCTTGACCACCTGTTCTTAGGATATCCTATCTACCTATGAGGGACAATTCCAGTAGCTTCTATCCCTAACCAAACCCTGTTGACTCTAGCCTGTAGTCATCAGAATTTGGAATCCCAGACCTAGCTCTAATATTGGGGTCGAGTTAGTACTAGTTATTAGTCAGGTACAAGGATGTCACACTAGATTATCTAAGGTACCAATATGACACTAAGGGTTGATCATGATATTCCAGTATCATATATGGGTGTCCTGGGTCAAGGATGACATCCAGTACCAAAAAGTGATACTAAGTATTCACTCTGAGGTATGGCTGTCTCTGTGGATACCCCTGACTAAACATGGGTACATGGACTAGTCTCCTACTGTTGGACAATGCCTACACCCTGCTTACTGACATCTATTTGTATAATATTTATTGGTGTTCAGATTTACCACAACCCATTCTCATTGTACCTATGGTCCTGTGTCTATGTACCTGTATAGCATACACTAGTATAGGTTTAGTCATGTCCTACCTAATTGCTGGTACTCAGTATGACAGGGCAAGTCACAGGTGGTGATTTGGGACACCCCAGTATTTGGACTACTCTCCCCCATTGCTACTAATCTCTTTCACAAATTACTACAAATACCTTGCCTTCATTGGTATACTAGTGAGTTAATAGTCTTATTGAATCAAAATTAGGGTGGAGGAAAGTTACCTGTTGATGGTTCGATTGCTTCGATCCTGCAGGAAGTTGCCTCGACTTCGAGAGGGGAAGAATGGGAAAAACTCGGGCCAGGAATTTTAGGGTTTAAGCGGAGGCGGAGGCATTAATTAGCAACATATATATATAGACCCAATTAAATCATGCTGAGATAAAGAGGAGGGGAATTTAATCATATCTGCAACTGCTCTGAGCTTAGCCATTGGAAGATTTTGAATACTGGGTATACATCCCTGGTTATCAATTCTATTTTGAATTAACACATTAGCATTTAGGTCCCTGAATGTTTGGGGGTTTGAATTGGTTCGATTCTATCTGTGTTTAGATTTTGCATTTAAAATGTATTATTTTCAATCCAGCCCATTATAGACTAAATACTTGCAAAACCCCCTCCTGTGTCTCTTCTTGTTTATTAAGGAATAACAATATACATATATTATATATATACATTGATTATTCAAATATCTATTCATTAATTAATAATTCAGCAAAATATAATAACATTAAAAATGAGAATTATAGGTCAAGGGCTCAATCCTGTATTTCACTCTCGTACTAAGCTTATTGAGATTCGACAACATTTTCGTAGAGACCATCAAGCAAATGGAGACACTAGTTCAGAATATCTAGACACGGAGAAACAATTGGCTGACACCTTTACAAAACTTTTAGTGGAAGATCGATACAATTATTTACGTCATGAATTAGGAATTTTAGATGTCAATACTATTAATTAATTTTATCTTATTAATTATTTTTCAATATGTAAAGCTATTTTCGAAACAATCCTACAAAGGCCTGTCTGTCACTACGGCTACGAGTAAAGTAAAGCGGTACTTAAGCGTCCTCCAGTTGACCTTAGTTAGCTGGAACAGTACCCCTACAGCTTATCTGAGACAATCATTGTGTAAAAAAATTTAATTCATAAAATAGTTTTAATTATATTAATTAAAATTTAAAATTATTAAACTTGGAATTAAATAATTGAAAAGGAATAATAAATACAAAGTGGCATTATTTTGTGAAAAATTACCTCAACAGAGTTCCAGGCAAACTTGGCCCGAATTCTGCCCCAGTTTGGCCCAAACTCGGTTAGCGTTGGATATTTTAAAACAGAATCTGAATGGCCCCAATTTTATTTTTTCTTCCTCCTCCTTAAACCAACAGTGCAGCGCTCATAGAAGAACCCCAAAACCCTAGTTTCAACATTGATTCCTCCCTACTCCTTTGGATTTTTGCTTCAAAATTTTGGATTCTGGCGTGGAATCTCCTTCTCTTCCATATACTCTATTTTGAGAAGGTATAATCTCTTCTATCTCTTCGTTTCTCAATTTTTCAATTTCACAAAAAATTTCTATTTTCATTAAAATCATACCTAGAATCAATAATCCTTTCAAGAGAAAGAAGACGACGAGTGAAGGAGTCTCATCTTCTGATCCTATCCATGGATTTCTCTTTTTGCCTATCCAAACGGACGACAGGACGTTCAATGAGTTTTTCTCTGAAACTCTAGAACAATCATTATTATGGTATATGAATTTTTCAGTTCGTAATATTTGCCCCAACATACAAATAAAGTGGATGATCTTTCTGTCTCACGAACCTTATTTTAAAATTTTAGGATTGTATAATCTTGTTACACACTAATTTTCTATTACCACCAATGCAATTAGACTATTTTACTACATTCTCACTCTCATTGATAATGATTATCTTGTGAAAAGTCGTGTCGCCCGTATTGATATTCAATTCAATGATAAAGATTTAGCGACGATCCTACAAATTCCAAATGTAGGTGAACCGCTTGTCGGTATCACTGATTTTGAATTTTGTAATGACACAACTTTGAACAACTTTAAGAATCAACTTTGTGCTCATAATCCTGTCCGTTCCGGCAAGTTCAAAGCCATAAACTTGAACTTGTTTTTCTATGAGTTACATTAGATTATCTATTCCACTATACTACCCAAGTCTACCTCAAAAGATGATGTAACTAGTCTTGAATTGTCTGCTATCTATCAAATTCGTCATGGAATTTCCTTTTCTGTCCCTAAGACTATTATCTAGTTGATGGCTAGGTGTCGCAAAGGGAACATGAATCTTCTTTATGCGATGATCCTTCCTATCATCTTTCAGCATTTTGAGATTGACTTTTCCTCTTGTGCTTGTGATTCTAAGCCGAAGCATCTGTAGCTATCTCGTTGCAGTGCGTCTGTCCCTCCTGTTCCTTCTACTGCACCACCTCCTCCACATCACACTTATCCTATGTCATTTGACGTTATCCATCACCATTTGGATGATATGCGGCATGCTCAGCTGGATGAGCATAACTCTTTGCGAGCATTTGTGACCGACATATTAAGGGAACAAGAGTTCTGCTATGCCAGTCAGTTTCAGGCACTTGCAAACTCTTTTTGCGGATCTGCGTTTCGCTCATACTAGTCAGCATTCTAGTCTTCTACGAGATCCTAGTGTCTATAGTTACCACTATGAGGATGAAGCAGTTCATCACTACTTTAATCCAGGAACGCCTATGATTGGTATCGTAGTTCTGGTGCAACTCCATATCCTTGTCACGGAGCTGGTACTTCCGGTGCTGGACCTTTCGGACATGGTGCTGATGTTGATCGTGCTGACGATGATTCTCTTTAGATAATGACTTGATCTAGACGCTATAGTGTTAACAAATTAGCGACGTCTAGATACGTCGCTAATTAAGAAAAATACGTCGCTAAATGTAATTAGCGACGACTTTAGCGACGAAAAATGAAGGTCACAAAAAAGCTAGTCGCAGATGACAAATTCGTCGCCCTCCGTCGCTGTTTGCGACGTCACCCCCAATGTTGCTGGGTCGTCACAAATTTAGCGACATAGGGCGACGAATTTGAACGTCACCAAATTAGCGACGTAGTGCGACTACGTAGCGACGTTATTTTTGTGTGTGTGATGACATAGCATGCCTGCCACGTCAGCAGTTTAGCGACGTACGGTGACCAAATTAGCGACGTCAACTCTCTGTCACGTCAGCTACTAAGCGACGGATAGCGACGTGACGGTGCTAATTAGCGACGTCTGGATACGTCGCAGAACGTCGCTATACATCGCAGATATTATAAAAAAATTTAAAAAAAATATGTTTGGTATTTTTGTTATGCTGTGTGTCTGTGTTTACACAGACACACATCATCACAAAAATACTAAACATATTTTTTTAAAAATTGGGCAGCACCTCCTTTGTATATTAGATCATCGAATATAACCCAGCATAGGTATATTTGTCATTCCCGTCGCAGATATCACAAACATACATGTCCAAGTAAATATCATATATGTACTCAATGAAAATACCAACAAAGTAAATATCATAAAGTAAATATCCAACAAACATACATGTCCACAATGGAGGGCAAATAAGAATGAAAATCAGTGTACAGAATGGTCAATGGGCCCATAGGGCCAATACATACAAAGATGATAAAAAAATCTACTGGATCACTGAGGACCCCTGCCGCGCATCTGAGATAGCATATACTCATGCTGTTCTTATGTGAGCTGCACCGTAGGGGCAGAAGGAGGCAGTGTAATGTCTGGAGTCGACGCCATCGATGGACCGGGAGGACGTATCTGTTCCAGCTCTCGCGGTCGCTCACCATGCGCAGCAAGGGTACTCACCATCCTCTGAGTACTCTCCTCAATCGAAGTTTGTACCTGAGTGAGTGAGGCAGACATGGTCCTCTGCGATCCCTCCAGCTCGACCTGTCTACGCTCTGTGTGCTGTGCAGACTCAGTAAGCGTATGCAAGCTGGCAGCTGTAGCCTGCTGCAGACTCATCAGCTCCTGTATACTGTGCTCGACCGCATCAAATTGTCCGGTGATCATCGGATGTCGGATCGTCGCTCTGCGATATGGTGATCAGAAATCTGCTACTGTAACTCGTGATACAGCTCGTCGATCTGACGACCAATATCCTAAGCTCGTGAGGATGTCTGTGAAGCTAGAGACTGCGCACTGACAGAGGGGGACCGGGATGACTATGAAGCTAAATAGGCGCCATAGGATCCCGTACCGTAGTACGTACCCTTCTGAAGACCACCAACGGTGGTCATCCAGAGGTCGTCCTGTGATGGAGCTGTAGACGGCTGGAAGAAAGTACCAGCCCCTCCCTCTGCTGGCGCACTAGCAGCAGCAGCCGCCTCCTCTTGTAGCCGAAGAAACTTGGCCTAGAACAATGTTTGCTAACGTCTAAGTGTTTGCTAAAGTCTACATTGATGTCTATTTTCCTGTTTTCTAAATTATAGTAAATTAATAAAAAAAATAGAACGTACATATGCCTGCGTCGCCCTCTCGTCAATGAACTCTCCAGCCCTCCGATAGGTGACCAGGTAGACGGTCACCATGTTGGGGTCCTCACCCTTTTTTACCTATTAAAATATATTATCTATTATTAGTATTAAGCATTCTATCCAACTATATATAAAATGATGTCCGTCATAGGAAACGTACTAGACGACAAAAATGCTCCGTCATCGGAATGGAGCCACCACACCACTTACTGGCGCTCGACCGTGCCACTTTGGCCTTGTCAGACCGCTCCTGGTACCTGGCCTCGCCGAATCTAGCCTTTATCGTAGTCCACTGCTCTGGCGTGATCCAACCATGGATCGGCTTTCTGGTACAATCACGAGACTTCTGGTCGTGAATCGCATCAGGATGAGCTTGCCTGCGATGACAGAAAATTGGGCCTCGATCTTCGTCGCTCGGTGTGGTGGATAGAAATAGGTCCTCTACAAGAAGTAAAATAGAAAAGTTATATAATATACACAAATGATTATTAAAATTTAAAAATAAACAATTTTTTTACCTTGAAGTGGGCCAACCAAAAGGCCTTCCTATCTGCGGGAGCATCTGAGTAGTTAATCTAAGGCCCACCATAGTTCTGCCTCAGAAATAACCCCAGCTGTCTCTGTACTGCAGGAGACCGATATCTATACAATAATAAATTTTATGAATATATATGTACATATAATTATTTGAGAAATATATATTAACTAATTAACTTACTTCGTAGGCCCGTCCGTCCAAATCTCCATACGTGTCTCGTCCGGGGGAGCGCATGGAGGGTCGCTCTCACCTCCTGCCTGGGCAGGATCAGTCTGATCGTCGTCCTCCATATGCTTGGTGTCGGCTCTCTCCATGGATCCGTCGGCAGGAGAAATATTGGACGCGTAAGGAATGTTGGACGCGGGATCAGGAATGCTGGACAACGAGGGAGGAGTCGCCAACCTGCTGGAACTGCCCTGTCCCGGTAATAGACCGGGAACAGAACGATACACTAGCGTACTCGGAGATGAGGATGAGGGTACGAAATCTGCATCCCCAGCCCGATGCAGACGGGACTGCCTAATATAATATCCTCCGCATCGTCCTCCTCCTGATCTAGTCATACCTGATAATAACATAAGACAATAAAACAAATATGCATATTTATATGATAGACATCACAGATTTTTGAATAATATCATAGTCACAGATAAAAGTGTCACTAAAGTGTCACAGATTTATATGATAAAAGTGTCACTAAAGTGTCAAATATGATGATAAAACAAACGTACAGTTTTAATCCTCTTCTGAAAATTCATCTAGTTCGTTTAGCTCATCTTCTTCTTCTTCTTCTTCTTCTTCTTCTTCTTTTTCTTCTTCTTTTTCTTCTTTTTTTTCCTCCTCTACATCTTCACTTTCATTTGCATCTTTCTCTTCAGATAATTTTACTTCTTCTACATAATTAGATGTATAATGAGGAACTTCCATCGTGTCCACTTCTATAATATTTGTTACAAGAGGTAGTTCATCCTCTTGATAAGCTACATCGTCAACCTCAAAGGTATTTCTAGCTTTGGTCTTGCATACTGTCCACCAGTCCAACCTTGTTGTTCCCCGTTTAGGATAACTTGTGAAGTACACGAGCTGAGCCTGACTTGATAGGACAAATGGTTCACAGGCTTGATATCGACGCTGATAGTTTATATCCACAAGACCGTGCTTGTCTACTTTCCAACCTTGACCTTCAATCGGATCGAACCAATCACACATGAATAACACAATCTTAGCAGGCTCTATTCCATAACTATATGTCAGCTCCACAATCTCCCGTAGGACACCATAGAAATCGTTGCCCGCATCAATATCTTTGTAGTTCGAAGATCTGATACACAAACAGCTATTTTTATTGGAATCGAGATCCACAATGTTGTCTCTGATCGGGCAAGTTGTTGACTTGAACCTAAACCCATTAATACAGTAGCTTGGCCATATTTTTGCAGCATAAATTGGTCCCTTGGTTAGCGTTCTAATATACTCATTCTCAAGTCTTGTGCATGGACGATCGACCTAAATACCACGAAAAAATAAATTAAGACCATTCTCAAGTGCATATACAGAAAGGTAATTACAGAGTTCTCAAGTCTTACATATGCACTCAACCATGATGGAAAATAATGCCTCATTTCTTGTTCTAGTTCTTCTTCTGTTATGTGTGGCCTACCTGACCTCACATCATCATTAAATATGCTAAAAATAACATCGTTCAATTAATGTAATAGTAATAATCAATACTATTAAAATAATGTAGATGTATTAATTACTTATCCCTCCAGCTTCTCTACTTCATCATCGTCGCAGTTGAGTAATACATACACGTGAGCAGCCCTTAGCTCATCATCGTTCAGATATCTCTTCTTTATTTTACCCGATGGCTTTCCTAGAGCATTGAATACCTTCAGTATTTTATTATTACATTTATGATCTCCGTCGTCGTTTCTAGAAGCTCTCATTCTATTAGTTGTAACATGAGGCTTGAAATACATCGAACAAAAGTTTATAATCTTCTCAAGAACATAGGCTTCACAAATAGAACCCTCGACCCGTGCCTTATTTTTTACCTTTCTTTTTAGGTGATTCAAATGTCGCTCAAATGGGTACATCCATCGATATTCAACGGGTCCACCAACACGTGCCTCATAGGATAGATGAATCGGCAAATGCTCTATAGAGTCGAAGAATCCAGGAGGAAACACCCTCTCTAGCTTGCACAGTGTTACCACAATGTCCTTCTCTTGCTCTTCTAGACGATCAACGAGCAATTTTTTAGAACAAAGATCCCTGAAGAATATGCTAAGCTCCGTCAATGGTTTCCAAACTGCCTGTGGTAAGAATTCCCGAAATACAATTGGAATTAACCTCTCCATGAATACGTGACAATCGTGGCTCTTCATACCCGTCAATTTGTTTTTCTTCGGATCGACACATCTTCTCATATTTGACACATATCCGTCTGGAAATTTTAGGCCCTGGATCCACCGACAAAGTCTCACTTTATCCTCCTTGTCCAGTAAGAAAATTGACTTCGGCAGGAACTGTTTTCCATTCTCCTCTATCAAATGCAACGCAGGGTGTTTGCATATTTCTTCTAAGTCCAACCTGGCCTTGGGATTGTCTTTCATTTTTCCCTTTATGTTCGTCACAGTATTAATTATGTTATCAAACACATTCTTCTCAATATGTATGACATCAATATTATGTCTGATCAGATTGGTACTCCAATATGGCAGATCCCAGAATATGCTCCTCTTTGTCAAGTTATGGTCTCTACCAAATCTATCGCACTTGTACCCAGTTGTAGGATCTTCGATAGCACTTGGAAAATCTTTAACCTCCTCCCATATCGTGGCTCCGTACCATCTTAGTATTTTTTCTCTACAACGTCGGCACGAAATGCATTCCTGTTCTTTCTGAACGGGTGATCTTTTGGCAGAAATTGTCGATGACAATCAAAGAACCACGATTTTCCTCCGTATTTCAAGCGGAAAGCCTTAGTAAGGTCTATGCAATACGGACATGAGTGCTGCATCTAGATAACATTCCATAGGCCGAAAAGTCGTTGATGGTCCACATAAGGGTTGCCTTCATCTGAAAATTCTGCTTCCTGGAAACATCGTACGTGTTAGCGCCTACTTCCCATAACTGATTCAACTCATCTATCAAAGGCTGTAAGTACACATTAATGTTCCTCTTGGGATTGTTCGGACCAGGAATTATAACGGTTAGAAACATGTACTAAGTTTTCATGCACATCCAAGGCGGTAGGTTATACGGAGTGACAATCATAGGACAGCACGAATACTGGGATCTTGAAAGACCAAAAGGAGTAAAACCGTCAGAAGATAGCCCCAACCTGACATTATGCGGATCTGAAGCAAAATCAGGATACACGCGATCAAAGTGCTTCCACGCTTCTCCATCGGATGGGTGATCCAACACTCTTTCAATCTGTTCTCGCATGTGCCAACTCATATTTTCGGTCGTCTCTTTCACCATAAATAATCTTTACAACCGCGACGTTAAAGGCAAGTAGTGCATTGAATCGGTCGGTCTTCTTGCACCAGTAGACCTTCCTGTACTAGTTGTCTTATAGCGATTAGCACCACAAAATCTGCACACATCTGCGTCCTTGTCGTCTTTGTAGTACAGCATACACCCATTGCGACAAGAATCGATTTTCTCGTATCCCATTCAGAGCGATCTCACCATCCTCTTAGACCGATAGAAGTCTTTAGGTAACTTAGCACCCGCCGGCAAGATCTCTATAGTCAACTCCAACACTCGGTTGTAGCATTCTTGCGACATGTTAAAATCTGACTTAATGCTCAACAATCTTGTAACCACCTATAAGATGAATGATCCTCACAACCAGGATACAATGGAGTCCTTGTATTCTCCAGCAACTCCACGAACTGTGCAGTATTGACATTCGGTGCCTCCTCAGCTGCATCATGAACGAAACTAGGCCCCGCAGCATCGAAAACTATGTTCACGCACCCGTCGTCGTATGCATGATTATCTGAAACAAAATTAGGTCCCGCATACATATACGGCTCAACATAAGGCTCCGGCTCTGATTCTAAAGACACAAGTTCTCCGTGTGCGGTCCACTGATAGTAATTAGATGTGAAACCCTTCAAGTACAAATGATATGTCACTTCCACTTCTGGATAATATTTTACGTTATGATATTTCACACACGGACACTTAATTTTGGTGCCGTCTATGTACTGAGGGAACGCCTTAGCAAACTGCAGGAACTGCTCTACTCCCGCTATGTATTCATCCCGTACACCATACATATCATCAGGACGACGATTGTACATCTATGAACGATTCCGCAAGTAGTAATTCATATCCATTTGGAAATAATTCTGCAAAGATGGACACACATGTTCAGCACAATAACTAGTCAAACTGGGTGAAGTTGAGTTGACTAAGTCAATATCTTGGACTCCTTGGTCAAACTAGGCCAAAGTCAACTCTTGGTCAACTCTGGTCAACTCTAGTAGTCAAACTAGGTCAATTATGGTCAAACTAGTCAATGCCACCATTCTAGGCCCTAACTAGCCCATACTAGCTAGCACACACCATTCAAGGCTATACAAGCCTAACCTGTAATTTAAGTACCAATAATGACCAAAGTCAACTCAAGCTATCTTATACACACAAGTAATATCTATATAGATATATAAATACAATATATATATATATAGGCATGCATATACTATATGCCTATATTATAAGACAAGGCAACTTTCATGCATTCATATATTTAGACACTCTAACATAGGCTATATGCCTATATCACATATGAGTTACATGATATAGTTATGTATATATGTATACAATACCATCTATCAAACTTATATATAAAGAGAAGTAGAGAGTGGGGGGTGTGTGTACATGCACATGTGAATGGGGGGTGAGTGTGTTGACTGTTACATGTGACAGTCACATGTATATGTATATGAGGGAGGCTAATATGCTTGTATTAGGCTATATGTGTGTGTGTGTACCTAGGCAAGAATGAGTGAGTGAGTGAGTGAGTGAGTGAGTGAGTGAGTGAGTGAGTGATATGAACTATAGGTCAGTCCAATCTGGACAGTGAGGGGATTTACTATGTTCAGTCAAATAGGAAAGGAAATCAGTTCATTTCACACAACATTACATACTCCTATAACATATTTCAGACCCATTCACCTCAAACCCAAATCGAGAACCCAAACTCTAACCAAATCACCCCAAACTTGAAACTCAGTCAGCACACATATAAATACACTACACTAAGGTTTTAAACATGTAAATTAAAGCATTAAACTAGGTTAAATTGGTTGTCAAAACTGGGTTTTCAAAACTGGAAAATATAGTAAATTAACAAGGTATCAGTCAACATAGGGTATTTAGAAATTGATATATAAAAACATGTTAAAATGGAAAATAAACAGTTGGTAAAGGATCTAGGCTATGTGTACGTGTCCAACATAGTGTCTTGTGTCCACCACAACATAACACAGTGTGTCCATGTGTGTGTGTGTCCGTGTGTCTGTGTGTGTGTGTGTGTGTGTGTGTGTGTGTGTGTGTGTGTGTGTGTGTCTGTGTGTGTCTGTGTGTGTGTCCGTGTGTGTGTGTGTGTCCATGGGAGAGGAGGAGGAGTTAGGTTAGGGTTTACCTAAGGAAGAGGAGGAGGATCTCGATGGGGGGGAGGGGTAGGGGTCGCCGGGGGGGGGAGGGAGTCGCCGGAGGAGCTCGAGGAGGGGGAGAAAATTTCGAGTGGGAGGAAAAAATTTCGAGTGGGGAGAAAAAAGAACACAGCGTGCCCTTCGTAAAATTGTTAGCGACGTATAGATGAGACGTCGCTAACCGTCGCCAATTTTTAATATATGGCGACATATTTAATAATATGTTGCTAAGCGTCGCTAATTCCGTCGTATAGCGACGAATTTCAAGGACGTCGCTAATATGAAAAATATTGGCAAAATTTTTTGTTGGCGTCGCTAATTTCGTCACTAATATGTCATATTTTGGTAGTGAATTTTGTCTAGACGTTATCTTTTTAGATATGTTTATGTCTATGTGTTCTTGGAAATGTTCCAACATTCCAAAATAGTATTACTTTCTTTTATGCACTTCTATGACTGTTTGAGATGTTGAGTTTTCTAAACTCTTTTTATTATTATGCATTTTGATTTCAGTATTTATTGTCTCTTTTGGTATGCACTTATGCTGAGATCTTTAGCTTCTGCTTCAAATCATAAATTGCTTGTGAAAATTGTTTATTTTATTTATATTATCTCTGCGTTTCGTCAACATTTGTTTCTTATGCATAAATTACGGGGAGCTTATCTCTTTGCAATTATTTTGCTAAGTGACAACGAGGAAAAAAATGATATAACATTTTTTTCAGGATAATATTTGCCAAAAGGAGACAGTACCAAACAAAAACAAAAACGTTTTGATTTTTTTCCAAATCAAAGACTAAGATGTTATATCGGTCAAGGTTTGTCAATTATCAAAATAGGGAAGATTGTTGGCCCATTGGTCATGATCGAACATGATTTTAATAATTGATCTAACCCTCTCTCGATATAAGGGCTACTTAGACGAACAACGACAGCTTGTGCCTGCTACCATTCAAGACTTTAGAATTTGGAGCTGTATTTGTCTGCGTCTGTATTTTAATTATCAATGTAATTTTGCATTTTATTGAGTCTAGAAATATATTCTAAACCGCGTCGTACTGGCAAATAGGCTACCCAAGAAACATTTTCAAAATACACATTCGTTTTGAAAAAAAGCCCAAACCACATCCTAATTGCTTGACCTTTCAAAAGCCCAAAACCAAACCAATTATGGACGAGAAGAATTCGACATGAATTCGCCCCAAATTTGGCCCGAGTTTGGCTGCCCTAAATGTTTGATTTTAAACTCAGTCTTCCCGCAGTTACGGATGCAACAGCTATATGCCGAGATTCTTTCATAGAATTCTGCCTAAATTCTTCCTTTAGAAATCCTATAAATAGAGAAGAAATTCTACCATTTCAACTCACACAAATTCACTTTCTTATATTTTCTCTCTAAGCTTACTACGATCTTTCAAAGCTCCACTAAGCTTTCAATTTCAAATCCAAGCCAATTACAATCATCTAGTCGATTTGCTAGTGCGGTACAATCTAGAAGTTCAGAGTGATTGTAATCAAGAGGCTTGATAGAAGTAAGACACTTCATAATTGAAGTTTGTCAAGTGATTCAGATCAAAGCTCGCATTTGTAGATTTCTCTCGACTGGATTAGAACTCACAAGAGGGAGACCGTATACTTGGATGAACAACGACAGCCTGTGCCTGCTATGGTTCAAGACTTTAGAACTTAGAGCTATATTTGTTGTATTTCCAATTATCAATGTACTTATGCATTTTATTGAGTTTAGGAATACAATGTAAACCGCATCGTACTGGCAAATAGGCTATCCAAGAAATATTTTCAAAATATCCCTTTCATTTTGAAAACAAGCCCACTCACAAAGCCCAAACTACCTCATAACTGCTTGACCTTTCAAAAGCCCAAAACCAGAGCTGCCAACCCAAATCAAATAAATTCTGGACAAGCAAAATTCGGTGCAAATTCGCACCGAATTCGGCCCGATTTCGGCTATCTATACGTTAGATTTTAAACTCAGTCTTCCCGCAGTTACAGATGCAACGACTATATTCCGAGATTTTTTGAATTTTGTCCGAATTCTCCCTTTAGAAATCCTATAAATAGAGAAAAATTCAATTATTTTAACACGCCAATTCACTTTCATATCTCTTCTCCCTAACGCTTACTATAATCTTCCAAAGCCCTAATAAGCTTTAAATTTCCAATCCCAAGCCAGTTACAATCCTCTAGTCGATTTTCTAGTGTGGTATGGTATAGAAGTTCAGAGTGATTGTAATCAAGAGGCTTGATAGAAGTGAGACACTTCATAATTGAAGTTGGTCGAGTGCTTCAGATTAAAGCTCGTATTTGTAGAAGTTGTAAGAACTTCAGATGAAAACTTGTGTTTTTTATAGTAGATTTCAACCGAGAGCTAGAGTTCTTCTAACTGGATTAGTCCTCACAAGAGGGAGACCCGTATACATCGCCGTGTTTGAGTTTGCTCTTTGCACTTTACTTTTACTTACTCATACCTATGATATATTTCGGTGATCGTATTGCTAACATATTTTTTAGCTAATATTTCGCTGCCTACTCTATTCACCCCCTCTAGAGTATATCGCTTTACATTTTGTTCCCACAATTTGTATCAGAGCGAGGTTATATAAGTAAAGCGAGGTAACATTATTATTATTTCTTTATATATAACTGTTGTTACATAGATCAATATATCACATATGGCAACTTTGAAATTCACAACTGAAGGCAAAGCCACAAACAGACCCCCACTGTTTGATGGTACCAACTATACTTACTAGAAAACACAGATGAGTTTTTTTTTTGAAATATCTAGATTTTGACTTATGGTCAATTGTAGTTGATGGCAAAAAGCATCCATGTGTTCTTATTGATGGAAATTTGGTTCAAAAGCATATGACAAGTATACTAATTCTGAAAAGAAAGAAGCCAGTTTTGACGCACAAGCTATTAATGCTTTATTTTGTGCTTTAGACAGGACTAAATTCAACAGGGTATCTATATGCACAACATCTAATGAGGTATGGAAACTTTTCAAATTTACTCATGAGGGCACGATGTAAGTCAAGGAGTCCACGATCAGTAGACTTACTCAAGAATATGAGGTATTCAAGATGAAGCCGAACGAGTCTGTTACACAAATGTTCACAAGATTTTTGGATATTGTAAATCCTTTGTCCTCCTTGGGCAAGGAATATAATAACCATGAGAAAATTTGTAAGGTGCTACGAGCTCTCACAAAGAATTGGATTTCGAAGGACACGACAATCATTGAAGGAAACAACCTCACTACCATGTTTCTTGAAACGCTTATGGGAAAGCTACTCACTCACGAGCTAGAACTTTAAGACTTTGAAGACGCCGAACCAAAGAAAAATTAATCACCTTCAAATCTCAACAACAAAGAACTGTCGAAGAAGATTCTGACGACAGTAATTTCGACACTGAGGATCAGGCTCTGCTAGTGAAGAAGTTCAAGAACTTCATGTGGTTCAACCGAAGAACAAAGTAACACAATAGAAACAATAGCAACAATGAAGAAGATCCACTCTGCTACGGTTGCAAAAAGAAATGACACATCAAGAAGGACTGTTCGACAGCATCATCATCAACCAAAAAAGGTAACAAGTATAAAAATAGTTACTTGAAGAAATCTACTTTCAGAAGATATGCTAACACAAGCATTTGGCATGAAAGCGAAGTCAGCGATTCAGAAGATAAACAATCAGACAATGCTGCAAATGTATGTTTGATGGCATATGATCAGGTAAACTCAAATCCCCTGTTTGATACATATGATGATTTTACCTTTGACCAGTAAGGTAAAGCTTTTAGTGACCCTCTTAGATGACCACAGAAAACTACTTAGCAAATACCGAAACTCTAAGAAGGTACTCAAAGAGTATAAAGGTAAAATAGAAAGACTTATCGACTTACTAGCCGAGGTAAGAAGTAGTAAAACCCTAGTAAAACTGGTGAGCTTTCTTCTGTCAAAATGCAACTACACAAGAGTACACGTTTATCCGAAGAAGAAAAATAAGACCATTGCTAAACTTGAGGAAGATTTATTCCAAGAGAAGAGAGCCATCACTGTGTACTAGTCAGAAATGATACACTTACAGCTGACTATAACACACTTTATGACACCTCCAAAAAGTTGGAAATTAGGTTAGGAAAATAGCCTGAAGTTGCCACTTTCCACCCTAACACGGTTCAATTATCGAAACATCGAAACACGGTCAAAATCAATACTGTCAAACCCAATATTGTCAGACCAAACTTAGCAAAACATTTGCCCAAGAAGACTAACCGACATGCATTCTACTACAAGTATCCAACTATAACACCAAGACCTACCAATCACGCACAACACACTGCAACTAACACTCAATATGCTAGATGTCACTATTGTGGCACCATTGGTCATATCTCACCTGCATGTAGAGTAAGAAAATTAGTTAATTTGAATATATATGTGGATACCAAAGACTAACATATCCAGACCCTACCAGAAATGGATACCAAAAGTTTCATCTGTAAACTTCTTTGTAGGTGAAACAACCTACTCATGATAGGAGCAAGTGGATCCTCGACAATGGTTGCTCACGGCACATGACCGATGATGCTTCTCTATTCACAACACTGTCGAAGAAGAAAGAAGGATAAGTCTCTTTGGTAACAACTTAAAAGGGTATATAGTAGGTATCGACAACATTGGTAATGCTCCCTACCCTGTGATTAAAGATGTTTGTCTAGTAACTGAGTTAAAACATAACATACTCAGCATAAGTCATTTAGTTGACCATGGTTGTGGTATTAACTTTGTTAAAGACAAATGTACTATAGTTGATAGTTCAACTGGTAGTATTATCTTTGAAGGTAATAGAAAAGACAACATAAGATGCTAACAAAGAAGGTAGATGCTTACTTGCCAAGAACGATAAGAGTCAACTATGTCACATGAGACTCGGTCATGTAAATATGGACACAATTTCAAGATTATCCATAAAAAAATTGGTAGAAGACTTATCGGACATCATCTTCAAGAAGGATACGGTATATAGTGAATATGAAAAGAACAAAGCTACCAATCTACATTTAAGTCAAAAAATTCTGTAAGTACCTCTACAATTACGGTCTATGGATTTATTTGGGCCTAGAAGAATTGCTAGCTTAGGTGGTAAGTTATGTGCATTTGTAATAGAAGATAATTTCTCTAGATACACGTAGGTATATTTTCTCATACTCAATAATGATACATTATCTGAATTTGTCACATTTTGTAAGAAATTTCAAAATGAGAATGGATTCATGATTACCCATATTCGAATTGATCATGGCGACGAATTCGAGAATACAGAGTCTGAGCAATTCTGTGACACACACGGATATTTGCATGAGTTCTCCTGCCCTAGAATACCACAACAAAATAGAGTTATGAAACGTAAGAACCAAACCCCTTCCATTAAGGCTTACTAGCACCTCAGCAGGATATTGTCCCTAGTACCTGGGTCGTGGCACCAAGGACAATCAATTTTTGACAATGATAGTCCCTTACTCTGCTATACAGATAAATTTCACTAAACAACGGACCACACGATAATGATATTATAGTCAAGTTCTCCCTAATCCCCATGTCTAGAATCTAGCAATGTCAAGTCTGTACAGTCATCTCGAAAGTAAAAAAAATCTAAAATCCTAACACGAGTTCAATACCACGAGTAGTCATGTAAACCTCGTATCATGAATGTGTCGGTGTTCTATGGTCAATTGTGTCAATAGACACATCAGTATCTACGTAATGCCTAATGTCAATACTCAATGTCACTATATTGACATCGGCACCCATCTATAAATGGACACTAAGTATCAATGTCCTACGTCATGCAATGCTAAACAAAAAGAACAACAAAATAGAAAAGAATAATCTGTAACGAAGGCAAGAAACGCTTGCCTGTAACTACTATCTGCGGGTAGGCCTGACCAACTCCGGTGTCCTTGTCGATCCTTCCAAGATCACCTATAATAATACATTATATTTAATATTCTATATCAATATATCATGTATCAATTATATGAGTATTTACGCCTCCTAGTTGCCGTAACGTTGTTACGATACTGCATCTATTATATAAGTACATAAGGTACCAAATCCTCTCGTAAATACCTTATAATTATAACAAAATAATATATTTAAATTTTGGAATTTATCTATAAATATTTATATATTACTAATGATATTTTCAACAGGAAAAGTCTTTCTCAAGTGGTCTTATACCAATGCTACATATGACTTCCTCAATTCGACCCATTAATTTAGTTCCGAAACAATGATAAAATAAAATTAATAAATTTTGTAAAAATTTCAAAAATTAGTTAAAATCATATTTATAATGTTAAACTTTGCACAACATAAAGTTTAATATGGATTCATGAAGTTTGACACTTTGGACACAAGTATAGCAGAATTTTTCGGAGTTCGGTGACACAACAAATGTCATAAATTTTTAAAAATAGCAAACAGATACGAACCTAAACTTTAGATATGCATCGGAAAGGTCTTGACATCTAGATTCTGAATAAAAATATAAGAAGGTTACAAACTGAAATTAGATAGGTAAAAAATATCTCGCAACAGAATTTGTCATTTCTGGACACCCTGTCGTAGAATCTAAGACACGGACAAACTGCTTGGTACTGGAAGATTCGACGACTAGGGATTGGAGTAGACATACAAAGGTAACTCTCAAATTTGGTTTAAGGAGAAACGAATGAGAAAAAGTGGATGAAACATCATCTACAAGTCGAATAACCTGCTGTGACGTTTCAGACTTTGATTCGACGGAGTTTCGGCCCAAGTAGCGCATAGTGCACCTCTCTAACGGCTGCAATGTTGCTCCTATGGTTGCTAGGGTGGAAGAGAAAGTCGAGGGGGGTCACAAGAGTGGTGGTGGTTGGCACAAAAATTGAGAAAAAAAATCATATTTTATGAAGAAAGGATGGTCGGCTAGGGTTTCGGGTTGGAAGGTTGTGGTCGCATGCAAGTAGTGGCTATGTAGGGTGTTGGTGGTTATGAAAAGAGAGAAAAAGGTTAGGGTTGGGTTTTTATTTATATTATTAGGGCATAGGCTTTGGTTTGGTCTAATTTGTATAAGATTTGGTTCTCCAAATTATATTATTAGTAATAGGCTTCCTAATTTGGATAGTAGTTTGACCAAGTCAAAGATATAAGGGAATATTGCATATGGCTATAATTTAATCCTTAAAATTCCCTTAAATATATGTATACTTGGTTTTGGTACTCCTAGTTAGGCTCTAACTAGTAGAGTTGACTAGGTTAGGGTCCGAGTAGCACTACTAGTCAAATTGGATCCAAAAATCAATTTAATGAGTCTCTTGTGCCATTTGCAAATAAGTAGCACATGAACTCGATTGGATGGTACATTCTAGATATGTGCATTGTAGACTCAAAATTGATCAAAACCATTTATTAGGTCATACGTTTTGATCTATTTCAAGTCCCGAAATCAATTTAGAAGTTGGGCCTACAATTACGATAAATGATCAAATAGCCTAAGTTAACCCGAAATTGTGCGAAACCAAAAAAATGTTGAGAAACAAACTTGGATGTGACATGATATATCAAACTAAAGGTGGACGATTCTAGAATTCCAATAAGGAATTTGATTTGAGAAAACAATATTTTGTTGTGCTTCAAAAGTCAAAGCTACGATAAACTACTATCATAGTCATTATTGACTTTAATATTTAAAATATCCATATAAAATAATTAAAATTAATCAAAAATAAAATCCAAAAATTAGGGGGCTTACAAAGCTTTAGGCCCTACTTTTTTTTAGTTCTCTGTCGAAAAGTTATGAGATGTTGGTGGTGTTGGTAAGCAACTTCGCATCGGATGTAGTTGTCACTATAGAGACAGTCAAAAGTAGCTTGTTAAATTTGAGATCCGGCACAAGCAAGTTGAATCGTCGAAGGTGTTCGTTCTAATGGCTTCCTACAAAAAGAAAAGACTCAAGTCACAAGCGAGGACAAGAAAGAGTTCTCGGGAACTTATGAATGTGGACCATAAGGAAGACTGCTATCACTATGACAAAAGGGGTCATATCAAGATAAATTGCATGAAGCTCAAAATTGAGAAGGAAAAAGTCAAGGTTGCATAGGATAATCTCACAGCAGTGAGAGATATCATCATTATAGAGACTGACACAGAGGAACCTTGTGGAATGTATCGTAACTGCGACCGAGTCATGGATACAGGGGTGTCATATTACACTTCTTCGCAGAAAAGAATCTTTACGTCATACCGCAACGACAAGTATGGACATGTGAAGATGGGCGACAAAATGACCACTTCAGTTATAGGCATCAGTGATGTGCACTTGATGACTGAGTTTGGTGAGAAGCTCATCCTCATGAGTGTGCGACATGTACCGAGTTTGTGCTACAACTTGGTTTCGGTAGGGATGCTGGTAGATGATTGTTGTCATAGTTTGTTTGGGAACAAAGATTGTATGCTTGCGAAGGGTTTCCAATAGCTGGCTCGAGGATATTTGTGTCATGGCATGTACAGGATCAAGTTGTTGAGTTGTACATGCATGTCACATATACCGGATGAAGGCTCGAGGGGTTTTCGACAAGAGTTGGATCATCAGAAACTTTATGAGGAAGGTCTTTGAGATGTTTAAAGGTATACAGAGGATTAGGTTCGTCGAGATAAAGTGATGAATAATGATGAGTCAAAGATTGAGGGTCAGTCTATCGGTCTCATGACAACTGGTCGATCTCCAAGTAGGGGTTGCTCTACGGATCCAGATTTTGTGACGGATAGTTTGTCAAAGCTTCATGGAGAAACATCGGTTTCAGCAATTCGAAGCCAAGGAGGAGATCAAAGTTTGCAGCAAATTTAATCTTAGACAGGTGCATCTCCATTCACATAGTTCCTAAGGAGTTGTGGGTCATTGACGGTATACGTAGCGCATGATTCTGCTCAAGAATGCATGTGTACATGAGAGCTTCAGTGTCAGACACGAAGGTGGACAGGTTCAGGAGTTCGAATCTCGGAAGAACCACATCGTCTTTTTCGATGGGCCAACCAAGGGTGAAGAATCTTGACGGAACGGTAGCATATTCCGCTGAAAGACAAAAATCAGGGATAAGAAGCCAAAACTTGCGATAATGCTGATTGTTAAGAACTTCGGTCTTAGTCGTGTTATTGATATCAGCAGGATCACAGTGGTACAGGAGGTGCTACGCATGATGGCTAGCTACGACATGATGGTCGAGGAGTTGGAGACGAAGGATGATGCAAAGCTGCTCGGGGGATCAGAGGTCAATGTGGCATAGGGGTGCATGAACTCTGTCGCAAGGCGACATGCATAGAGTCCACTTGAGGAGCCATAGGGTAAACACCCTCTCATCAGACTGGAGGAGAAAATTGTTGGAGTCCAATTTGAATTTGGTAACAACATATTTGTGGAATTTAAATCTGGTTAAATATTTGATTGATTTGGATGTCCATAATCGGTGCTGGACTATTTTAGATATAATATGATTCTTATTTTAGGGTTCCTGTTTACAAAATTCTATTATGATCTAAAATAGGTTGTTAATGATATATTTTATGTATAATAGAATTTCTATTTTATTCCTTTAGAAAATTTTATTATGACCTAAAATAAGATTTTCTCATCATATATATATATATATATATATATATATATATATATATATATATATATATATATATATATATATATATATATATATAAGAACAAAAAGTTGAACCTATTAGAACAAAAAGTTCAACATTATTTTTTTATCAATCTTGTAATTTCATCTGAGTTGTATAAATTGAGATTTGTTCAGGTGATGTAGTCACCGTCATATACTTATTTTTATCTATGCTTTGTATTCGTTAGGCAGGGTTGGTCATTTCAAGTGAGTTGGACTAAGTTTTCGCTGCGGCAATATCTCGGACAACGTATCGAAGCGCTGGTAGAACGTGTTCCTCTACCAACAAGATAAAACCATATGTAAAAACCAAAAGCTAGAAAATATCAACTCCAGCAAACTGCATGTGCTTGTTCTTTTCCACTCCATCACTGTATAAATCAACACAACCTCAAATTTAAGAAGACAACATGTTCTATAGCAAAAAGAAAAAAGAAAGAAAAAAAAAAAAAAACTGGTCATAAAAGCACAATTAATCCTCACTCAAAATAGTCTATTCTCAGTGGTTTGAACTCCGCAACTAACTTTGTTTGCTCTCATCTTCCTAAGGAACCAAATGAGGGCTCCTGCACCGGCCAGTCCTGCAGCAGAAACCACTGTCGTCGTCCCTGCAGCATGAACAAAACAATCACAATGATGTGATATATATTATTGGACATCCACTAATTAAGCACGTACGTATTTATATACACATAATGAAAATGGTTTGAACTGTTCTCTCACCAGCTATGACTCCGATAGATGCGCTACCGTGCTTCATCGAGCCATCTGCTCAGAGAACAATGATTTTATCAGTATAGCACATGCAATCGTACTATTGACATATTTCTGCAACATTTACAAGGCAACTGTATTTTCAAACGCTTTTGAATAAATTTCTGCATTGTATATAGTCCAAAATACTTTAGGACAATACCAAAATACTATAGAGCAAATTTTGTACAGCCACCTATCACTTTTTGAATCCTAGCTGAGCATGGTATTGATATTTTTTTTTACGTTAAACCCCTCCCTCCACTCAGTGGCCAAAAATTTTATCCAGGGGCCGGACTCGAGTAAGACCCTTCGAGTGAGACCCTTGTGGTTACCACTGAGAGGAATAAGATCTTGACTGGATGACAGAAGGTCAGTAGAATGAGCCTTGGAGCTTACTATTCTTTACATTTATAAAAAATGGTAGGAGTTGGGACAGTGGACCAGAAAGACATGCAATGCAGTACGCATAAAGTCTCGTACGTAACAAAGGATATCTCAAAAAATAAAATAAATAAACACGAAAAAACAATGATGATCCGGTTCACAATCTCAGAATTGGAGGAACCTTACGTTATAGGACAAGTTCGTCGTTGCGCATCCAATGACATGTTGGTGCTTTCTTTACATGGAGAGAGCTTGCTCTCAACATGCCTTGTAAATTTTAGTCCCACATCGAAAATGCACCATGAGTTATCTCAACATATATACTTGGGTGTGTTGTTGAGATATGCACATGGGATGGTGACCCTAAGGAGGGAACCATGTGGGTGATTTTACTAGGAGGTAAGAATAAGGCTCCAAGGATTAAGCATTAATGCTTTTGTCATTCTCTTGGATTAATTCCATTTGGAGCTAAGCCCCAAAGGGACTTAGCGACTCGGACTCGGACTCGGGCTCATGGGCTCATGAGGCGTAATGTGGCGTTTTGTTGGCGCACAGATCCTATCTTTGTGGGATTTGAATTAATTTCGTTCTATCTTTGTGAGATTTGAATTAATCTCGTTGCTATCTTTTTGGGATTTGATTCAATCTTTCCATAACTGAAGAGGCGGCTAGGGTTTCCACCCTCTCTCTATAAATACTCTCTTCTGGCCTCCTTTGTAGTTACTACGAAAATACAAGTCAGAAAAGGAGAAAGAGAGAGAGAGAGTTGCTGCCGCCATTGCAAGTCCATCCGAGGAGTCAGAACAGAGGTGACTTCGAACGTTCCACAAGTTCTTCAAACTTGCTGGTTCCTGAAAGCAGATCGTGTGGAACGAATCTTGCTTTGAGCAACGGTGTTTTGACACCCCAGCATTGTTCTTCTTCTCATCTCTCTCTAGATTATTGTAACTCGTTCTATCCCAATTGCAACACGTTTGCAAGGAAGAACGAGAGATCTTCTCTTCTTTATTTTTCTCTTCCATATTGTAATCGGGTTATTTGGTATTTGTATCATCGTAGATCTTTGTTGCATCTGTTTTACCATCTTTGATCAAGCCCCGGGACTAACAATCTCAAAGCAAGATCCGTGTAGATGGAAAACATTAATGTTTCGCTCCTCCAATCGGACTTCTGCAAGTTGGAAAAGTTCGATGGAGAGCCCTATCAAGTCTGGAAGAGAAAGGTTTACCTAACTCTTCAACTAAAAGACGTTGATCATGTTTTGTTTGAGGAAGAACCCTCTGTTCCAGACACTGGATCTACTGCCGCTATCAACGCGGCTACCAAACTCCAGGCCAAGTGGAGAAGGGAAAATAGCATCTGCAGGCTTCTCATCCTGAATGCTATGGAGGATTCCCTGGCAGAATCCTACTCAAAGAAGGAACTTGCCAGAGACATATGGGAGTCTGTGGAAAGTATGTATGAAGAAGATAGGAACAGGAGCAAGATGTTTGTGGTTGAAAAATATCACAAATTGCTTTTTGAGGACGAAAAGTCCATGTTGCCACAGGTGAAGGAATTTCTGAAGCTGCATCAGAAACTGGAAGACGAAGAGATGCCCCTTCCCGACAAGTTTATCGTCGGAGGGATCATCTCAAAACTTCCTGCTGGATGGAGTACCTTCTATGCAAGGATGCACAGAAAAAAGATAGACATTAGCTTGGGAGATCTACTTCAAGAGATCCATGTTGAGGACGAGATGCGTTCCCAACAGAAGGTGGACACTCTGTCCAAACAGTTGGCTAAAGCCAATCTTGTGCAGACGAGAGATCCCAAGGGGAAGCAGGCGGCTTCTCATCCCAAGAAGAAGGACTTCACTAATCTGAAAGTGAAGGGTCCTTCATTCAAGCAACAGAAGACTAAGTCCCACGTGACTTGTTACAATTATGGCAAGAAAGGCCACTACAAGAGTGAATGCAGATCTATGTCTAAACAATCAGAGAAAGGTGAGCCTAATAAGGTTTCATTGGTTTCTAATATTGTTGCTATCATCGGACAGGTCACAACTGTGGGGGTTGACTCTGACTGGTGGATAGACACTGGTGCGACTTGCCATGTCTGTTCTGGCAAGGAATGGTTCGTCACGTACTAGCCGATATCTGAGAAGGTTGTCATGGCGAACCAGGCCCAAGCTGAAGTTCTGGGGATCGGGACCGTGGAACTGAAACTCACTTCTGGAAACACTCTGACGCTTCAAGGTGTAAAGCATGTTCCGGCGATTACCAAGAACCTGATCTCTGGGAGCCTGCTCTGTAACGCAGGCTTGAGGATGGACATCAATGCTGGTCAGATGGTGATGTCCAAGAAAGGAACATACTTCGGGAAGGCTTATCAAACCGAAGGAATGTTTAAAATTCAACTTGTTGACTAGTTTGATGACATTAATGCAGTTGTATTTTCTGATTATTCTCTTGAGTTGTGGCATAATAGACTAGGACATGTTCATTGTAAAAGAATTAACAAAATGTCTAGTCTAGGACTTATCTCCAAATGTGGGGGTAAGGTGGAGAAGTGTGAAGTGTGTGCTCAGACGAAGATCACAAGGAAACCCTTTCATCGGGTCAATCGAAGCACAGATCTTCTGGAGTTAGTGTACTCCGATATCTGTGACTTCAAACATTTCTCCACAAAGGCCGGGATGAAGTATTTCATAATCTTCATCGACGACTTCTCAAAATACGCGTTTGTCTACTTGCTCAAGTCTAAAGACGAAGCCTTCGAGAAGTTCAGAGAGTTCAGGGCCGAAGTTGAACGGCAGACTGGACAACAACTCAAGAGGTTAAGAAGTGATCGAGGTGGGGAGTACATGTCTAATGAATTTGCATCGTTCTGCAAAGAACATGGAATCATATACGAGACTACTGCTCCATATTCTCCTCAATCCAATGGAGTAGCGGAGAGGAAGAACAGAACGTTGACAGAAATGATGAACTCAATGCTGCTAACTGCGGGTCTTCCTAAATGCTACTGGGAAGAAGCTGCATTGACGGCCACTTTTATTCTAAATAGAGTACCATATGCAACTTCGGACGTAACTCCTCATGAACTCTGGTTCAAAGTCAGACCAAACTTGAATGTCATTCGAGTGTGGGCGTGTCTGGCGTATGTCAAGCTCCCAGATCTGAAGATTCAGAAGCTAGGGACAAGGACTACGAAGGCGATCTTCTTGGGGTATGTCGAGAAGAGTGATGCTAGAAGATTTCTTGATATTGAGTCAAATCATATCATCGAATCTCGCGATGCTGAATACTTTGAAGACAAGTTTGCAAAAGACAAAAACATTGTTCTTTCGGATATTCCGAAAAATAATGTAGGTGCAAATGAGACTGAAATCTCATATGGGCCAGTAGTCCAAGAAGAAGTTGTTGTTGATGAAACAACTCTTGTACCAGAACTCGCAGAGCCGTCAGCTAAGCGAGCGAGGAGACCGAAAGACTTCGGAGATGAATTTGTCACCTATCATGTGGAAGCAGATCCGTTTACCTATGATGAGACGATGAAGACCAGAGATGCTATCTTCTGGAAGGAGACAGTGAATGACGAGTTTGACTCTATCACCTCCAATAACACATAGGTGTTGGTAGATCTACCTGAAGGAGAAAAGTCCATCGAATGTAAATGGATCTTCAAGAAGAAGATGAAGGCAGATGGAACTATTGACAAGTTCAAGGCCAGGCTGGTAGCCAAGGGATTTTTTCAGAAACAGGGGATAGACTACTTTGACACGTACGCTCCAGTAGCTCGGATGACCACCATCAGGATGTTAATCGCTCTAGCAGCTATACATAAGTTGGTGATACATCAGATGGATGTAAAGACCGCATTCCTGAATGGGGAGCTGACCGAAGAGATTTACATGCAACAACCAGATGGATTTGTCGTCAAAGGTCTTGAAGACAAAGTCTGCAAGTTGGTGAAATTATTGTATGGTTTGAAGCAAGCTCCCAAGATGTGGCATGAAAAGTTTGATAAAGTTATTAGGTCAAACGGCTACAGAGTCAGCGAGACGGACAAATATATTTACACAAAGTTCGCTGATGGAAGAGGAGTCATCGTTTGTTTATACGTGGACGACATGCTAATCCTAGGTACGGATATAGGCTGTGTCACAGAGACAAAGAAGTTTCTCTCAACCAAGTTCAGTATGAAGGACTTGGGGGATGCAGATGTCATCTTGGGAATAAAGATCATCCGGACAGACACTGGAGTAGCGCTGTCACAATCTCACTACATTGAGAAGATGCTCACACGCTATGGATATAAGGATCTTCCAGGGATCAATACACCATACAGGTGTGATCAGAAGCTGAAGCCAAACTCAAGAGAAAGCGTCAGGCAGCTGGAGTATTCTAGCGTTATCAGAAGTTTGATGTATGAAACCACTGCCACAAGGCCTGACATAGCTTTCGCCGTGGGAATGCTGAGTCGGTTCACAAGCAACCCAGGGGTTGAGCACTGGAAAGCTGTAAAACGGGTGATGAGATATCTCAAGAAGACTCAGACATATGTACTGCACTACAACGGGTATCCGATAGTAGTGGAAGGCTTCAGTGATGCTAGCTGGTGTTCAGAGGTGGAAAGCGAGAGATCCATAGGTGGATATGTCTTTTCCTTGGGTGGAGCTGCTATATCGTAGAAGACGAAGAAGCAGACTATACTCTCTCGTTCCTCCATGGAATCTGAATTCTATGCACTTGAAACTGCAGCAGATGAAGAAGAATGGCTTCGGAAGCTCATGTATGATCTTCCAGTGGTTGGGGCTCAGATACCGGCAATACCGATATACTGTGACAACCAGACGACTGCGGCGGTGGCATCAAATGACCTCTTCAACGGGAAGAAGAGGACTGTGCGGTTGAAGCACAGGGCAGTACACGATCTTATCAAAAGAGGTGCAATTGCAGTGGTTGATGTTCGGAGTCAGGAGAACCTGACAGATCCGTTCACAAAGGGCCTCAAGCGCCAGTTGGTCGATGACACAGCTTATAAAATGGGCTTGAAGGCATTCTGATAGTGTGTCTTTGTAATCCTACCATAAAGTTTTATGCTATTAGTTCAAAGTAAAATCTACTAGGCATCTAACTTTTGGTTCAAAAGAGGATCACTGACTGGGAAACTATCAGGTAACAGTGGATACTTGTTCTCTGTAATATGGAAGGAATACGGACCCATAACCACTGTTGTCTACTATATATTTTCTGCAGAAAAAAACAGATCCTTTGGAAGGTGGCTTAAACGCCTTAATGAGTTCTCAGGCAGAGTGAATGCTTGGTGTGCTTTACAGGAAGCACGGTAGAGCAGCACTACAAGGAGTGAAACTCCATGATACAGTGGGGTGACTCTACCATGAGGTTCCCAGGTAGGGGTAATGCTTCGGCCTTGCAAGCCAAGTCATAGCGGCGTAGCACCGCAAATAGGCAGGTAGCCTAATGCTGTATGACGTAATTAAAGAGTTATAGACAGCACTACAAAGGGGAGGATGGCCCCATGTTACAGTGGCACGACACCACGATGAGGTACCCAGGTAAGGGTAAAGCTTCGGCATTGCAAGCCATGTCGTTGCGGCGTAACACCGCAAGGAAGCCTTAGGCTTCATGCTGAGTAGATCGGCACTTCAAAGAGGCTGAGACCTCATGCTATAATAGTATGGCACTACGATAGGGTTTCCAGGTAGGGGTAATGCCTCGGCTTCAGGCCATGTCATAGAGACGTAGCACCGCAAGGAAGCGCAAGGCTTCATGCCATATCTCTTTAATAAAGAACTCACCTATAGTGTATGGAAAGAGATATCAGGCCGTCTCTTGAGGGTAAATTTGTAGACGTCCAAAATTATACACTGAAACCAGGCTGGCACAGGACCTTTAATGTGCAGCCAGAAGCACACGTAGCTACACTTTGTGAGTGAAAAGAATTACAATTGTGATGCAGAATTCAAGGCGTAGTCTATTCTTGTATCACATTATTATTTAACCCATGCGGGAAGATTCAAGTCGTCAGCGACATCTATCCTAATGCAAATGGACAGTTACTGTGGGGAACGCTCAACCTTGGACACATATATATGTTGTGATATGTGGCGGATTGTTGGTGCTTTCTTTACATGGAGAGAGCTTGCTCTCAACATGCCTTGTAAATTTTAGTCCCACATCGAAAATGCACCATGAGTTATCTCAACATATATACTTGGGTGTGTTGTTGAGAGATGCACATGGGGTGGTGACCCTAAGGAGGAAACTATGTGGATGATTTTACTAGGAGGTAAGAATAATGCTCCAAGGATTAAGCATTAATGCTTTTGTCATTCTCTTGGATTAATTCTATTTGGAGCTAAGCCCCAAAGGGGCTTTGCGACTCAGACTCGGACTCGGGCTCATGGGCTCATGAGGCATAATGCGGCGTATTGTTGGCGTACTTTGCACTTAGCACGTCAGCAGTCATGCGGTCTTTATGCGGCTCATATGCGGCCATGCGGTCTTATGCGGCATGCGGCTCATATGCGGCCTCATGCGGCTCATGCGGCCATGCGGCCCATGCGGCTCATGCGACACATGCGGCCATGCGGCTCATACGGCACATGCGGTCCATGCGATCCATGCTGCTCATGCGGTCCATGCGGTCCATGCGGTCCATGCGGTCCATGCGGCCTATGCGGTTCATGCGGCTCATGTGGTCCATGCGGCCATGAGGCTCATGCGGCCAGACTGCTGCTGCTGCCACATGGAGGGATCCGCTGACTGTGCAGATTATAAGTCAGTTATGGAAAAGTTGAATCAATGCGATTAATTCAGATCCTATCTTTGTGGAATTTAAATTAATTTTGTTTCTATCTTTGTGGGATTTGAATTAATCTCGTTTCTATCTTTTTGGAATTTGATTCAATCTTTCCATAACTGAAGAGGCGGCTAGAGTTTCCACCCTCTCTCTATAAATACTCTCTTCTGACCTCCTTTGTAGTTACTACGAAAATACAAGTCAGAAAAGGAGAAAGAGAGAGAGAGTTGCTGCCGCCATTGCAAGTCCATCCGAGGAGTCAGAACAGAGGTGACTTCGAGCGTTCCACAAGTTCTTCAAACTTGCTGGTTCCTGGAAGCAGATCGTGTGGGACAAATCTTGCTTTGAGCAACGGTGTTTTGACCCCCCAGCATTGTTCTTCTTCTCATCTCTCTCTAGATTATTGTAACTCGTTCTGTCCCAATTGCAACACGTTTGCAAGAAAGAACGAGAGATCTTCTCTTCTTTATTTTCCTCCTCCATATTGTAATCGGGTTATTTGGTATTTGTATCATCGTAGATCTTTGTTGCATCTGTTTTACCATCTTTGATCAAGCCCCGGGACTAACATGACATAAGTCTCGTCGCGATCTAAAGAGCACACGAAGAATAATTGCACTTTTTTCTAAAAATATTGATATAATAAAATTCGACGGATATGGACTAAATTTGTCGGCCAGAGAGGTCGAATTCGAGCTTTATCAAATTTTACACGGCAACTATGATCGTATGCTCTCCTTTCAATAAAATAGTTTCATGTCGGGGTCGCTCAGATCAACGAGATGATATCAATCCACAATTTTTAATTATAACATAAATGTTTCAAATATCCACAATTTTTAATTATAATATAAATGTTTCAAATAGTTCACTTTGAACCTCAGGACTACTGATCAAATGATGGATAGTAGCAAAAGCAACACTACCAAAGGTTTTTATTTTCTTAGTTGAATGAACATACATGAATGCTATAGTAGTTATATTATAGAGAGATAGAGAGAGTGTGTACAACACTTAGGGTCCACTTTTTTAAAAAGGGTATATTAGAGGTTATTTAGTTTATTAAAAAATAATTATGAAATGAAATAAATTGAAATGAAGGAAGAAAGGAGGTGGTTGTAAAAAAAGAAGAAGAAGATGTTCTTGTCAACAGATGGACTATAGAATTAAAAAAAAAAAAGTTACCAGGAAAAAAAAGGTTAGAGAATGCCAAAGTAGAAAAAGGAAAGTTCACATATTTCTGAGAGGCATATCAAGCATGCGTAACATTCAACTACTTCGGAAAAATTGTACACTTCAGTATTACTTCAAGTATCGAAAGATTCCAAACGTGACGCTTTCGAAGACAGCTTAAGCTAATAATATATATAAAACAAGAGAGCTTCCTAAGAAATAAAGTCCATTGTTTCAAAGTTTCATGATGGCAGCCATTATAACCAAACTTTATTTTTTCATTTCCATACCTTGCCTTCGATGCTTAAGAGCATCTCCAACCCTATTGTCTTGTTAAGTATTGTGAGTCTTAGGTGACTCCTATATGGCATGAACCACAAGATAATATTTTGTTTATGTGGCAAAATTATATCTCAAAAGACAATGAGGTAGAAAAACTCTCTCCAATGCAAAAGTACTGAGGAGACAATAAAAATTATTTTTTTCAACTTCCAAGACAACTTTTAAGACAACTACTCATCTTCTTTTTTTTTCTAATATTTTTTATTCATAATTGATGACATGGAAGAGAAGACATTGTCAAGTGCATTGTCTAGAACAAGACAATCAACTTCGCAGTGTCTTCTTTAATTTTTGCCACATAAGCTTCACAATTGACTTGATAATTGCATTGGAGAAGAACTTTTGAATAAAATTTTGTCATTCCTATGTGGCAACAACTTTTTTCCAAAGTCACAATAGGTTGGAGATGCTCTAATAATTATTCTTTCCTTTGGCAGGGTGAGTTAAAAAGAAATGTTTTAAAAATTGAATCTGACATCAATCCGGTCACGACACTAGGTTGGGTGATCCAACCAGTAGGTAAATTTGGACTAAACCAGAAAGTTTTGCATAATATTTACCGTAGAATTAGTTAAAAAGCAAACATATTAACTTTGATAGCATATAAAGTCTAAAATAAAAATTAAAAATTAAGATAAAACAAGTTCAAAGAGTCCATTTTTGTTCACTCATCAAAACTAGGATGTTTGTTCACCCTCCAATAAAAGTTTGACACGTGTTAAGTGCTTTCAACATAAATCACTTTGGAAGTGTTTTTGTAAACATTTAAATTAATTTTGACTAAAAGATTTGACACGTGTCAATATTTGATTGGAGGGTGAACAAACACTTTAGTTTTGGAGGGTGAACAAAAATGGACTCCAAATTCAAAATCCAACTGGATTAGACGGTTTGGTTGTATGATTGATTGGGTCGGCCGATTTTTTTAAAAAAAAAAAGTTAGATCCATATTAAACCAGCCCAAAAGGCTATTAGTTGATTAGTTGGCTGGTTCAACCGAAAAGGCTACCAGTTGATTAGTTGGCCGGTTCAACCGGCCCATAGTTGTCATGTTCGATTTTTTAAATATAATACATAGTGGACTAAAAAACTTTAAAAAATGGACAAACTTATTGGTGAAGTTTTTAGACTCCATTAAATAATGTCTTATACTATGTTTGAAGATAGAGGGATACGCGATACTTTTTAGAAGCAGCAGATGATTATAAAATTCCAAATGAAATGTTCGAACTCTCTAGTCTAGTAGTGTTAGAGCGGACATCCAGAGAGGCATGCAAGTTTTGACTCTCCCAATTGTGTGTGTGTAGGATTCCAAAAAAAAATCCAAATGATATAGATAGAATAATAATTCTAGAGACAATAATAATAGAAGCATTGGGGAGTAGAAGAAATATATGAAAGAGAGGCCAGAAACCCTAACCTCCACAATAACCTGCAGTAACATTGCCTTGATCGCAAAGGCACAAGAAACCCCTGGTCCGGGTGTCGAAACCGCAGACCCCTCCCCCTTTCTCCCGGCACTGTCGGCACCTAGTCGTCACCGGAATGTCGAAATCGACCCGAACCCCGTACTCGGGCACCTGATCGTACGCCACCGGCACGTTCTCCCCGACGGTCCTCCAGTACACGCTCGCGTACCCGCCGCAGTGCCGCAGCATCATCCTCACCGACTCGGAGGCCTTGGGGTAGTACGAGCAGCAGCTGGTGCCCGTGTCGGCCAGCATCTGCGGGCAGCCGGGCAGGTTGCGGCAGAGGTAGCCGGCGGAGTCGCACGCGGACTCGCAGCGGTCCGGAAAGCGGTCGCAGAAGGCGGGCCTCGGCTGCACGATGACAGCGTCGGGGCTGCAGTTGAAGAAGAGGAAGTCGTTCTTGGGGGAGAGGGAGAGGCGGGTGCTGGTGTCGAGGGAGAAGGGAGGAGGGGAAGGGACAGAGAGGGAGCGAAGGGCGTGGTGGGCGCAGGAGAGCATGGAAGGGTCGGAGAGGACGAGATGGGGATCGAAGTAGGAGAGTGAGCGGACCGGGTAGGCGCCGGAGGGGGTTCGGAGGAGGAGGAGATCATTAGAGGAGGAGGAGGAGGTGTGGCTACTGCAGGAGAGGAGGTTGCGGTAGTAGGGGCTGCCGCAGCCGTCGTCCACGCCGAATGGGTACGAGATGGGCATGTCCCCGCACGTGGTGCGGCAGAGACTGGACTGTGCATTCGTGGTGGTGATGGTGGTGGTGACCAGGGAAAGGAGGAGGAAGCAGAAGAGAACCATGCTTGCTTCGTTGATAGCTATGTGGAGTTCGAAGTGTGTGTGTGTGTGTGTGTGAGAGAGAGAGAGAGAGAGAGAGAGAGAGAGAGAGAGAGAGTTGTTTTTGTTTAACGTTAGGGTTGGCTTTGGCTTTTGCTTTTTCTTTTTCTTTTACTTCGCTTCTTTTTGCTTTATTCTTGAGCTTCTTTTCTTTCTTGCTTTTATTTACTAGCTTTCCTATGCCTACAACCAAATGTATGCAATTTTCTTACAACCGTCACGTGTCGGATTTCAATTAAAGAAGGGGAGAAATAGTGAGGTCAGGTGGAGCCACGTAGCAGAGGGTGAGAGGGGAGGTGGGACCTATGTGTAAGGGGTGGGAGAGATAGATTGTAAAAAGGTTGTGAGTATTTGGTTGTAAACTTAGCATTTTTCTTTATTTACACTAGTCATTTTTTTAAGGACACTGTTATTTCTCCTGCGGTTTGTAAGTGCAGACGTGATCGCAGCAGGGTCGGTCTTGGCCTAGGACAATCAGGACGACCGTCCACGTCCACATATTCGAAGGACCCAAAAAATAATTTTAAATATAAATATATTAATTTATTTTGTCTAAAATAGACCTATTATGTTTTATGGGCCCCACTTAATGTATAACAAATATGGTGTAGTGGTTACTAAGTTAGGCTTGCATATAAGAGGTCTATAGTTCAATTCTAGGTTGATAATATTTTCGTTTTTAATTAACTTTTGTTCTAGCGTTTTTTTTTTTTACATTATCTATGGGGTTCTATTTTGAAAGTTTGTCTCCGGCTCCCACGAGCTCAGGTCGGCCCTGGATTGCAGGCCATGTGGTGGCATCACATTGGCCTCCTGATTTGAATTTTAAGGGGGTGGGGCTCTGTGAAAGAGTAGGGGTTGATTGGCATCACGTAGGCTTGTGATCATGCCCGCGGTCGCAAACCGCATGCCAATTATTTTTATTTTTTATTTTTTATTAACACGTCCGTTCATTAGGAGACTTGGAGCCAAGTGTAATGTCCTAAGTGTTGCGCCCCGTCCGAGGTTAAGTTGCATAACCTTTCCACGGACTAAGGTTATGCGAGAAGCTTCCAGAACATTCTAGAAGATGGTAAAACTTTCCAGAAGGCCCCAGAATCTTCTAGAGGACCGAAAATCTTACAGAAGACCCCAGATCCTTCTTGATGTGTCATGATCTTTATGGATATACTAGAAGTTTCCTTTGTTCTTATCTCTTAGAGAATAATCCATGGAATATGCCGATTCTAGAAGTTTTTTCAGATTTTCATGTAAGCCCTATGGACACTATAAATAAGAGGAGGCCTCATTTGTTCCTCACCACCAAAAACTTATAAGTATTCTACAAGTAATAGAAGAAGTTCTTACGAATCTCATTTGCTCCATTCTTCTTTATTTTCTTAGCATTCTAGCTAAGCGGGTTGGGAAGGCTTGCATGAGTCTTCGAGAAGAAAGATAGTGCACCGTACGGGACGAAGTGCTACCAAAAATACTAAGTCCGTGACAAGTGGTATCAGAGCAAAGGTCGATCGTCTCCATGTCGTCCTCCGAGATCATCCACAACGAGGAGCAACCCGCATAACCTAAGGAGAAGGCGAAGCCCGCAATGAAGGGCAAGAGCAAGGAGCCGTCGATGGAACGTACGCTTGACGAGTTGGCGTCCTGTATGGAGATGCTGGAGAAAGGCATAACGGATATTAAGCTTCAAGTGGAGCAAAACTAGACGGCTCACGAGGAGTTCGCCCATGGGTTGGAGACTAACGTCGCCCATGCTACGGCACAGTTTCGGGAGAAAATCCATGAGATGTAAGCCAAGATCGATGAGGAACGAAAGGCTACCAAGGCAGATATTGCCGAACTACGCGAGTAGCTAAAAACCAAGGTGGCGATCCTCAAGAAGGCCATTACTGGTGGTGCATCTCCGAGGAGGGAGACGGCCCAAAAAGTGAAGTATCTAGAACCTAAATCCTTCAACGGTGTGCGAGACACAAAGGAGGTGGATAACTTCATTTGAAACATTGGGTACCTGAAGATGGTTCTCATCGAAGATAAGACCGATAAGGTAAAAACGGTGTCCCTCTATTTTTCTGATGATGATATGCTGTGGTGGCGACATAGGTGCATCAAAAAATAGAAGGTACTCTCTCGATCGAGACTTAGGAGGATCTCAAGAAGGATATCAAGTCTCAGTTCTATCCGAAGAACGTGGAGTATGTTACGAGGCGGCGCTTGCGACAACTCAAGCACACCAGGTCTGTCAAGGAGTATGTGGCAGAGTTCACCCGCATGATGCTTGCCATTTCTAGTACGGGCGAAGAAGATCGCATGTTCTTCTTTCTAGACGGTCTACAACCATGGGCAGCACAAGAGTTGCAGAGGCAACGCGTCACATTTCTGAACACGGTCGTTGCAGCGGCCGAGAAGCTGATGGAGTATCGGCGGAGCGATACCCCCAAGCCCAAGGCAAAGACCACTGTAACTACCAGTTTTCCAAATATAGGTAAATTTATCATTTTATATATTGTGAATATTAATTAGGAATATTGTATGTATCTTATTAAATTATTTGGGATTAGTTGGTTGGGTTAGAGACTAGCTTGATTTTAGACTTGTGTTAGTGGTCCAGTTAGCCTAGACACTAACTAGAGCCCAATAATTAGCAAGACATGGCCCATAAACTAACTCACTAGGTTAGTACCATTAGACTAACTATTCATGACCAATTAGTTTATTAAGAGAGTAGGTTTTTGTCCAAAATGACCCCAACCCTTTATATTGTAATTAGCCAAATGACAATTTAGAGGGCATGTTAGACACTTTGGTTTGGTCCTAACCTAATAGTCTTGGCTGGCCACTATAACCCCTCTCTCTTCATTCATTCCATTTAGTTCAAGCTTCCATTTTCCTATTCTAGAGTTCTTTCCAAAGGAAGAGCCTTCCCACCATTGATTTCTCTCTCTCTCTCTCTCTCTCAATCTCACTCTTTCCTCCACCATTCCTCATATTCTCTCAAGAAGAAGGTGCCTACAAGGAGTGTGGAGCTAGGAGAAAGGAGGAGAGTCCTTTTACTAAGGAATTTCGTGTCGAGTTCGTTTCCTTTGTATTATTCATTGGAAAACCACTCCCAATAGGTATATCACTCTCTAACCTTGTCATTTTGATTAAAATTTTGGTATTGGACACATATGAACTCAGCCATGTATAAGGACAACCTTTAGGAATAGTTTTGAGGCTCTATTAAGTCCTCATTGGAAAGTTTGAATATGTTTTGTGTCACTTTTGGAAGAAATTCGAGGGTGACACACCAAGTGTTTGTTGAAATATCTCATAGGCTAAAATAGACGTGTGCGTAGTGTTTAAGGCTAGTTTTGTGTCCACTATGGGATACCAATAGGTTGTGTCTTGATGTTTTAGGACACGGGACCAATTTGGAGATTTTTAAGGCCCCAACACATATGTGCACTCACCCCACTTCTCATAATCCTTTGACATTTAGCCTAGTGGCTCACAATTTGTGTGTGTCCATATATACACCTGTTTTCACATGTGAATGGGTATTGGGGTCATGTATATTGTATATGGATTAGCCTATGATCCCCTATATATACAATATATATATATATATATATATATATATATATAATGTGTATAGGTGTATAGCTATATATATAGTATCCTATATAGGTGTCTGTACAGTAGACTAGTGTATGTATATGTATCTTACATATATTGTATAGATAAGTATTTATGGAGTTTGCAGGGAGCTAGAAAGGAGACAAGCAGTGAGGAGAATTGGGTTTTGGGTGGACTGTAGTGAGAGTATAGTGGAAAGATCAATCTCTCGACCAATGAAAGGCATGTGCGATTGCACAGTGTCAATGTATGGTTGACTGATTCAATGGGGTAGGGGAAAATAGGTTTGGATCACTGAACCTAGTTAGACAAGCACTACCAAAATACAGTAAATTAGCGACGAAAATTTTTAGTCGGCGTTAGCGACGGCTTCGTGGAAGCTCGCCGACGGATTACCGACCACACTCCTTTACATTTTTTATTTCAATTTTAGGGGGAGAAAAGGTCGCATATCCGTCGCTAGGTAGTCGGTGATATAGTGACGGAACAGTAGTCGTCGCTACCCAGTCGATTATTTGGCGTGAATTGTGTAAAGAATTGGCGGGATATTTCTTCGACCACGTAGCGACGGATATTCAGTTGGCAAGTATTAAACAGGGCGACGACTGGGCGACGGAAATCTTTTCATCGCTAGTTCGTCGCTAAATATACATACCAAACTTTAAATGAAATGGCGGGAGGAACTTTTCGCATCCCCCCCAATTCACTCTCTCTCCTCTCTCTCTCTCTCTCTCTCTCTCTCTCTCTCTTTCGTCGGTGTCGGCTTCGGTGATCGGCGTCGGCATTGGCGTCCTCTTCTTCTCTCTCTACTGAAGGTAACACCCTCTCTCTTTTTCTCTCTCTCTTGCAGTATCGTATAGGGGCAGCGGGGGCGGCGGGCTTGGGGCGGGGGCATCGGAGGCTGGGCGGCGGGCTTGAGGCGGGGGCTGGGCGGTGGGCTTGGAGTAGGGCCGTCGGGGGCTGGACGGCTGGCTTGGGTCGGGGTCTGGGCGGTGGGCTTGGGGCGGGGGCGTCGGGGGCTGGGCGGCGGGCTTGGGGCTGGGGCGTCGGGGGCTGGGCGGCTGGCTTGGGTCGGGGGCTGGGCGGTGGGCTTGGGGCGACGGCGTCGGGGGCTGGGCGGCTGGCTTGGGGCATCGGGGTCTGGGAGGCGGGCTTGGGGCTGGGGCGTCGGGGGCTGGCGGCTGGCTTGGGTTGGGGGCTGGGCGGTAGGCTTGGGGCGGCGGCGTCGGGGGCTGGGCGGCTGACTTGGGGCGGGGGCGTCGGGGGCTGGGCGGCTGGCTTTGGTCGGAGGCTGGGCGGTTGGCTTGGGGCGGGGGCGTCGGGGAGGCGGGCATGGGGCTGGGGCATCGGAGGCTGGGCGGCTGGCTTGGATCAGGAGCTGGGCGGTGGGCTTTGGGTGGGGGCATTGGGGTTTGGGAGGCGGGCTTGGGGCTGGGACGTCGGGGGCTGGGCGGCTGGCTTGCGTCGGGGGCTGGGCAGTAGGCTTGGGGCGGGGGCGTCGGGGTCTGGGAGGCGGGCTTGGGGCTGGGGCATCGGGGGCTGGGCGGTGGGCTTGGGGCGGCGGGTGGCTTTGCTTCTCAAATTCATCTGAGTTTATATATTGGCTAAATAATGTGTTATCCATATTGGGTGTTATCCATTAGTTTAGTGGTGTTTGGATTAGTAAATATGAATATAGGATTTGGATTCATGGTGTATATGTTCATTGTCTCAAGGACAGTGCGAGTTCTATCAGTTATGTGCTTCTATATAGATGTATATATCTATACATCTAGCTGTGATATACATATGTGTATGTGACAATCTCAGTTAGCGACGGACTAGTTACCGGTTAGCGACGGATATTTCCAGTTCCATTTGCATTAATCTACGTTACGACATGGTGATCAGGACATAGTCCCTACAGCCATTCGACTGGCGAGGCAAAAACTATGTAGCCGTAGATAAAGTTGACTTTCCTTCGACCCTCATCCCTCGGCAATGATGATACGACAACCTATCACTATATCTTATATAGTAGTAGATGATGTCTTAGTATTACATTATGTGAGTTCATCTTGATTCTGTTATATCTTTCAGATACTAGATACGATAAGAACATATACTACACCATATGTATACAAGATATAGATGATTCACACTAATGTATGCTAGAATAATTCTTGGGTTGTGTTCTGAGTCATCCGTTCTCACACATAAAACACATAGGAATTAGTAGTGTGAGAGCGCCGGAGAGAGTGAGAGCGCCGGAGAGGGAGGGAGGAGAGAGAGAGAGAGAGAGTAAAATGGTACGATATGGTGAAGTAGTACTGTATTTTGGCTCCAGTTCCAGCTCTATTTGCATTAATCTACGGTACGACATGGTGATCAGGACATAGTCCCTGCAGCCATTCGACTGGCGAGGCAGAAACTATGTAGCCGTAGATAAAGTTGACTATCCTCCGACCCTCATCCCTCGGCAATGATGATACGACAACCTATTACTATATCTTATATAGTAGTAGATGATGTCTTAGTATTACATTATGTGAGTTCATCTTGATTCTGTTACATTCTTCAGATACTAGATACGATAAGAACATATACTACACCATATGTACAGAACATAGATGATTCACACTAATGTATGTTAGAATGAATTTTGGGTTGTGTTCTGAGCCATCCGTTCTCACACTTGGCAAAAAATCAAATTTTTATACTTTATCGGCTTTCGAAAATATACTCAAATTGCATGATGGTTCCTTTAGTTAGCTTGCTTATGTTACAATTATATTATTTATGACTATCGATGTTACCAGATGGCACCCATGATCCGAGGAGCGGTACGTCGTTTGAGAAAAACAGTGAATGCTGAGGTGGCTCCCCTACAGTTAAGGAGGAAGTGGCACCGGTTGCTAGTGAGACCGGGAGTTCTATTCATCCAGCACCGGTAGCTAGTGAGACATGGAGTTCTATTCATGCAACACTTGCAAGGGACGACATCTCTCCTCACGCCAAAAATCTTGCTTTTTCGAGGTGGTTGCGTGATCGTATCACTGAGCGTTTGCGTGAGCTGCGTGGTTCTCATTAGCTATTAGTACTTATTTGTATTGGACTATTTGTATATTGGGTTGTTTTTATATTAGACTATTTGTATTGGACTACATATATGAATTAGTACTGTGTCAATCTCTGGATTGTATTGGACTACGACATGGTGATCAGGACATAGTCCCTGCAGCCATTCGACTGGCGAGGCAGAAACTATGTATCCGTAGATAAAGTTGACTGTCCTCCGACCCTCATCCCTCGGCAATGATGATACGACAACCTATCACTATATCTTATATAGTAGTAGATGATGTCTTAGTATTACATTATGTGAGTTCATCTTGATTCGGTTACATTCTTCAGATACTAGATACGATAAGAACATATACTACACCATATGTACAGAACATGGATGATTCACACTAATGTATGCTAGAATGAATCTTGGGTTGTGTTCTGAGCCATCCGTTCTCACACTTGAAGATAAATCTAATTATAACGACGGATATTAGGTTACTCTTCAGGATAATTGATGTCTATTTTATATTAATTTGGTTTGGTCTATATGATTCTTGGATAATTGGTGTGCATTAAATTTGTATGTGCATATTTGGTCTATGTGATTGTTGGATAATTGGTGTGTATTATATATTGGTTTGGTTTATGCATATTGTGAACAGGGAAAGTGCTGCAATTTTTTTTCAAAAAAATTTTCAGTTACCGACGGACTAGTGACCGGTTAGCGACGGATATTTCGAGCTCCATTTGCATTAGTCTACGGTACGACATGGTGATCAGGACATATAGTCCCTGCAGCCATTCGACTGGCGAGGCAGAAACTATGTAGCCATAGATAAAGTTGACTGTCCTCCGACCCTCATCCCTCGGCAATGATGATACGACAACCTATCACTATATCTTATATAGTAGTAGATGATGTCTTAGTATTACATTAGTGAGTTCATCTTGATTATGTTACGTTCTTCAGATACTAGATACGATAAGAACATATACTACACCATATGTACAGAACATAGATGATTTACACTAATGTATGCTAGAATGAATCTTGGCTTGTGTTCTGAGCCATCCGTTCTGATCAAGCAACTTCTTTCTCATCTCCTCCACCATGGCTCTGAACCCATCTGCTCGTCCCTACTTCTCTTCTTTTTATTTGACTCTCTCAGCCACATATGATATCCAGCTCAAGTGTAGAGTCGGGGGAGAAGAAGTGGGTAGGAAGAGGAAGGAGAAGCAGCACAGCCGACGGCATGACCTGGAGGAAGTACAGAGTTTTTCTTCAACAGCCGTAGGAGAACTATAAGGATATTTCTTTTCACAACATGTCATCTTGTCAAAGACCCTTCATGTGAATATCATGTTACCGCGGTGTCGAAAGACTAACATGTCATAAGTTTTTAAGCCGTGTGTTTTGGCATAATCTTTCCAACTCTTTCCTCCTACGTAGTAATCTTGCATTATTACATAGCATGAAAGAGTTTGGAGGATTATGTCAAAACACACGGCTTAGAAAATTATGACATGTTAGTCTTCCAACACCGCGGTAACATGGTTGTCACATAAAGGGTCTTTGACAAGGTGATATGTTGTGAAAAGATATATCCTTATAGTTCTCCTACGTATGTTGAAAAAAACCTCTGTACTTCCTCCGGGTCATGCCGCCGGCTGTGCTGCTTCCCCCTCCTCTTCCTGCCCACTTCTTCTCCCCCGACTCTACACTTGAGCTGGATATCATATGTGGCTGAGAGAGTCAAATAAAAAGAAGGGAAGTAGGAAGGAGCAGATGGGTTCAGAGCCATGTGGAGGAGAGGAGAAGGAAGATACTTGATCAGAACGGATGGCTCAGAACATAAGCCAAGATTCATTCTAGCATACATTAGTGTGAATCATCTATGTTCTGTACATATGGTGTAGTATATGTTCTTATCGTATCTAGTATCTGAAGAACGTAACAGAATCAAGAAATCCAACACTAATGTATGCTAGAATGAATCTTGGGTTGTGTTCTGAGCCATTCGTTCCCATACTTGACAATTAAGCCATTCGACTGGCGAGACAGAAACTAAGTACATCCGGCCTATACCAGCGGATCCACGAATTACTGCACGATAGGCTCAATGACTCCAGTTACATCCGGTTATTGGTGAGTACATGATTACATAGTAATTCTGTTAGTCTTGTGATACTGATTTTTACTCTCTTATGCTACCAACTTCACAACTTTTCCAGTGCTGCTCCCTCTAATGATGATGAACGCAAAAAACCAACGTCACAACTTTTATAATTTGAGTAAATTTCTTTATCCTATATGAAAATTTCTGTTGTCAGAAAGATGGCTTCTAGGACTCGTCGAGGTGGTGCTGCTAGTCGAGGAAGGGGTCGAGGCAAGAAACCCTTGGAGGTCGACACGGAGGAAGTCTCCGTCGTCAAACAAGAGCCGGTGATTGTTAAGGAGAAGGTGCTACCAAAGGTCGAGGTCAAGGAAGAACCGATGACCATCAGGAAAGAGATTGCTCCCAAGCTTGAAGTTAAGGAGGAGCCACCGTCAGAGAGTAGTAGCATCGGGACCGACCCTCCTGTCCCTACAGAAGACCTCAACCAGATTGAGCCTTCGTATGCAAAGTGGCTGATAGAATGGTACATGCCTCAACGCAACTATGATCCCTGGCTGTGAGGATTCATCGTCTGACTTGTGGTCTTTGTTGAGGCCAAAGTCGATTTTCCTATGTATTTTGGAATATTTGTGGAAATTTTGAAATATTTGTGCTATGATCGGATTATAACGACGGATATTAGGTTACTCTTCCGGATAATTGATGTCTATTTTATATTAATTTGGTTTGGACTATATGATTCTTGGATAATTGGTGTGCATTAAATTCGTATGTGCATATTTGGTCTATATAATTCTTGGATAATTGGTGTGCATTATATATTTGGTCTATGTGATTGTTGGATAATTGGTGTGCATTATATATTTGTTTGGTTTATGCATATTTTTGTGAACAGGGACAGCGCTGTAATTTTTTTTCAAAATATTCTCAGTTAGCGACGGACTTGCGACGGCTAATCCGTCGCTATCTGGATATTACCAGTTTCCGACTACTTGTCGACGGCTAATCCGTCGCTATTTGGATATTTGAAAATATTTCCAGGTAGCGACGGGTGGTCGACGGAATATCCGTCGGCATAGCATATAGTTCGACGGAATAGCGACGACCTATCCGTCGCCCTTTTTCTGGATATACCAAGAATTTCCAGAACATGGTCGACGGATAATCCGTCCCTATTCCGTCGACAGATATCAACGGAATAGCGACGACTGTTCCGTCGCCATGCTGCTGGAAATGACAAGAATTTCTAGACCCTGACCGACGGATTTTCCGTCAGAAAACCGTCGCTAATCCGTCCTTTATTATCGAAGGCGTCGACGGATTAGCTACGGCATGATACACTATGATACGCTATTACGACGGGTTACCGACGGAACTTTACGTCGCTATTGTCTACACAGTTCAGTACTTAATACTTGAAATAGACGATTGTCCTTCGGAAAGTCGTCGCTATTGCTTCGTATTGTTAAGTCAACAAAACGTCGCTATTCCGTCGCATGACGACTACGTAGCGACGGACAGTTATTAGCGACGAACTGATTGTCGACGGATTTTTTTGGCCAAAACCCGTCAGTGATCGGTCGCTAATGGAAATTCCCGTCGGATTGGCGACGGATAGGGCCGTCGCTAAATCGATAAATTTTGGTAGTGAAGGTTTAGGATGAGTGTGGATATTGTATCGGTCACTTGACTGATGGTAAATCAGTTCAAAGACCGATATGGAAGCAGGGGTAACAGGGGATTAGTTTGGACTGATGGTAAATCAGTCCTTAACTGATGTAGGCCTTGGGGGCTGTCCTAAGTGGGGCATGTTCTTTACTGCAGGTATAGGAATTAGAAGTGTGGACAAATGATATGAAGAGAGTGGGGAAAGCTGATGCATTTGAAGGGTGAGTATTAGACCATAACTGATACCTTGTTTCGGTTGAATTATTCAACTGAACATGAAGTTTGGGATAATGTGTTCTACTGTAGTTTACAGGTAATATAAGGAATGACTTGGGGTTGATTCTAACTATTTGGAGATAACAAAGAAACAAGGGATTAGAAGAAATAGAGACATCAGTGAGGTAGTCCAGCTCACTTTGGACAGAACCTAAAGTGTATATGTATCCAACTGTTACTTATATCAGTTTGGATTAAATATGAAGATATTAGATGGGGGTTTGATCCTTGTGCCAGTTTGTAGATGGAAATATAGGTGTGTGTATGTGTCTATATATATATATATATATATATATATATATATATATATATATATATATATATATATATTGTATCTTAATATTTGGTATAGTATCCTATATGTTATACTAATTGACAAGTAGAAGTGTGTATAGTAGAGTAATGGCAAGGTGTAACCCCACTTTTCACTTTCTGGGATCTAAAATCGTTTTCTAAATAAATAATTTTGGTTAAGCAAATATTTGAATAATAAATCTTATAACTTTTTGGTGGAAAATTCGAATTTATACTTTGGGAGGAATTTCTAGTTTGTTTCAAGGAATTAGAGTGGTCCCCATTTTTTTTAAATTCTCCTAACCATTTTCTAATTGATTTTCTATAACTATTGCAATTTTTGAAAGGGGGTCCTTCCTGCATAATGACCCTTGAGTGGAGGGGGATTTTTGTAAATTGGTTTCACAAAACCCGAATAAATGAGAGAAAGTGAGAACACTCTGCTTATTTTTTTTCCTCTCTCGAATTTTTCCAGAGCTCTGAGCTCTCGTCCCCAAACTCCTCATTCCACTAACCCTAACCTTAACCCTAATTTTCTGGATCGATCCATGGCACCGCAGCGACGGCAAGTTACTTCCCGGCGGTGCACGAAGCCCCCTCACGACGACGAGCCGTACAACCACCCCGACGACTGAGTGCCACTCTTCCCAGCATCGGCGTAAGGGATCTTTTCCGCGGCGGCTTGATTCCTCTCCGGCCGGCAGCTAGGCGATTCTCCTCTGGCGACTTGGTCCCGATCTCCGCAGCGAACGGCGTGCGACACCTTCCTCCGACGACAGCGAGTTCACCGACGGCGTCAGTGAAGCATCTTTTACCCGACATCGACATTCGACTGAACCGAATATTCGTGATTAGCTGATATGCAGAGCTCGTGGAGATCGACCCAGATTTGGTGAGTTAAGTCGAGATTCTTTTAATCCTGAGTTGTTCTTCCAGTTTTGATAATTCGTATAGATGGATTGGTCTGAGTATAGTTCCTATATTCTTGCATTGGTATTGTTCGTCAGATTGCAGCAGTGGACCTCAATTATACTACTGGGACACGAGAAGACGTGTTTACTGTCTGGAATGTGTCCGACATTGTGAAAGTATCCTCAATTCTTTGGATTCATATTTCGGGTATTTACAATTTCCCTTCTGTTAGTTATCGAATCTTTTCCTTCTCTTCTTGAATATGGGTATTGGTTAGGAATCAGTCGAGTCTGTGGCATGGGTGTGTCAGCTGTAGCAATATTCGTATAGGCATATGGGATTTGGCGTGTGTTTGCGTACATAATGATGTTCGTGTCTGAGTACGGGTGCGTGTCCGGTGTGCATATCCAAGTATGGCATAGAGAGGTTGGACCAGTGCTATGGTAGATGGCTTGGAATTAGTTCTTGCTCTTGCAATGCAGATGCTCGATCCTCTTGAATCTATCAATTGTTGGAATTTGAATGACTCTTTGCAAAGGTTTTGTAACATGGTTATATATTATTATAATATGTATATTCATATTGAGTTATTCTGAAGTGATGCTTGAGTTGGTGAAATTCAATTAAGGCAGAGTTAGCATGAAATGTCGAATAGAGTATGATATCTAGTTTTTTTCTTTTCTGTTGGCTTTGAATAAAAGTTTTCTTGAGTTCAAATTGTATATTATTTTGTACTATAAATCAGTTTTTGGTTGGGCTATAGCAGGTTTTTGGAGTTGTGTATGTGCTGGGGAGACTTGTGCATAACCTTCCTATTCTTTTGATTTTGAGTACAACTAACTTTTGGTAGTGTTTGTGGTTTTCTACTTTATAGGTTGTGTTGGGCTGCCTGTAGTATGCCATAGGAGGAAATCAGTTGTAGTGATATAATGTTGGGATAGGCTAGTATTATGGACTGTAGGTTAATATGAATTATAAAGTATTTTAGTAAGAATGTTAAAATATTACTTCAACTTAATTTTGATAACTTAGTAGTAATATTTTTATAAACTATTGGGTGGTGGAGGTTACTAAACTTATTTCTTTATTACTTTACCAACATGTACCTATTATCAGTGTAACACCCCAGTCCCAAAATACGTAGGACTAGGAATGTAATTATGCCAGATGCATACATACGAAGTATACTCCAATATAGGGAACCATCGTATGTATACATAAGCTGTAAAGTGTAGAAAGCCGCGGCACTAATCTCATCCACAAATAAAGAAGAAAGAATTTATAATAACTTATGAATTATTGTTTACGCAAGTCGTTGGGCGGAGACAAATCTACTACCAACAAAGAGAGAAATACAAAATTAAGAAATTTTGTCGAGCGATGTGAAGACGATTCAAGTGCAATCATCCTCGAAGGAATAAAGCAAGTCATGGCCATGGCTAGAGCACCTGCGCAACATCACAAAAGCACACCTAGAGAAATCACCAGGTCCTCAGAAGGACGTAACAAGACACATAATATCATGCCATAACTGAATATAGTTAGCTCAACAAAAAATTGCATATGTCTAAACAGATAAAGGTCCTTAACCATTCTATATGAAAATGTACTTTGAAGATAACGTTCCACACAGGGGCCTTTCGTGACTAGAAACACGGCGCGTTAGCGTTTCAACCGAGGTACTAGTGGCATCTAAAAGAAAATAAATAAATGCACGACACACTAGTCTCTCGGGTGAGTCACTAACGACAGCTAGATGAAAGTAAATGCGTGAAAGCCCCTGCGCCTAATAACTGTCTTCCCTCTCCCCATGCACTACTAGTACTCGTGCTGAATCCACGCCACGATATTTCTAATAACCGCTAAGTCTTCTAGGCAATTATATTAGCAGTTATATCCTAACGCTCGTCCTGTATGCACCGATGTACGGTCGATTCGTAAGTCCAAATCTATATGAGACACGTGACATTGTGGCGCACATGTATCGGGCCAATAAATGCGGCACAAACAAAGGTAGTCCCTTAACTCTAGGCCAAATGCATAAAAAAAACTAAAGTATAGTAATTTGCAACTACATATGATTTTGAAAGAACAACTTATAAGAAATAAAATATGCATGATATTGAGCAAGAAATTAAACAGTAAAGACAAGGTGTCTTGCCTAGTATATCGCCTGGTGTTGTGTAGTGATCCAGCAAGTCCTGCTGTGTGCAATAGCAAAGGTCGAGGGTAAAGGTCCAATTGCCACGTTTAAGGTGTAGGGGTCTGAAGTCCCGAGGAAATAGGAGTGCATGATGATCAGTGACAATATTTGGAGAGAGTTGGGTGAAAGCTACGTATGCTGGTTTTATGAAGTATATATTATTACTTACTAGTTTTAGAAAATATATTATTATCATTTAAGGCTTAAAACTCTAAAAAATCTTCAAACCCTAAATTTAGAAAAATATTTACTTCGAATTATATAATTATTTATAACTCGTTGTAATATTTTATTACCCCATAATGTCTAAAAGAAATCCTTTTACGAAAAATCAAAGTTTTATAAAAATAGAATTTCCAGGTAGAAATAATTTAGATGGATATTTGAAATCGTACGAGAATTATTAACCAAAATTTATCAAAAACTATACCATTTTATACTAAAAACTTCTAAGCCAATTTGAATATATATAAGCCCAATACCATAACTATGATATATACTTTGGAAATAATTATATATTTATATACAAAATATTTTCTAATTCAATAAAATAAGTACTAACAATATATTTATATTTCCTTCTAAACCTATAGCTGTAACATCTTTAGAAAATACTATTCTTTGGGGAAACAAAAGAAAATAATAATAATAATAAACTATTATTCCTCATTCTTCAATTCCTGAAACCACTAATGATAAAATATTAACAATAATCATCATATCTAATATACATATGTATATAGTTGCTGTAATACAGTAATACAAATGGTAAGAATTACAAACATTAAACTTATTAAAACTATGTTTCCAACGCTCCTTTTTTTATTTTAAGAAAGAGAGAGTTACAATTTCATCAAGGGAATAGGGAGAGGAGTGGGAAAAATGGGTTACCAGGGGGTTCACCGGAGCTCCTTGCTCGGCGGCAGACTAGGCTCGACTGGGCGGTCGGAGGCTCGGGGACGAACGGCGAGAGGAAAGGAGACGGGCGACGGCGGCAACTAGACGTCGGGGTTCTCGAATGCGCGGATGGCACGTTCGGCTTAGCGGAGGCAGCAGCGCGTTGGCCGAAGCAGGGTCGAGGCGGCCAGTTGGAGCTATTCACGAGGTTTCGGCACATTAATGGTGGTGCTACACCGAGCGCGGCGGATGGAGGCGTATCGCGACAGCGGTAGTCGGACCCGCCGCTCATCGGGGCTGGTGTAGCTTGGTTACAGTGTTGGCAGTGTAGCGGACTGTGGAAGGGCTACGGCGGAGAGGCGACGAAGGCTGCAGTTCTTCGCCTCATATCTGGTGGAGACCCGTCGGCCAGCGGGTGAGGAGTTCGAGCGGTGCGGAGACAAGGACCTGGTGGCGGCCATGGCTTCGACATTGGCGTCGAAGGGCTCAGGTGAGGGTGGTTTCTTTTGGTTTTTCTTGTTGGAGTGGGTGGGGTTCCCAACCTATGTGGAGAAGACCCCGGAGTGCGACGAGCGCCGTTCGTGTGTCGAAGAAGCTCGGGAAGTAGGCGACGTGGAGTCGCTGCTGCTGCTGCTGCTCCTGAAGGAGATTCTGGACTGGGTCTGCCGAGTTCGGCCTGAACTCGGTCCCAGGCCGAGTTCTGGCCGAACTCGGTCTGGCCGTTCCAGAATGTTGGCGTTAGGTGCTGTTTGCTCGACACAGAGTTCTGGCCGAACTCTGTGTCGTCGGGGCTGAAGCAGGATTTTGGATGAGTTTTCATCACTGGATCTAATCCAACGGTTCAGGTTTGCTGCAGGATTAGGGAGTTATATTGGGATTTCCCAACCCTAATTCATTGTGCAACATATTACAAAGGCAACACAACTTGGAGAGAGAAGGAGGCAAGAGTGCCATTATAACTTCGGAGAAAAAGACGGAGGATTGAAGGTCGTTGTTCGAAGGAGATCGTGTTCGGGTAATCTCTACTCGTCGTTCTCGCTCTTCGTAGCCTTGTAATCATTGTTCTTATTTCTGAGTGTTGTGGGGATCCGATTTGGATCGGGAGGAGTTTGTAGAGGGTGTAATTCTTCTATTCCATTAGTGGAGGCTTCTCAGGGTTGGACTCCGATCGTCCCGTGGTTTTTTTCCGCAAGGGTTTTCCACGTCAAAAATTCTCTGTGTCTGCGTGGATTGTTTTGTGTGATTGTTTTTGGGTTCGTGCGTTGTATTGCTCGATCCTCTCGCAGGTACTCTCCGGTTTGGGGAAAGATTTCCGCGCTTCTTTCCCAACAGAGTGGTATTAGAGCTAGGTTCTGGAATTCAGAAGGAGTGTCAGTAGTTGACAGAGAAAACCAGAGAGGAGAGATGGACGCGAAGCCGGTGCGCATGGTGAACCTGAACGGCACCAATTATCACTATTGGCGGAGCAAGATGAAAGATTTGCTGTTCGTCAAGAAGCTGCATCTACCCGTGTTTGCATCCGAGAGGCCCAATGATAAATCCGAGGAGGACTGGACATTCGAGCATATACAGGTGTGTGGGTACATACGGCAGTTTGTTGATGAGAACGTGTACAACCACGTTACCAATATTGAGCACGCGAAGACGTTGTGGGATAAGCTGGAATCCTTGTATGCGAAGAAGACCGAGGTAAACAAGTTGTTCCTGATCCGAACGATGATGGGTCTGCGATACAAGGATGGGGCATCTATTTCGGATCACTTGAGTGAGTTCCAGGGCGTGGTTGACCAGCTATCTTCTATGGAAGTCAAGTTCGACGATGAAGTTCAGGGACTGTGGCTGCTGTGTACTTTGCCAGACTCGTGGGAGACCGTACGAGTATCTATGATCGCTTCTGCTCCAGAGGGCGTGGTCATTCTGGAGTTTGCCAAGAGCGGGGTGTTGAATGAAGAGATGCGGAGACGTTCTCAGGGCACTTCATCTACATCCTATCACTCAGAGGCATTGGTTTCAGAGAGCCGCGGAAGGGGCAAAAGCAGGGGTCCAGGTGGTGGCAGAGACAAGAGTAGGGGAAAGTCCAAGGGTCGGTACAAGGACTCAGAGTGTTACCATTGTGGTAAGAAGGGCCATATCAAGCGGAATTGTTTCGCTTGGAAGAGAGAGAAGAATGGCGACAAGGGGAAGCAAGAAGAGAACACTACAGCGGCGGCCTCGGTGCATGGAGGCGATGTGATCGTCGTAGGTGATGAGGTCATTACTAACCTCGCCTGCGATGACAATTCTTGGCTGGTGGACTCAGGGGCTTCAGCACATGTATCTCACAATAGGGCACTGTTTGCCACTTACACGACAGGCGACTGTGGCGTGTTGAAGATGGGCAACGGAGATGTGTCGAAGGCGGTTGCCGTTGGAGATGTGCATTTGAGAATAAAGATGGGTGCAGTTCTTGTTCTCAAGGATGTTCGTCATGTCCCTGATATCCGTTTCAACCTGGTGTCGGTTGGAAGGTTGGATGACGAGGGATTTTTCAGTCTCTTCGAAAACAGTCAGTGGAAGCTTTCCAGGGGTTCGTTGGTGATTGCCAGAGGAAGCAAGAAGTTCGATCTCTACTATATGGAGGAGAGCGCACAGGGGGCACAGGAGGTGAACGCAGTCAGTGATGCGTCTACCGATTTATGGCACAGGCGGCTCGGCCATATCAGCGAGAAGGGGATGAGCTACTTGGTGAACAGTGTAAGCCCCATGAATTTCAGGGTTTATTTTTGCTTTTCTTAATGAATTATTTTTTGATAAATATTTTATTATTAAATTGTTTAGATCATTAATGTACCTTTCCATGACTTTGACTTCTGGAGCGTCAGGGATACCAATCTCTGTAAACTCTCTTCATGGGTTTTGAAGTAGACAAGACTATCTTCGTTTTGATATATCCTGTCCCACTTGAACTCGTTCCCTTGTGCTCTTTTTGTATCGCGCAAGTTCGGGTCAACTTAGACCGATTAATCATTCAATAATTATTCCCACTTTTATCTTTGATCATCGTTTGTACGTTACCGTGGCTTTTAATCTAGGAGCACCAGACCAGTCGTTTTCTCAGAACCAACTTCTCATGAATGATCTACTCGAGAGCTCTCCACCCATGACCTTCGTGTCCCACTCAGACACTCCATTTTGTGCTCCATTTTCTTCGTACAACTTTCGGTTCAATTTAGGCCAATTTATTTTCTACCGTGAAACCTGATTTATTTTCCAATTTAATTTCGGGACCCGACATCGATCCAACCTGTCAACCCGAAGTATGGACGTGACCCATACGAAGCCTACTACCCACATGAAACTTGTGTCCCATTTATTGGAGTTCCCGCATGTTATTTATTTACCCATGATTATAAATACCCATTTTAATTTGATTATTGCACCCGGTTCGATTTTGACCCGATCCGGCTCGACCGAACCCGAACCCAAGCTCCCTGTTGTTCTCTCATGACTGCCCAAATACCCCACAAGATTTTCCTATTTTTCCTATTTCGAAAATATTTCTTTCTCTCTCTATTTATTAATATCTCAAATATCTCATGTATATATATACATATATCTACCTCTCTCTCTTCAATTATTTACAAACATACACACTCACCCCCTTCCCATCACCAGCCGAACACCCCCCCTCCCACTTCTCAGCCGACCTACTTCTCCCCCACCCCTCTCTTCAAATAATATCTCTCTCTCATTCTCTCTCTCTCCCTTTCTATTAATATAATACACACACACACCCATACATATATAACTCTCTCCCTCTCTCTCTCTCTTTACACCTACACCCCTCCATCCCCATCACCAGCAGGAACACACACCCCCCCTTTACTTGGCCGACTACAATCTCTCCCTCTCTCTCCAAATATCTCCTCTCTCTCATTTTCACTCTCTTTCTATAATACACACACACACATACATATTTCTCTCTCTTTCTCTCAACACACACAACACACCACCACCTTCACCATAGCCGACAGCCCCCCCCCATGGCCGAACACCACCCTCTCCTTCTTCCTCCTCTTCTTCATCATCTTCACCATCATCTATCACCACCACTCCCATTAACCACCTTCATCACCATTACCATCATCATCATCCATCTCCACCACAACCACACCGCATCACCACCACACGTCGCCGGCCACCGCCACCGGCGACCGTGCCCATGCCGCGGCCGCCGCCGGCCACTGCCGTGTCGTGCCAGGCCAGCCCCGCCCCCACGCGCAGCGCTGCAAACAGCAACAGCGAGCAGCAGTGTGCAGTAGCCGCGCCACCCCGCGCGCTGCCGCGCGCCGCGGGCGCCACCGCGGCCGACCGCCACCGCCAGCGACCCCCCCTGGCCGTACGCGACCCCGGCGACCTCCCCCTTGCCATCGGCCACTTCCCCGACGCGCCGCATAGGCTATTCGTGTATTTCGCACGAAATCCCGTCGACGCGCACGCGGGTTGAATCCAGAAATGGAGTTTCGGGACAGCAAGTTCGTGCACATTTTTCGGGAGATCCGACCGTTGGATCGGCGAACTTTTTGCTCCGTCGCAATCTCGGTATATCCATCTTCACTCCTGTCAATTTTCGCCCGTTAATTTCGTCGTTTGATACCTCAAAACTGGCCACCAAGTTGACGTTTTAAATTGAACTATTTTTGGACAGTTTTGGGGAGCCGACTTCGTCAGCTCATAACTTCGCCGTCGCAGCTCCGTTTTGTGCACCGTCAGTTCCGATGCACAGCTGGTATAACCATCTTCCTGCCTCCTTTAGATTTCGTTTCATTTTAAGCACGTTCGGTTGGTCGAATTCGACGCCAAAGTTGGCCGTCCGAATTCTTTAATTTGCACTTGTAAAATTCCATTTTTGAACCCGGGACTCCGGATTCAATTTCTGACACCACCAGTAGACTCGTGGCATCGTTCTGGCATGTTTTCATATAAAGTTTGCTTGATTTGGAGAACGTGGGCCCTGGCACGCATTTCAGTGCAAAGCGGGTCCCACTTTTCGATTCAACGGGTCACTTTGAGATCGGCTCATCGGAATCCAATTCTGGATATACCGTTGAGTTCGTATCGTCATTCTGGACTCGTTGACATATAATTTGCTGAGTTTTGAAAACATTTGCTCCGGCACGTATTTCCGTGCAAACCGGATACCAAGTGTCGCGTCAACGTATCATTTTGATATCGGCACATCGGAATTCCATTTTGGACATACCGTTGGGTTCGTATCATCATTCTGGATTCGTAGACATATAATTTGCTAAGTTTTGTAGACTTCTATTCCGACACACTTTTCGGTGCAAAGTGTGTCCAACGGCGGACATCATTTTGACCCGAAATTACCGTTTTGCCCCTGTGTCCAAATTGGACTTATGGGTAGGCTATCCTAGCTGATTTGACCGTTCTGGACACGTTGGTGATATTTATTTTATCATCCGACAACATCTGTAGATTTTGATTATGTATTATCCTTAATTTATAATTAATTATTTTTCTAGATATTGTTACTTTCTGGTTTTGAATTTTTATATATATTTTAATTACTGTAAAAATCTTGGAAAAATGGTATTTAAATATTATGTTAATTTAGCTAATTTATTATAATTTTTCTAGCATTTATTAAGTGCTTTTGGTATTTTATAAAAATGGGAAAACAGAACTCATTTTCAATATATTTAAGTTTGCTGATTTTTAATAAATATTTATGAGGGTTTATAAATCCCAGAAAAATTAGTATAAATTTCTATAATTAACAAGGATTATTTTGGTACTTTATTTTATATATATTTAAGCTTTTTGTCTATCTCTAAAATTATTAGAACTTAGTGTACAGTTTGATTTATTTATTAAATAATTACGACTTGCAACTTTTTATGTTGTTTTGTGTTTTAGTCGTATTGGACCTCACCCCGCACTAGTGTAAAGACCCTAGAGAGTTAGTTTGTGTATAGTGGCACTTCACATTAGACTTTTATGCTAGGTCCCTACTTGGCTAGTATCCAGTTATGAGTCGTGTCACACCACTAGTATATTGTTGATCCTAGCTTAGAACTGAGTTGTATATCATTATTGACAGGACACCAGGCATCTATATCTTCACACTAGTATTCTTGCTTTGCTCGAGGCAAGTACATCTACACACTCATTTACTGTCTTTTAATGCTAGAACATGTATTAACCCTGTTAAAATACTGCTTTCTGAATAACTGCAAGTTAAATCTTCACATGTTACATTAAAATGGTCCCTACCATGCTTAGGACAGTTATCATATCTTCACATGCTTCTTACTGGTTCTCAGCACATGTTTCACTATGCTTTATACGGCTCTGAGTATTCACATGTTTTGTACTGCTCCCAGTACCTGTCATGCTTATACCGCTCCCGGTATCTTTCACATGCTTTTACTGTTCTCGTATCTCTTACATGTTTAGAATATAGGTTATGGGGAAACTGATAGTTGAGTACGTGATCATAGCCCCACGCTACGACCTTGGCCGTGTAGGGTCGACATTATGCATGTAGGGCTTTGCCAGAGGCCAATATCCCGAGGCACTTGTACGTGTGTACATTTAGGCATGTACGGAAGTACATATTGTTCTTACTGGTGGCACTCCACCCTCAGCACCTCTTGACCGATCACGTACCTGCTCCAGTTTTAAACATTATATATACATCTGTCTATATGACATATGTATCCTTGCCATGATAGATTATGAGTTATACCATGATTCCAGATATGCCATGTTCCCTATGTTACTATGATACTGTGATCCCAATTGTACCATGATGCCACGTTTCCAGTATTTCCTGTTTTATAGACTTATCACACCATGTTTCTTGTTGTACATCTCTTTCATTATATGTTCAGTACTTTAGTTGTAGAGGTTGTACTTGCTCCCGTCCTGACAGGATAACGTTGTAGGTATACTTTTCGAGGAGGAAATGCTATGTGTTACATATTATGGTACTGCTTTGAGGACCTGGCCTTAGCTCCAGAAGAGGCCCCAGCGGGGAACCTTGCTTAGTTATTTTCATATATTTTTGAGACTGAGACTTTGGTATATTTTTATATTTGGATACTGGACTTTGTCTCCAGTTAGATACTTTGGTTATGTATTATTAAGTCTGTGCTTATGTTACCTTCGCTTATAGATGCTGTGTTGTGATGAACATTTAAATGTGATTTTAGAACTGTTAGTAGCTTAGATCCTTTATTGTCTATTCTTAGAACAGCTTACTACGCTTTAGCAAGCGTAGGCTGGACATGGCTCGGCCCGGCCCAACAATTTGGATAACGGGTCGTGACAAACAGGAAGGTGATTTCGGGGCTCAAGTCTACAAAGTTGGAGAAATGCACGCACTGTTTAGCTGGGAAGCAAAATAGGGTGTCTTTCCAAAGTCACCCAAGTTCAAGGAAGCCGGCGTTGCTCGAGTTGATTCACTCGGATGTCTGCGGTCCTATGAAGGTAAAATCTCTTGGTGGTACTTCTTACTTTGTAACCTTTATTGATGACTGTTCCAGGAAGGTTTGGGTCTATGCCTTAAAGACCAAGGATCAGGTGCTGCCTACTTTCAAGGAGTTTCAGGCCTCTGTTGAAAGGGAGACGGGCAAGAAGTTATTATGTGTTCGGTCCGACAATGGCGGCGAATACATTGGTCCCTTTGATGCGTATTGCAGAGAGCAAGGAATACGACACCAGAAGACTCCGCCAAAGACACCTCAGCTCAATGGTGTAGCGGAGCGCATGAACAGGACACTGATGGAGAGGGTGCGGTGTTTGCTGTCAGAAGCAAACTTGCCGGGCAGTTACTGGGGTGAGGCTCTTCTCACAGCTGCTTATATTATTAATTTATCTCCTAGTGCTCCTTTGCAGGGTGATGTACCTGACAAAGTATGGTACGGCAAAGAGCCGTCATACAATCACCTGCGGGCGTTTGGTTGTAAAGCCTTCGTGCATGTACCGAAGGACGAGAGGACCAAACTTGAGCCGAAGACGAGGTAATGCATCTTTGTCGGCTATGGTCGGGATGAGTTTGGCTATAGACTCTACGACCCAGTGGAAGGAAAGCTCTACAGAAGCAGGGACGTGGTGTTCGTCGAGGATCAGACCATGACCAACACTCAGGATTCCGAGATGCCTTCTGAGGCTGAGGAATTGCCTGAGTTAGAGTTATTTCGCTTCGAGCCATTTTCAGAGGACATCGAAGAGGATCCAGTTATGGGGGAGCCGGTACATGGAGTTGCTCCCAACCTTGATCATCAGCCTGCTGATGGTGGTCAGGGTGTCCCTCAGGAGGATGAGCATGCCGGGGAGGCAGTTCCTGAAGGAGAGGAGGCTGTTGGTATACAGCCAGCACCAGTGGTTCCTTTGAGGAGGAGTGACAGGGATCGTCGACCATCTACGAGATACTCACCGGATGAGTATGTGCTATTGACTGACGGGGGAGAGCCCGAAAGTTTTGCAGAGGCTATGGAAGACGAACACAGGTAGGAGTGGATGGAGGCTATGCAGGAGGAAATGAGTTCCTTGCACACCAATTCCACTTATGATCTGGTACGGTTGCCAAAGGACAAGAAGGCTTTAAAGAATCGATGGGTGTTCAGAGTGAAGCAGACGGAAGACGCTACTCGCCCTCGATACAAAGCGAGGCTGGTAGTCAAAGGCTACGGTCAGCAGAAAGGCGTGGAGTATGATAAGATCTTTTCGCCTGTCGTCAAGCATTCGTCTATTCGGGTGGTGCTAGCATTAGAAGCCAGTCTCGACTTGGAGGTCGAGCAGATGGATGTGAAGACGGCATTCCTCCATGGTGATCTTGAGAAGGAGTTGTACATGGAGCAGCCAGAGGGATTCTGTGAGAAGGGCAAGTCACATTTGGTCTGCCGGTTGAGGAAGAGCTTGTATGGTCTGAAGCAGGCTCCGAGGCAGTGGTACAGGAAGTTCGAGTCGTTTATGGGGGAGCATGGTTATGCACGGACGACATCGGACCATTGTGCATTTGTGAGGTATTTTGTCGAGGATGATTTCATCATTTTGTTGCTCTATGTTGATGATATGCTATTAGTGGGTCGGAATGCCACTAGGATAGCGGAGCTGAAGCGCCAACTGGGCGCGGCCTTCTCTATGAAGGATTTGGGCACAGCGAAGACTATTCTTGGGATGGAGATCAGCCGAGAGAGAGTCCAAGCTGCTACACTTGTCCCAAACGAAGTACATTCACTAGGTACTTCAGCGTTTCGGGATGGACGGGTCGAAGAAAGTGAGTTTCCCTCTTGCGGCTCACTTTAAGCTCACTGAGGAGCAGTGTCCATCTACCGAGGTCGAAAAGGAAGATATGGAGCGGGTTCCATATGCCTCAGCTGTGGGAAGCCTTATGTATGCCATGGTGTGTACGAGGCCAGATATTGCTCATGCAGTTGGTACAGTTAGCAGGTATCTTTCAAATCCTGGAAGGGTACATTGGAGTGCGGTCAAGTAGATTCTACGATATCTTCAGGGCACTGCTGGTTGGAGACTTTCCTTTGGTGGTGACGAGCCAAAACTGGTTGGGTATACCGACGCTGATATGGCTGGAGATGTAGACATGAGGCGATCGACTTCGGGCTACGTGATGATGTTTGCGGAAGGAGCGGTGTCGTGGCAGTCGCGATTGCAGAAGTGTGTTGCCTTGTCGACGACAGAGGCAGAGTACATTGCGACGACGGAGGCTTGCAAGGAGCTGTTGTAGATGAAGAAGCTGTTACAGGAAATGGGACTGAAGCAAGAGCAGTATACTTTGCTTTGCGACAGTCAGAGCGCTATCCACCTTGTGAAGAATCAGACGTTTCATAGCAGGTCCAAGCACATCGAGACTCGGTATTATTGGATACGGGATGTGGTTGAGAAGAAGGACGCGGAGCTTGAGAAGGTTCATACAGATGACAACGGAGCTGATATGTTCACGAAGATTCTACCAAGGGGGAAGTTTGAGTACTGCAGGCAGGTCGTCGGGATGACGACATCCTCTCCATAGTTGTGAAGGGGGAGATTTGTTAGAGTGGGTGGGGTTCCCAACCTATGTGGAGAAGACCCCGGAGTGCGACGAGCGCCGTTCGTGTGTCGAAGAAGCTCGGGAAGTAGGCGACACGGAGTCGCTGCTGCTGCTGCTCCTGAAGGAAATTCTGGACTGGGTCTGCCGAGTTCGGCCCGAACTCGATCCCAGGCCGAGTTCTGGCCGAACTCGGTCTGGCCGTTCCAGAATATTGGCGTTAGGTGATGTTTGCTCGACACAGAGTTCTGGCCGAACTCTGTGTCGTCGGGGCTGAAGTGGGATTTTGGATGAGTTTTCATCACTGGATCTAATCCAACGGTTCAGGTTTGCTGCGGGATTAGGGAGTTATATTAGGATTTCCCAACCCTAATTCATTGTGCAACATATCGCAAAGGCAACACAACTTGGAGAGAGAAGGAGGCAAGAGTGCCATTACAACTTCGGAGAAGAAGACGGAGGATTGAAGGTCGTTGTTCGAAGGAGATCATGTTCGGGTAATCTCTACTCGTCGTTCTCGCTCTTCGTAGCCTTGTAATCATTGTTCTTATTTCTGAGTGTTGTGGGGATCCGATTTGGATCGGGAGGAGTTTGTAGAGGGTGTAATTCTTCTATTCCATTAGTGGAGGCTTCTCAGGGTTGGACTCCGATCGTCCCGTAGTTTTTTCCCGCAAGGGTTTTCCACGTCAAAAATTCTCTGTATCTGCGTGGATTGTTTTGTGTGATTGTTTTTGGGTTCGTGCGTTGTATTGCTCGGTCCTCTCGCAGGTACTCTCCGGTTTGGGGAAAGGTTTCCGCGCTTCTTTCCCAACAGTTCTCTTATGTGTTGAGGCGATTGGGTGGTTTGGAGGGGACGACGACTGTGATGGTGGTCCGGATGGTGTTTTGTCGGGAGTACGAGGACAGGGGGAAGGTGTTGAGAGGAATTTCTGGTGCTGGTGTTGGTGTTCGCTACGACGGGGTATCGGGGAGATGAGGATGATGATGGGGTATTGCGGGATTGGATTATTGGTGATCGTCGTGTCCGGGATGTCGGACACGACGCGGATAACTGTACAAGGCTGGAATAAGATTGTGGACACAGACACGATGCACGATCTTGGTTGTGGTTGAGTTTGCTTGTTTACGGACTCATAGAGAAAAGAGCAATATGCCTCTCCTTATATAGGAGGTGGGTTCTCCTAGTTGGATAAGGTTTTGTATTGTTTAAACTCCCCTATAGATAATTTTTCACATTTAATTTAAATAAATGAATTCGATCAGAACCACATCTAAGTTTAATTTAAATCCGAATAAATCCAAATCCAACTTAATATAGATAAATCTTTATCTAATATATATTTAGATAATTCTTATCTATAGTTTAAACTATTTAAAAAATAAAATCATGTATCAAATCTTAATTCAAATTGCCATAATAATTTAAACATAATTTTTGAAATATCTTTATAATAATTACTAATAATAAATAAATTTTGAAATATAAAAAAAATATTTGAATAATTGAACACCTTTTGCAAATAATCAAATAACCACAATTAGCTTTCGAAAATAAAATATACACGAATCGTATTTCTCATTGCGATATAATATATTATTTAGAAAATATAATTTCCCAAATTATTAGCATTACTCTTATAATTAATAAGATATAATAAAGTTTTGACAATTGTGTCGCATTTTATAATTTAGTAGATGAAGATATTTACTTATACTATTTTTGAAACCAATATCTATTTTTCTATAATAAATGTTTTGTATAAAAAGTAAATTACTACGTATATACGTATTCCTACTTCACGTCCCATGTCAAAAAGAAAACCACTACGAAAATTTGATTACTTTACAAAAATATTAGTGAAAAATTTTAGGGGTTTTATATCCTACCCAACTTACAAGAATTTTATCCTCGAAATTATGAAACAACTAGGATAGGTGGGGTTGAGAAGATAGAGGGGTTCCTTGATAAAAAGATCAAAGTAAGGAAACGACGTTTAACACAAACGTATACGTAGAAAGTCATGATTTTGATATCTACGAAAAATAAATCGTGGATATGGCACGGATTGTGGGTCACTAGTTAAGACAAATAAATCATGATAACATGAATTAGAGAATAGCAAGGAATCGAGAATAATTTAGGAACTTTGGAGATAAAGTTCCTTGATAGAATATAGTCGTCTAGTTTTAGGGTACGGTTAAGAAATGCTTCCAATCATTCTTAAGTTCCAAGAATGATTTGAAGGTCGTGATAATGAATCTAGGGTCGCAGAAAGGAAGAACAGTTTAAGACGAGGATATAGTCACAGATTGGTAATGGCTACTGTACGTGGTCATAGGTGATAGGGCAACTAAAGGGGATACCAAGCACGACCAATTTTGTCATTCTAAAATAGGGGAAAGGCGAAGGCAAATAAGGGTTCAAGAAGATACGAACGAATATAATTGCAATTTTCAAAGAAGATTGAATAGTTTCAAAAGGGATTGCCAAGGTATCCGCGGACAAGATTCTAGAGGCCAAGTTTAACTACATCTCTATCCACGTAGAACAATAAATAAAAAGCGAACCAAAGTGCACTAGGTTGATCAGACCATTATGCACCGGTTCTGATTAGACAATAGGTTAGTGAACGCTCAATAGCATATGTCATGAACAAGCTTGATAAAGAATTAAGCTTGCAAAAACTAGGCTACATTAGCATCATTAGTCTAGATAGTAAAACATAGGCACGTGAGATTAAGATTGAAAGAAAGCAGAATTAGTTTAAACTCCTTACGATTCTAAGTCGTATCCTGTGTTGGTCTCTATACAGTCGTCCTAAAGTCTTCTTATCCAAGTCCTTGGTTGGCTAGATGGGTTAGGGTCCCCTAAATTCTAGAACCTAAGTGAACTAGCTAATATAGGTCACAAGGACAAAGGAATTGCTAGGTCATAAGGCATTCTACCCAACTTACAAGAGGTTCACTTATGGTATTTTAGGATAATTGAAACATGTCTATCTAGTAGGGATCACCCGTCTAACCTCAAGCAAGCACGAAGGAAAGATAGGAATAATGATAGAAGTAATCAAGCAAGATATAATCAATGAGTTCAAGTGGTAGTTCGCAAATAGAATCGAGAAAAGAGGTCAAGTATGTGGATGAGATCCTAGACTCTAATCCTATACGCAGGCTTGCTTGGTACAGTAAAGTAACCAAACAATTTATTTAGACCTGCATGGGCCACCACAAAAATATGTAACGCCCCAGTCCCAAAATACGTAGGACTAGGAACGTAATCATGCCAGCTGCATACATACGAAGTATACTCCAATATAGGGAACCATCGTATGTATACATAAGCTGTAAAGTGTAGAAAGCCACGGCACTAATCTCATCCACAAATAAAGAAGAAAGAATTTATAATAACTTATGAATTATTGTTTACACAAGTCGTTGGAAGAAGACAAATCCACTACCAACAAAGAGAGAAATACAAAATTAAGAAATTTGTCGAGCGATGCAAAGACGATTTAAGTACAATCATCCTCGAAGGAATAGAGCAAGTCATGGCCTTGGCTAGAGCACCTGCGCAACATCACAAAAACACACCTGGAGAAATCACCAGGTCCTCAGAGGGACGTAACAAGATACATAATATCATGCCATAACTGAATATAGTTAGCTCAACAAAAATTTACATATGTCTAAACAGATAAAGGTCCTTAACAATTCTATGTAAAAATGTACTTCGAAGACAACGTTCCACACAGGGGCCTTCCGAGACTAGAAATATGGCGCGTTAGCATTTCAACCGAGGTACTAGTGGCATCTAGAGGAAAATAAATAAATGCACGACACATTAGTCTCTCGGGTGAGTCACTAACGATAGCTAGAGGAAAGTAAATGCGTGAAAGCCCCTACGCCTAATAACTGTCTTCCTCCTCCCCATGCACTACTCGTGCTGAATCCACACCACGATATTTCTAATAACCGCTAAGTCTTCTAGGTAATTATATTAGCAGTTATATCCTAACGCTCGTCCTGTATGCATTGATGTACGATCGGTACGCAAGTCTGAATCTATATGAGACACGTGACATCGTGGCACTCATGTGTCGGGCCAATGAATGTGGCACAAACGAAAGTGGTCCCTTAACTCTAGGCCAAATGCATAAAAAAACTAAAGTATAGTCATTTGCAACTACATATGGTTTTGAAAGAACAACTTATAAAAAATAAAATATGCATGATATTGAGCAAAAAATTAAACAGTAAAGGCAAGGTGTCTTGCCTGGTATATTGCCTGGTGTTGTGTAGTGATCCAACAAGTCCTGCTGTGTCCATTAGCAAAGGTCGAGGGTAAAGGTCCAATTGCCAAGTTTAAGGTGTAAGGGTCTGAAGTCACGAGGAAATAGGAGTGCATGATGATCAGTGACAATATTTGGAGAGAGTTGGGTGAAAGCTACGTATACTGGTTTTAGGAAGTATATATTATTACATACTAATTTTAGAAAATATATTATTATCATTTAAGGCTTAAAACCCTAAAAAATCTTCAAACCATAAATTTAGAAAAATATTTACTTGGAATTATATAATTATTTATACTCGTTGTAATATTTTATTACCCCAAAATGTCTAAAAGAAATCCTTTTACTAAAACTCAAAGTTTTGTAAAAATAGAATTTCTAGGTGGAAATAATTTAGATGGATATTTGAAATCGTACGAGAATTATTAACCAAAATTTATAAAAAAACTATACCATTTTATACTAAAAACTTCTATGCCAAGTTGAATATATATAAGCCCAATACCATAACTATGATATATATACTTTGGAAATAATTATATATTTATCTACAAAATATTTTCTAATTCAATAAAATAAGTACTAATACAATATTTATATTTCCTTCTAAACGTATAGCTGTAACATCTTTAAAAAATACTAATCTTTGGGGAAATAAAAGAAAATAATAATAATAATAAACTATTATTCCTCATTCTTCAATTCTTGAAACTACTAATGATAAAAATATTAACCATAATCATCATACCTAATATACATATGTATATAGTTGCTGTAATAGAGTAATACAAATGGTAAGAATTACAAACATTAAACTTATTAAAACTCTGTTTCCAACACACTTTTTTCAGTTTAAGAAAGGGAGATAGAGTTACAATTTCATCAAGGGAAGAGGGAGAGGAGTGGGAAAAAATGAGTTATCAGGGGTTCACCGGAGTCCTTGCTCGGCGGCGGACTAGGCTCGACTGGGCGGTCGGAGGCTCGATGAAGAACGGTGAGAGGGAAGGAGACGGGCGACGGCGGCGACTGGACGATGGGGTTTTCGAGCGCGCGGGCGGCACGTTCGACTTAGCGGAGGCAGCAGCGCGTTGGCCGGCGCAGGATCGAGGCGGCCGGTTGGAGCTATTCGTGGGGTCTCGGCACATTAACGGTGGTGCTGCACCGAACGCGGCGGACGGAGGCGTATCGCGACAGCGGTAGTCGGACCCGCCGCTCACCGGGGCTGGTGTATGTGGCTTAGTTACAGTATTGGCAGTGCAGCGGGCTGTGGAAGGGCCACGGCGGCGAGGCGGCGAAGGCTGCGGTTCTTCGCCTCAGATCTGGTGGAGACCCGTCGGCTAGCGGGTGCGGAGTTCGAGCGGTGCAGAGACAAGGACCTGGTGGCGGCCGTGGCTTCGACGTTGCCATCGAAGGGCTTAGGTGAAGGTGGTTTATTTTGGTTGATCTCTTATGTGTTGAGGCAATTGGGTGGTTTGGAGGGGACGACGACTGTGATGGTGGTCCGGATGGTGTTTGGTCGGGAGTACAAGGACAGGGGGAGGGTGTTGAAAGGAATTTCTGGTGCTGGTGTTGGTGTTGGCTGCAACGAGGTGTCGGGGAGATGAGGATAATGACGGGGTATCGCGGGATTGGATTGTTGGTGATCGTCATGTCCGGGATGTCGGACACGACGCAGATAACTGTACAAGGCTGGAATAAGATTGTGGATACAGACACGATGCACGATCTTGGATGTGGTTGTGTTTGCTTGTTTGTGGACTCATGGAGAAAAGAGCAACATGCCTCTCCTTATATAGGAGGTGGGTTCTCCTAGTTGGATAAGGTTTTGGATTGTTTAAACTCCCCCATAGATATTTTTTCACATTTAATTTAAATAAATAAATTCGATCAGAACCACATCCAAGTTTAATTTAAATCCGAATAAATCCAAATCCAACTTAATATAGATAAATCTTCATCTAATATGTATTTAGATAATTCTTATCTATAGTTTAAACTATTTAAAAAATAAAATCATATATCAAATCTCAATTCAAATTGTCATAATAATTTAAACACAATTTTTGAAATATCTTTATAATAATTACTAATAATAAATAAATTTTGATATATAAAAAATTATTTAAATAATTGAACACCTTTTGCAAATAATCAAATAACCACAATTAGAAATAAAATGTACACGAATCGTATGTCTCATTGCGATATAATATATTATTTATAAATATAATTTTCCAAATTATTAGCATTACTTTAATAATTAATAAGATATAATAAAGTTCTGACAATTGTGCCACATTTTATAATTTAGTAGATGAAGATATTTACTTATACTATTTTTGAAACCAATTTCTATTTTTCTATAATAAATGTTTTGTATAAAAAGTAAATTACTACGTATATACTTATTCGCACTTCACGTCCCGTGTCAAAAAGAAAACTACTAGGAAAATTTGATTAATTTACAAAAATATTAGTGAAATTTTTTTAGGGTTTTACAATCAAGAAGACAGACAGATCATCTTCATACACTCAATCACCCTGAACAAGGCAAGTGGACTCCTCGGACTTGTCTATTACTTCATGTCTTGTATTCATGCTTGTATCTCCTTGATTGACACGATGTTTCATGAGATTGTCTTGTATCTTGTTCCCTGAGTTTACTTGTGTCTGGGAGGAAAAAAATTATAGATGTGTGATCAAACCCGAGTTACTATTCATGTGAATAGCTTAGGCCCTGCATCGTGCACGCGGGACCGAAGCCGTACCATTTTATGTTTCCTGAATCTACCCAAGCCGATCACACACTCTGGATGTATTTCGATATATTGCACACATCAGGTTCATTGTGTATTTCATGTTCAGGTTTTATTTCATGTTCCCTGTATTACTTTTCAGTATTCATGTTCAAGTTTTATTTCATGTTCTTATTTCTCGTACTTTATATTTTTCATATATTCATTTCATATCATGATGTTCATGTTCATTTCCTTGGATATACTTAGCTCCGCTCCTGATTAGTATATGTTGCAGGTGTACTTGCAAGGATATTGTTCTACCTTATGGGCCAGAGCCCAGGATCTTAGCTGAGCAGGATGGAGTCATGACTTAGCTTGAGGTTTCAGGTTTATATTGTTTTATCTCTTCCTCTACATATTGTATGTTGTGAGTTCATAATGTTTTCTTCTTGTTGTCTCTAGTACTTTATGATATTATGATCGGTGGATTATGGTGATCACTCTGGGAATGTTTTATAGATGCTGTGATTGTGCACATTTATGTTTATCTGGTTAGATTTTTCTAGCTTGGTACAGTTTACTTCATCGTGTCTAACGACGAAGGCTGGGCGTGTCTGACTATTGTTCGATTATCCGGGAGTGGGTCGTGACATATTTTTAGTGGTGGCCCATGCAGGTCAATCCTAATAGTACCTAGGTATTAGAGTACTATTGGGGGACTTGTTAAACTAGGAAAACTTTTTCACAACATAGGAAATTGGGTACATCGGGTATATTGATATTCTATAAACACTTGTTGTTTTAGGATTAGAACATTTTAACAGTTTTCTGTTTTTCAGATAGTTCAAAAGCACGCGACACCGGAACAGTCGATCCCTCTACACTTGAAGGTTTCGAGCTCCCACTACCTTCTATCACTCTACTCTCCCCATGGGTAGTACGCAGTTGATGGAGATGTTTGAAGAGTCCCTTGACAGCCAGAGGGAGCATGCCATCCTTTTCCAAGCCAAACTTGTGGATACACACTCCGAGCCAGGAAGGACTTCTAATTTTCAGACTCTCGGATCCTTGGATTTCTTCGACACCGAGCACATATCTTGTACCGAGGAGCAGATCGAGAACCTAGAGCTGCCACTGAAGATCGTCCAAGTCTCTGAGAATTCGACTCCTCTGATCCAGAATATAGCACATACAATAGAACAAGATGGAAAGCTGAAGCCAGGAGAGACATGAAGACTTATGACGAAGACAGCAATTATCCGGGACCCGTAAAGCGTCGCCACTCTCAGACAGCGCCTCTTCAGCTATGTCATCAGATTCAGATGATGGCCAGTTATGCCTTATGCCGCCATCCAGGACATCTCTTCGAGGAGTGCCATAGAGGCTTGGACTCTGCTTGTACTGCGGATCTTCTGCCATGAAGGATTGCCAGCAAGTCACGGATCACACCAGTCTAGGAGCATCAAGATTTCAGCAGCCAGCAGCCAGCATCCAGCAGCCGTATATTCCTATCAGAGGCCCTGCACTCCAACACTAGCGGAAGATTCAGACTTAAATCCAGCCAGCAACCAATTATAATTTCTACCGCCGCCTAGGACACCACTATAACAAGTACCGCAAAAGACGGAGGCTATGCTTGTACTACGGATCGTCTGTCCATCAAGTCAAGGATTGTCCGGAGAACGTTGATCATACTGCCCAAGGAAAAGCACGACTAAAGTAAGGGAACCCACCTCTCCAGATACAGCAATCACATGGAGCACTACCGTAGGGACTAGTCTACGTCAAGACAGTTGAAGAAGGTTGAAGAGATTCCAGTCCCGGAGGAATACTGAAGATAGACTGAAGACAGAAGGCTTCTTTTGCATGGTTGGGAAAACCATGTATCTTGATTCGCAATCCAGTCTTCTCTTAAATTTCTCTTAGCACCTAGATCATTTCTTGACACTTCTTATTTTCTATTTTGAAACCTTGGATGATGTTCGAAACTTATTTCGAGATATTTTTTCCTATTCAGTAAACTTGTTTCAGATCCACAATACGATATTTGTTTGAAATCCACTATTCGATACTATTTGCATATTCATCATTCATGACTTTGTTTCCTAAAGTTGGCCCTATTTGGAAATTTTGTTCCCCCATCAAACTTCATGTTAATTAGGATTTAATTCCTACTCGAGATTTCATTTCAAACCCTTGTTCCTCAATCGAGACCTTGTTTAAGATTCGTCCTATTCACGACATTGTTGAGGATTCTTTTGATGGTTTTGAAGATTTCGTTTCTTATTTGAGATTCGTATCCACAATTCGATGCTTGTTTCCTATCCACCTATTGATTTTCTTTTTTTACTCATGACTTTGATTTCATTCGAGATTTTAATACCATGTTTCTTATTTCGAGACTTGGCTTTCGTTCATGATTTTGTCTCATATTCAAGACTTTTCTGACTTTGAAACTTCAGTTCCTACTCGCGACTTGATGAGACCTTGTTCCCTATTCGATACCTTGTTTCCTCGTCAAGATTTTTTTTATTCGAGATTTTATTTCCTAATCACGACTTTGTTGATATTGGTTCTCTAATTGAGACCTTGCATCCTATTGGAGGGTGTTTTCCCTTCGAAATTTTGTTCGAGAATTCGTTGTTATTGAGATGTTGTTGAACCTTGTTTTCGATACAAGATTTTATTCCTTATTTTGAGACCTTGTCTTTTATCTGATGCCTAGCTTCTGTTCATTCTTTGAGACTCTGTTATCCATTCGGGATAATGTTCCATATACGGGATCTTGTTACCATTCCGAATTTTATTTGAGATTTCGATTACTATTTGAAACTTTGATTCCCTGTTTGAGATTCTTTCTGGTTGCCCTTTTGTACTCACTACTCATTGTTGAATCCTTCGTTGCATCTTGGCAGCTAATAAAACCCTTGCATCCTAACAGACAAATAACTTCACCTTTTAACATAACTTGGACTATTGGAAACCATTTTGAATTCTTTGAAACTGTTTTGTAATTCTAATAGATAAGGTTGAGAGACTATTCGATGATCTACTAGGGTGTGGCAGTTGTGCACTGTAGCCGTTATCTGGATTGCGGAGATCGAAAGTTCACTGCAGCCAACAGCGCACTGGCGAGGCAGGAACTCTAAGTTGAAGTAATTCAGACATTCGTAGGTTTTCGGATATTATTGAGACTTTGTTCTAAATTCTTCATATTTTGATCTCTTGGGTTGTTCCGTTGATAATTGTTGGAAAATGGATAAAGTTGATAGAACCTTCGGTAACGTATCGTTATTTGAGTCACGGAACCAAAAGTCCACGGCAGCTAGATATACACTGGTGGGACATGGATTTTAAGTGAAGTGATTTCAAATACCTATATGTTCTCGGGTACCATGGAACTATATTCTTTTTATATGATTATCGATTTTCGTGAATCACAAATCCTTGTACGTTCATCCTGATTTGATACTAATACCCCCGGGTATTTCGTACGTTTTTTCAATCAATCCTTGCTAATTTCCCTTCTAGCATTTTATCGTTAGATCATTTGATTTCCTCAATTACACAGTGCTAGATTTTGATTCCGTACTTCATTTGTGTCTTGTCTAAACTTCGATCTTAAATCATGTCTATCTGACCATGATTTTCCTATCTTGTTCTAGTTCACTTGTATTAAACTATCAATTTTGATCGCGCTTAGTAGTTCGTGCCTTCATGAATTTACTCCTCCTAGTTGCAATTAAAATTCAGGTCACCTTGTGCCATTTAAATTCTTGATCATTGTTAAATCATATTATATCAACTCCTTGCATATAATTATTGTACTTGGCCTTGATTTAAGTTCGTTTTACTTCGTACATGCCAAGTTTTCGACCGTTATCAATCGTACCATTTTATCTATTATTGTGTCATTTCAAATCCTTAGGATTTTCGTACCCAGTCATTGATCGAATTCACACATGTGCTTAATTGATTTCGTACTTTGTATCATTTCTGTATAGTGCTATACTCTTTGAAATTTCGAGGACAAAATTTTCTACGGGGAGAGATTTGTAATCCCACTTTCCACTTTCTGGGATCTAAAATCGTTTTCTAAATAAATAATTTTGGTTAAGCAAATATTTGAATAATAAATCTTATAACTTTTTGGTGGAAAATTCAAATTTATACTTTGGACGGAATTCCTAGTTTGTTACAAGGAATTGGAGTGGTCCCCATTTTTTAAAATTCTGCTAACCATTTTCTAACTGATTTTCTATAACTATTGCAGTTATTGAAAAGGGGGGGGGGGGGTCCTTCCTGTATAATGACCCTTGAGTGGAGGGGGATTTGTGTAAATCGGTTTCACAAAATCCAAATAAAGGAGAGAAAGTGAGAACACTGTGCTTATTTTTTCCTCTCTCGAATTTTTCCAAACCTCTCAGCTATCTTCCCCAAAGTCCTCATTCCCCTAACCCTAACCCTAACCCTAACCCTAATTTTGTGGATCGATCCATGGCGAGGCCACTCCCCTACCGCAGCGACGACAAGTCACTTCCCGGTGGTGCACGAAGCCCCTCCTCGACAACGAGCCATACAACCACCCCGGCGACCGAGCGCCACTCCTCCCAGCATCGGCGTGAGACATCTTTTCTGCGGTGGCTTGATTCCTCTCCGACGGGCGGCTAGGCGAATTTCCTTCGGCGATTTGGTCCTGATCTCCGCAACGAACGACGCGTGACTCCTTCCTCCGGCGAAGGCGAATTCACCGACAGCGTCAACGAAGCATCTTTTCCCCGACATCGACGATCGACTGAACCGAATATTCGTGATTGGCTGATATGTAGAGCTCGTGGAGATCGACCCAAATTTGGTGAGTTAAGTCGAGATTCTTTTAATCCTGGGATGTTCTTCCAGTTTTGATAATTCGTATAAATGGATTGGTCTGAGTATAGTTCCGATATTCTTACATTGGTATTGTTCGTCAGATTGTAGCAGATCACCTCAGTTATACTACTGAGACACGAGAAGACATGTCTACTGTCTGGAACATTTTCGACATTGTGGAAGTATCCTTGATTCTTTAGATTCATCTTCCGGGTATTTACGATTTCCCTTATGTTAATTATCGAATATTTTCCTTCTCTTCTTGAATACGGGTGTTGGTCAGGAATCAATCGAGTTCGTGGCATGGGTGTGTCAGCTGTAGCAATATTCATATAGGCATATGGGATTTGGCGTATGCGATCATACTTAATGATGTTCGTGTCTGAGTACGGGTGTGTGTCCGTTGTGCGTATCCAAGTATGGCGTAGAGAGGCTGGACCAGTGCTATGGTAGATGGCTTGGAATTAGTTCTTGCTCTTGTAATGCAGATGCTCGATCCTCTTGACTCTGTCAATTGTTGGAATTTGAATGACTCTTTGCAAAGGTTTTGTAATATGGTTATATAATATTATAATATGTATATTCATATTGAGTTATTCTGAAGTGATGCTTGAGTTGGTGAAATTCAATTAAGGCAGAGTTAGCATGACATGCCGAGTAGAGTATGTTATCTAGTTTTTCTCTTTTCTGTTGGCTTTGAATAAAAGTTTTCTTGAGTTCAAATTGTATACTATTTTGTACTATAAATCAGTTTGCTAAAACTTTGAATGCTAATTTGAGGTGGGAGAGTTGTGCTCAGTCTGGACTGTGTATTGGTCTGTGTGCAATATTGGTATGGCAAGATGTTCGACAAGGTTTGGAGTTTGCATAAGTTTTGTAGGTTTTGATTTATATTTTAGGCCCATGATTTGTATGTTCCTTGCTAATTAAATTTGTGTTGATCCTATTTTAGATTTCATCAATGAGTTTGTATAATCTTCATTTTTCATTTTGTCAATTGGTTTTTGATTTTCATCTTTGAGTTGGATAAATTACGGGGCTGGCTTTTACTGGTGTGAACATTTGGAGCCATTGTCAGGTTTGGTTGCTCAAGTGAGCTTAGACAGGTGAATAGCCGTTAGGGTTGACTGGATTGTCTAAATATTGTGGTTGGGCTATAGCAGGTTTTTTGAGTTGTGTATGTGCTGGGGAGACTTGTGCATAACCTTTCTATTCTTTTGATTTTGAGTACAACTAACTTTTGGTAGTGTTTGTGGTTTTCTACTTTATGGGTTGTGTTGGGCTGCCTGCAGTATGCCATAGGAGGAAATCAGTTGAGGCTAGTATTATGGATTGTAGGTTAATTGAATTATAAAGGATTTTAGAAAGATTGTTAAAATATTACTTCAACTTAATTTTAATAACTTAGTAATAATATTTTTATAAACTATTGTGTGATGGAGGTTACTAAACTTATTTCTTTGTCAGTTAATAAGTGTATGGTTATATACTTATGCTAGCTAGTTAATTAATTTTAGCTAGGATTGTAGAGATGATATTATTTAAATTTGATATAGTTAGGTTTTAACCAACGTGTACCTATTATCAGGAAGACAGACAGATCATCTTCATACACTCGATCACCCTGAGCAAGGCAAGTATACTCCTCGAACTTGTCTATTACTTCATGCCTTGTATTGTATCTCCTTGATTGACACGATGTTTCATGAGATTGTCTTGTATCTTGTTCCCTGAGTTTACTTGTGTCTGGAAGAAAAAATACTACAGATGTGTGATCAAACTCGAGTTACTATTCATATGAATAGCTTAGGCCCCGTATCGTGCACGCGGGACCGAAGCCGTACCATTTCATGTTCCCAGAATCTACCCAAGCCGATCACATACTCTGGATGTATTTTGATATATTACACACATCAGGTTCATTATGTATTTCATGTTCAGGTTTCATTTCATGTTCCCAGTATTACTTTTCAGTATTCATGTTCAGGTTTCATTTCATGTTCCCAGTATTACTTTTCAGTATTCATGTTCAGGTTTCATTTCATGTTCTTATTTCTCGTACTTTATATTTTTCCTATATTTATTCCATATCATAATGTTCATGTACATTTTCTTGGATATACTTAGCTCTGCTTCTGACTAGGATATGTTGCAGGTGTACTTGCAAGATATTGTTCTACCTTATGGGCCAGAGCCCAGGATCTTCGCTGAGCAGGATGGAGTCGTGACTTAGCTTGAGGTTTCAGGTTTAGATTGTTTTAGCACTTCCTCTCGATATTGTATGTTGTGTGTTCATAGTATTTTTTCATGTTGTCTCTAGTACTTTATGATATTATGATCGGTGGATTATGGTGATCACTCTGGGAATGTTTTATAGATGTTGTGATCGTGCACATTCATATTTATATGGTTAGATTTCCCTAGCATGGTACAGCTTACTTCATCGTGTCTAACGACGAAGGTTGGGCGTGTCCGACTCGTGTCTAATTATTCGGGAGCGGGTCGTGACACAAGGGGTTTAATATGAGTGATTTAGAAATTAGTTCAAATGTTGAGAGGAAATGATATTCAGTTTTGAACAGTAGGAAGGAAGTTGGACTAAATGCAGGGAGAGTTTTAAAACAGTTAGGATTTAGGAAGGTAGGTTCAGTATTTGAGAGGGGTTTTAGTAATAGGTAGGTAATATGTGTATATATGTCTAACTGTATGGAATTAGAGATAGGGATAATGTGTGTGTACTGTAGATGGAGAGTAGAGACCAGCAGTAGCAAGCAGTATCAGACGGCTACCATTGCTTGCTTGCCAGTAGCAAGCAGTGGCAACAGTTGGTGAGAATGGATTTAGAAAGGGGGGTCCCTGTCCAATTGGGGCAGCCTATAGGGACTAAGGTATATAAGTGTAGATAGAGGAGTAGGAGAAAGTGGGGGACACACATATGTTGATGTGTTGTGTTCAGTTTTGGGAAAGAGGGTTCAGCTCTGTTTTAGACTGGATTAAGAGATCTAGATGTTTAAGTTTGATTAAACAATAGAGAAGGGGTAAGATGTTTTACTTAGGGACTGAACTAGGAATGGAGTACCAGTTATATATTGGAACTGTGGAGTAGAGGCAAAGTTGATGTTCAGTCCAAGTGTGGGTTATGAGGTTAGAGTATGGGGCTTTTATGATGTGAACCAATATAGTATCATATATATATATATATATATATATATATATATATATATATATATATATATATATATATATATATATATATATATATATATATATATCTTGTTGTATGTGTTTTGGGTAATAGGGATTTGAATACCTTGGTTTGCCAAGGTAGTGCCCTAAAACCTAGATATAACCTCTTTGACCCAGTTTGATTTAGCTGACCAGTTTGACCTAGAAATAGCTAGTTTGACCAAGTTCGATTAAGTGTGACCTAGAGTTAACCTAGTTTGACTGTCTTGACCTAGAATTGACTTCATGACCAAGCTTTTGACTAGTTTGACTTGTATCTCACTTCAAACCTTGATATTAATACAATATTCCATATTTAGGTCTTCGAGACGTAGTATCGGACATCGTTGATACTTCAGACCAGTTTGCAGGCAAGTACATTCTCTGATAATTTTTTATTTATGATATTTACTATGTTTCATGTACTTAGTATAGATGTACTTGTTTCTTGACACATTGGTCACACGGATTGGTATTTACGGATTCCATTATGAGATGTTATTCCTTGTTTATCTTGGTGTATCTTGTGCAAGCCCCATTGTAGTTCTTGTGCGATATATGGACAACGATTTTTGAGAAGACTTGCTACCTTCTCTTAGAATCCGTGTCGTAACATGTCATGGATGGATCCACTCCACCAGTCGGGGGCGGAGGAATATTAGTCTAGATATGTGGTCAACACCCACCTTGTGCATTGTATAGATCCTTGTGAGTGTTAATCATACACTTCAGGTATGATTAACCAGGCCAGTAGACCTTGTGCAAGTTCCCAATCCGGCCACATATCAAAGCTAATATTCACTCACGTAGATAGTTGTTTTTTGATTCTTGTACATGATATGATCAGTTTATCTTACTTGTTCTATGACTTAGTATTTTTGGTTTGAGAAGTTATAACTTTTAGAGGATATGTGGGGAGATATTGTAATCTTGGAACAACTAATTGAGGGCGTATAAAAGGGGTAGGAATCATGAGAAGGGAGACCACAACCACAACACAACTCTTCTCTTCTACTCCAACTTTTCTTTTGGAGTTTTGATGAACTTGTGTGGCTAAAAGTCTTGTTGGTCGAAGGAAACGAAAGCCTCGGAATCAATAAAAACTTGTGAGATCTAATTTGCGTTTGTATGTTTGATTTGTACTTTGAGTATCAAATTTTTTCTTATGCATATTTTATGATTATCTTGTCTAATTACTAGGATGCATACTAGTTTATTACTCTTGATAATCTACTGCTAAATTAGACATTGAATCCGGAATTGTTCGATCACTCTAGTTTGTGAAGCAACCAAGATTTAATAAATTACTGTTTTGTATTATTAAATCTTAGGAAGAAACCATTCGAATAAATTAAATGCAACCGCTTGTGCTTGTGTTATTTTGTTTCATCGATCTCATTGAGTTTAAGACGCTACCAGATTAAACCTTTAACTCTTGTCTGGGGTTGTTTAGTAGTTAAGGTTAATTAGGTTACTTGTTTCTAATTAACTGTGGCTAAAGGAGAGAGGAAAATAATTCCAATGATGAATATTCATAATACATATCGATATATATTTGCATCTATGATCTGTTTCAAGATTTCGATGGTAGACGTAGACTTAGACCAACATTTGTTATTTTGATTTATTTTCATATTCTACTTGCTCTTTTTTTTATTTTATTCATCCCCTTTTATTATTCACATAGCACAAATCTAAACTAATTACTCTCCGTGGAAACGATCCTTACTCACACTGCTACATTTTTAAGAGTATAGGTTTTATTTTTGGGTGCCTACGATAGCACACCAAATTTTTGCGCCATTGACGGGGAGTAATTTTAGTTAATTTTTGTGCTTCTTGAGATCTTTATCTTATTCTTGTAATAAAAAAATTTCTTTTTGTTAGTAAAAAAAATCTTTAACAGAACATGGTGACCAATTCTCAACAATTTGTCACTTGGCAAGATCTTCCATCTAGGCATGTCAATGAGGTAAATGTTTCTTCTATTGAACAAAAAATTGCTAGTTTAATTTCTCTTGTTCATCAAATGGTTGTAGGTAACATGCAAACAATAATAGCTTGTGGAATTTGTTTAGTACCAGAACATACAACTGATATGTGTCCAACTCTTCAAGACGAGCCAAATGAACAAGCGAATGTTGAATATGGTTTTCCTGGACAATCACAAATGAGATATGATCCATATTCAAACTCGTACAACTTATGGTGGAGATATCATGCTAATTTTAGCTACGAGAATCCATAATTAAATCATCACGTAACTCAAGATTATCCAAGTTATCAACAATACAAGCAACCATATCCCCCTGAACAACAATCGGGCCAAACTTCTAATTCTGATATGTCTCTAGAAAATATTGTTAAGTCACTTGCCACTAACACTTTACAATTTCAACAGGTGACAAGGGCCAATATTCAGGAGTCAAGGGCCAGAATCCAAAGTCTGAACATTCAAATGAGCCAAATGGCAACTTCAATTAATAAGTTGGAGGCACAAAGTTTGAAAAAACTACCATCTCAAACGATAGTAAATCCAAAAGAAAATGCAAGTGCAATCATTTTGAGAAGTGGTAAAGAGGTGGAAATTCTAGTAAAAGAAGCACCACATCGTCAAAATAAGAGAAGAGAAAATAATGTTGCAAACATGAACATTCATAATGACGACATAGTACCAAATGCACAAAAAAGAATTGGGCTTGATGGAAAATATGGCATGGAATTTGCCATTAGTGAATATATTGAGAAAAAGAATGAGGAATTAGTCATAAGTACTTATTTACAACAAGCTATTGTCGTGTCAAATGGCTTTACAAAAATGCAGCATTCAGGTAACTTTCCCTATGTTTCACTATCAACTTCTGACAAGTGGTCTTTACCCTCTGTTTTGCAGGTCTCTATTCAAAATGTAAAATACATGCCTAGTTGCATCAAGTGTGCATACAGTCGAGCCAACGGCATATTAAACAAAGCCGCTGCTTGGGAGGCAACCCAAGGGAAGTTTGTTCTTATTATTACATTTTTGTTTATTTTTGCCTTTTCTTTGAATTTAGACTTACAGTATCGACAATGTCAGTTTAAGTGTGGGGAGGGGATATAAATTATTTTAAGCAATTTTAGTTTTTTCAAAAAAATAAGTTTTTTTTGTTTTCAATAATGTTTTAGTTTTTTTTTTCAAAAGAAGAAAGAAAGAAAAGAAACAGTTTTATTTTTTTTGTGATTTTCAATAATTTTTGGTTGTGTATGCCATGAACAAGATTCAATGAGTTTGAAAAATTCATAACATAATTGAATAAGTACTCTTTTTCAACTTAGAATTAATTAGTCTAGCTATTTTCCTTAATGATTGTAGTGACTAAATTTTGTAGACAAAAGCCGGTAAGATTTTGAGCCTTTAGACTGACACATCAGTCTCACTATTTTATTTGATGAGAGATATTCTTCCATGTACTTGTTTCTCTAGAACTTGCTTAGATTCTCTTCGAGGTCACATATGCACATGCATATATGAACATGATTAAGACCATCTTTGTTATACGCTACATAAGCCAAATAGTCTACCCTGAAATTATTTTTCCTTTGGTTGAACCCCTTTGAGCCTTATTGCTTCTATTTTTGTGAACCCATATTACAAGCTTTAACCTGAAAAGAAAATTCTTATCCAGGTCAGAAAACTAGTGGAGCATTATGATATGTATGGGTGTACAAAAAAAGGTATGGGGTATCTGAATTTCAAGTTTGGCTACATATTTTCATTCTCAAATTATTGAGTTCCATTATTGTAAAATAAAAATGAAAAAAAATGAAGAAAGAGAAAAGAAAAAGACAAAAAAAAAGAAAAAAAAAGAAGAAGTAATAAAAAAAAAAGTGATATAGGAAATTACTTTTGATATTCATTTCCATAATTCCTCCTCATATTCCAATAAAGGGTATGTCGAATGTTTTAAAGTCAAACTGAAGAAGGTGAATGGGGGTGATTGGATGTGCATGTTTTATATGATTGAGCTTGATTTAAACCATTTATGCTCCACTAGTTTTGATGGCTTTCGAACTACACTCCCAAATATACCCCACCTTGAACCTAAGCCCCATTACAATCCATGAAAGCCCTTATGATTTGTGTTATGCATGTGATCCAAGTGGTGGAGAATGAGAAGATATGCAAGCTTATGGTAGATCATTTCTTTAGGAATGAATTTGAGCGATACACCTACCCTTCAAACAGATAAGAGTTGAGTGTTTATTCCTGTGAGCGTCTACCAATTTAGTTTATTCTATCTTCAAGTGAAAATACTTATTAAGTAATTAGAAGTTGTCTAAGAATATATTTTTATGATATGTTATGAGTTTTAAAGAGCTTGGTTATTCTTTATTTATGGCATTACAATCTTGAATTTTGTTTTGAAAAAAATAAATAAATAAAAGTTTTGTCCGAGGACGAACAAAAGTTAAGTGTGGTAGTATTTGATGAGAACATAAAATGTTATATTTTTATCCCTTAATGTCTACCATTTTATGCTTATTTAATGACTAAAGATACTCATTATATTTATATTTTGCTTTAGGATGCAGATAGAGACACTATGTGCAAAATGGAGCTAAATTGTAATTCTAGACAGTTTTGACACCTTTTACCAAAATGAGCATAACATTCTCCTCCGAAAAGCAATTGAGATGCATCAAAAAGATTTGGAAAGCTAAGACAAAGGGCTACAACTTTTACATTTTAAGATTTTTGATATTCAGACTGCATTATAGAAGAAATCAGGCTTCAAGTTGGGTCAAAGATGTTGTGAACAAAAATAGGAACCAAAATAACCATTTCTCTGCTTGTTCTATGACTTAGTATTTTTGGTTTGAAAAGTTGTAACTTTTAGAGGATATGTAGAAAGATATTGTGGGCTTGAAAACTAATTGAGGATGTATAAAAGGGGTAGGAATCATGAGAAGGGAGACCACAACCACAACACAACTCTTCTCTTCTTCTCCAACTTTTCTTTTGAAGTTTTGATGAACTTGTGCGGCTAAAAGTCTTGTTGGTCGAAGGAAACGGAAATCTCAGAATCAATAAAAATTTGTGAGATCAAATTTGTGTTTATATGTTTAATTTGTACTTTGAGTATCAAATGTTTTCTTATGTATACTTTATGATTATCTTGTTTAATTACTAGGATGCATACTAGTTTATAACTCTGGATAATCTACTGCTAAATTGGATATCTAATTCGGAATTGTTTGATCCCTCTAATTTGTGAAGCAACCAAGATTTAATAAATTACTGTTTTGTATTATTAAATCTTAGGAAGAAATCATTCGACTAAATTAAATGCAACCGCTTGTGCTTGTGTTGTTTTGTTTCATCGATCTCATTGAGTTTAATACGCTATTACATTAAAACTTTAGTGCTTGTCTGGGGTTGTTTAATAGTTAAGGTTAATTAGGTCGTTTGTTTCTAATTAACTGTAGCTAAAGGAGGTAGAAAAATAATTCCAACGATGAATATTCATAATACATATCAATATACATTTGCATCTATGATCAATTTCAAGATTCCGATGGTAGACATGGACTTAGACAAACATTTGTTATTTTGATTTATTTTCATATTCTACTTGCTCTTTTTATTTTTGTTTTTCATTTTATTCATCCTCCCTTTCGTTATTCACATAGCACAAATCTAAACTAATTACTCTCCGTGGAAATGATCCTTACTCACACTGCTACATTTTTAAGAGTATAGGTTTATTTTTGGGTGCCTACGACAGCACACCAGCCACTATAACCCCTCTCCTTTCATTCAATCCATTTAGTTCAAGCCTCTATTTTCCTATTCAAGAGTTCTTTCCAAAGGAAGAGCCTTCCCATCATTGATTTATCTCTCTCTCAATCTCACTATTGCCTCCACCATTCCTCACATTATCTTAAGAAGAAGGTGCCTACAAGGAGTGTGGAGCTAGGAGAAAGGAGGAGAGTCCTTTTGCTAAGGAATTTTGTGTCGGGTTCGTGTCCTTTGGATTGTTCATTAGGAAACCACTCCTAATAGGTATATCACTCTCTAACCTTGTCATTTCGATTCAAATTTTGGTATTGGACCCATAGGAACTCACCCATGTATATGGACAACCTTTAGGAATAGTTTTGAGGCTCCATTGAGTCCTCATTTGAAAGTTTGAATAGGTTTTATGTCACTTTTGGAAGAAATCCGAGGGTGACACACCAAGTATTTGTTGAAATGTCCCATAGGCTAAAATAGACTTGTGGGTAGTGCTTGAGGCTAGTTTTGTGTCCACTATGGGATACCAATAGGTTGTGTCTTGATGTTTTAGGACACGGGACCAATTTGGATATTTTTAAGACCCAACACATACGTCCATTCACCCCACTTCTCATAACCCTTTGACATTTAGCCTAGTGGCTCACAATTTGTGTGTGTCCCTATATACTGTCACGACCTGGTCCAAAATTGTTGGGTCGAATCGGATCATGCCCAGCCAGCACCGTTGTGAGACGGCGGCAGTAAGCTGTATCCAATTGCAGGTAATCACAACAACACAATGTATTTGTCACAACATCTAAAATTTTGAATAATAAAAACTTGTCCAACAAAATATTCAACTGATACAACTGATAAAATAAAATTGTCTTTTTATTCAACATCAAAACAAAAATAAAATCATCCTCTGAAAAGTAGGCTCATCAGCCCCAAGATCAACATCTTCCGATTGGGACTCTGGCAGCACAACTGGGTAGAGCTCAGGGTCATAATAGCTACTAATCAATAGCTCTGCCTCATCAATGGAACCTATTGGGGGTGGGGGATCCAGTCAGGAAAGAAGCAAAGTACAATTATGAAAATCTAACAATTCAACTAATAATTAGAAATTTGTAGTTTAAACAGTTGAAATACTTGAACAATATTTTCAAGCAATTTTTCACAATCGAAAATAATGTGATTTGAGTATGTAATGCTTATGACCAGCTTGGGTTGTACAATAGTATCCTAGTGATACGATATGGCTTATCCCCGTGTGTAAGAGGGGTAAGCTCGCACAATCAATATGCAATATGAGGGGTATTGGTCATAATACACTACACTACTCCCCCAATCCCACAATCAATAACAATTAATACTCTAGAAGAGAGTTCCGTGTAGCAATGTGGTTTAATCTTGCAATATTACAATTATTAACTAAATTGAAAAATAAACACAATCGTACTTGCCATTGTTTATGACTGGGTTTGAAGAGTCGGTCGGTCAAAGAAAGAAAATCAGACTCGTCCTCGAAATCCTACTGAGAATCCCGACTTAGCATAAATGAGGAAACCATACCTAGGTGTCCAAGTTACAATCTCTAAAATTTGATCCTAGTCAAATTTTATGTTGTTATAAACAAAACACATTTATCGATGTGATTCAAAGTTATTAATTTAACGAGGGAAAAGTCAAGTTAACATTTTTATTGGAAAACTTCGCATTTTTCAATTATTTGACAAAACTTTGTATTTTGTAATATATATATAAAAATATAATTATTTTTCTTTTAATGAGAAAACATGAAATTGTCTAAGTTACAAACTTGAAATCTTACTATTATTAATGTGAGAAAACTCTTATTAATTTTCTATAAAATAAATATTCAGTTTACCATTTACGCGTTATCTACAAAACAACAATCCAGAAAATAAAAGAAAAAACTAACTACTTATTACAGTTCCACAGAAAATAGAAAAGAACTTGGACTTATGTCCTTACAATTTTTTTTTACATAAATTAATTTAATTTAAAGGAGAGCTCGGAATGCCGCGAACGGTCCAACAGTAGGCCAAAGCCCTGCACAAAAATACTAACAGCAGTAACCCAATCTAAAAATAATAATAAAGTAAAGTTGATTATTAAAATGTGTCACAAACTTGGTCATTCAAAACTCATGTTTTAACTAATGCCTCAACGTCCGGTTTGGCCGGTTTCGTTTGCATTTAGTTAGGGCCCATGGACCAATATGGTCCAAAAAGATACGAAAGTCCATTTTAAAATCAACAGTCCAAAATGTAGTTTGTTTTGCAAAGATCGGGATTTGAAAATAGTTTTAAAATATATTTTCGAAAATTTGGGCAGCACTTCCTTTATAATTGGAACAACCCAATCCTGGGAAAATGCCAACACCCACAATATTCCAAATCACAAAACATTCCCAACCAGAAATTCTAATTTATCCAACCCAAGATTAGGTTTATAACAAAATCACAGAAAAACTTTTCGAACTATAAAATTCGGAAAATCCGAAATAACTCGGAAAACCGGAAAACCACAGAACCTTTCTAAGGAAAATGGTCACAGAGCCATTTCCGAAAAATTCGAACTTCTCTCGAAACATCCTAGAAACCACAGAACCATCAAACAACAACATCCAAACAACAAAACCATTCTGAAACTAAGTTCGGAGAAATCGAAACCAACATCGTAATTATCGATGTTGAATCCTATGTCGGGATCGGAGACCGCGTCATCATCGACACTGAGAGAGGGACACGAAGATACGAAAATATACCTCGGGTGCTCGGCTAGAGCTCTCAGATGAAAATAGGAGAAAACAGAAAACCCGCGAATCTCGGAAATCCAAAACACGCGGAATAGTGGAACGTGCCTCGGAAAGCACGGATCTGAACAGAAACCGGGCACGGGGAAGGCAGCACGCACAGGAGATGTGCACGGCAGCGACGAGAGGCGTCGGGGGCTGACCTGGGCGGGCGGCGGTGGTGTGCGGTCGCAAGAAAGACGGCAGTCGGCTTGGGGAGGCCGTGCGGGTCGACGGACAGGAAGGCGGCGTCAGGGTCGGCCGAGAGGGCTCAGAATCGACGTTGGAGGTGGCTCGGGGCGCGCGCCGAGGGGAGCTCGGCCGGAATCGGCGGCTAGGGCTTGGGTTTTAGCAAATTTATGGTGAGGGAGAGGATTAAGGATGGTGATAGAGGAAGAGAGGGAGGGGATCTATTTATATAGGAGGAGATTGGGGGTTACGGGAGCCGGGGGGTCGCCGGCGGTTAGGTAGGAGAGAGGTCGGCTTGATTTCGGGAAGGGAAAAGGGGGTCGGCCGCGCGTGTACGCGAGAGAGAGAAAGAGTGAATGAAAAATAAATAAATATTCTCTACAGAACATTTAAGTAAGGGTGAATGAAAGGAAAATAAATGTACAAAACCTTTCAGAAGGTTAAAAGGAAATAAAAGGAAATCATAATCTAATATTTATATCAAATTAAGTCCCGAAAGCCGAGTTCGGCTTGGGAAAAATAGGACAAAATTGAAAATGGGTTTCGGAAAGAAATAAAATAATGGAAATGGGTTCGGGATGGGTCAGGTCCAACATTAAAATCCAGGAATAATAATATTTCTAAAAATATAGTTTTCCTAAAATGATAATAATTAATTTAGCAACAAATTATATAAATAAAATAAAATTTTTACAGGTTTGACCAAATACTAAAATTCCAGAAATAATAATAAAAAATAACACTAAATTAATTAAAAATTACGGGTTTCACAACCTTCCCTCCTTACAAAATTTCGTCCTCGAAATTAAAGGATAGGGTTAGGAATTACCTCAGGTCTCAAATAGATACGGATACTGCTCCCGCATCTCATCTTCTCTCTTCCAGGTAGACTCGCCTGGAGAATTGTGTCGCCACATCACTCTGACTATAGGCGTCACAGAGTTTCTGGTTTTCTTCTCACCTCGGTCTAGAATCGCCACTGGCTTCTCTGGCACTGTAAGGCTGGGCCCAATCTCCAGCTCTGAATGGTCCAAGAAATGACTCGGATCCGGGATGTAGCGTCTGAGCTATGTAACGTGAAAGACGTTGTACATGCCTTCAAGATTAGCTGGTAGAGCTAATCGGTACGCTACTTCTCCAATTCGGCTCAAACATTCGAATAGGCCGATGTACCTGGGGCTCAGCTTTCCTACTCTACCAAATCTGATAGTTCCTCGGGTAGAAAAAATCTTAACGAAGACACTATCTCCTTCTTCGAACTCCAGGGGTCGACGACTGCTATCAGCCCAATGCTTCTGTCTGCCCTGAGCAATCATGAGCTTGTCTCAAATCATCTTTACCTTTTCTGCTGCATCGGTCACCATTTCAGGTCCAAGCAGTACACTTTCTCCCACGTCGTCCCAAGCAAGTGGAGTGCGGCAACGACGTCCATAAAGTGCCTCAAACGGAGTCATACCGATGCTAGCTTGGTAGCTGTTGTTGTAGGAGAACTCTACCAAGTGTAAGTGGTCTTCCCAAGACCCTCCAAATTCTAAGACGTAAGATCTCAGCATATCTTCTAGCGTCTGGATGGTTCTCTCTGATTGTCCGTCAGTTTGGGGATGGTAGGCGCTACTGAACTTCAATTGTGTTCCCAAACTGTCATACAAGCTCTTCCAAAAATGAGAGGTGAATCTGGTATCTCTGTCAGATATAATACTTATCGGAACTCCATGAATCTGGTAGATATGTTGCATGTATAGTGCTTCCAACTACTCGGTGGATAGACCAACCTTGAAGGGAATAAAGTGAGCTGACTTTGTCAGTCGGTCCACAATAACCCAAATGGCATCCTTTCCTCCTTGGAATCGAGGCAGTCCTGACACAAAATCTATCGTTATGTGTTCCCATTTCCACTCCGGGATGTCTAGCGGCTGCAACAATCCTGCTGGTCTCTGTCTGCTGGCTTTTACTTGTTGACAAATCAAGCATCTAGCCACAAATCTGGATACATCCTTCTTCATTCCGTACCACCACACTACAGTACGCATATTCCGATACATTTTATTAGCTCCAGGATGTATGGAATACTGCGACCGGTGCGCTTCTTATATCAGTTCATTCCTCAGTTCGCCAGTTGGTACGCAAAGCATCGTACTATGCCTCAATGCTCCATCGCTGGAGATTGATTTTGTCCATCAGACTTGAACATACTTGCAACTGCATCATTGATGATTCAACTCCTGGTACAATTGCTTCTTTTCCCAGCCTCTTTATTTCCTCTTCAGGCAGTATAATCTCCAGTCCAAGCTTCTCTATGTCTTCCAGCAAATGCCGCTCCATGGTCAAAAACATCGCCATCGGGTATCGACTAAGTGCATCTGCAACAACATTAGCCTTACCCGGATGTTACTGCAAGTCGATGTCAAAATCTTTCATCAGCTCCAACTATCTCCTCTGTCACATGTTCAACTCCTTCTGAGTGAAAACATATTTAAGACTTTTGTGATCTGTAAATATTTCCTTCCATAGAGGTAATGCTTCTACAGCTTCAGTGCAAAAATAACTACTGCAAGCTCCAAATCATGCATGGGATAGTTCTTCTCATGAGTCCGTAATTGCCTAGATGCGTAAGCAATTACTTTTCCGTGTTATTGAAGAACACAACCCAATCCTTTACCAGAAGCATCACTGTAGATTGAGAAACCGCATGTACCTGCGGGTAGCGCAAGTATCGGTGCTTTTGTAAGTCACTTCTTCAGTTCCTCAAATGCTGCCTGGCAAGCTTCAGTCCACACAAATTCTTTATTCTTCCTTGTGAGCTTTGTCATCGGCTCAGCAATCCTGGCGAAGTCCTTCATGAATTTTCGGTAGTAGCCAGCTAAGCCCAAGAAACTTCTAATTTCAACAACTGAACTTGGTGTACTCCACTTCTCAATAGCAGCTATCTTCTTTGGATCCACCAAAATTCCTTCTCCTGTGACAACATGGCCCAGAAAATTCACCTTTTCTAAGAAGAATTCATATTTAGATAGCTTACCGTAGAGATTCTCCTTCCTCAAGGTTCCCAGAACTTTTCTCAGGTGCTCTTCATGCTCTTCTTCGGTCTTCGAGTAGATCAGGATGTCATCGATGAAGACAACAACAAAGTGATCCAGATATTCATGGAAGACCTTGTTCATAAGGTTCATGAATACCGCAGGGGCATTCGTCAATCCAAACGGCATGACCAAAAATTCATACTGACCATATTTGGTGTTGAATGCCGTCTTTGGAATATCCTCCTTCCTGACCTTGATTTGATGGTAGCCAGATCGAAGGTCTATTTTCGAGAACACCTTAGCTCCACTTAGTTGATCAAACAACTCATCGATCCGGGGCAGAGGGTATTTATTCTTGATGGTGATGTTGTTCAACACCTGGTAGTCGATGCACATCCACACAGTCCCGCCCTTATTGGGTACGAACAAGACAGGTTCTCCCCAGGGTGAAGCTCCATCTCTGATAAATCCAAGGGCCTTCAGCTCATTGATTGGTCTTTCATTTCCTTGGCCTCCTTAGGGTTGACTCTGTAGCATCCCCGAGAAATAGGGGCAGAGCCGGGAACTAGGTCGTTGGTGAATTCTACATCTCGATCTGGGGGTAATCCTGAAAGACTATCAGGGAAGACACATCCATGAATTCTGTTATGATAGGGTGAGGAGGTCCAGGTTCTTCGGTGATAGAGGAGTAAGTAATACCCTCTATATCTTCCGGAGCTCGAGAGATTTCAAATTCCGGCTCTCCAGGTGGGCTGAAGACTACACATCCTCTGTGATAATCTATCAGCGCATGTTGCTTACTTAACCAGTCCATTCCTAGGACTACATCATAGTTAGTTAAGGGCATCACAAGTAAGGATGCTAAGAATTTGTGTCCTGAGATAGTTATAGGGCAGTTACAGGTCTCAGTGATGGGTATGGGTCCACCACCAGTCATAACTCAACATATCTTCTTATTAAGTCTTGTAACTAGGTGGTATGCAGAGATGAATTTTCTTGCTATAAAACTATGTGAAGCACCCGAATCAAATAATGGTAAAGCAGGATGTAATACACATAAATAAAACCTGCGATGACATCAGCGGTGGGTTTCTGCTCTGGCTCTTGCTCATCTGTTGTTAGGGCAAAAGTTCGCCCAGTCTTCTGTTGGTGTTGCCCAAACTGTTGTTGCTGAGTGGGTAGGGGAGCCTTTTGTTGTGTAGTTCCAGTCCAGTTGAAGGTCGGGGGGCAGTCCCTCACTTGGTGGGTGGCAGACCCACAAACTAGGCAGTGTCCTAGCCTCTTCCTACAGATGTTCGACTGATGTCCTGGCCTCTTACTGAAATTGCAGACAGGAATCTGCTTCTGAGGTGCTGTCATTGGTCCTCGCCTGATGGTGCTGCTGGTGGTGGTGAGAAGGCCTGTTGTTATTGTTGTGGTTGGGCCTCTTCTGATTATTCTGAAAGTTGCTAGTTCCAGAATACTCCCTCTTTGAACGTGCAGGCTGACTCTTCTCTATATCCTGAGCTCGTATTAGGATCCTTTCGTACGTCTTGGCGCCACCTGCGATCACAGGGGTGCAAATTTCTTCCCTCAGTCCATACCTGAATCTTTCAGCACGATCAGCGGGGTCGGCAACCAAGTTCTTTGTAAAGCGACTAAGTTGACCAAACTCTACCGTATATTTACCAACAGTCATGTTCCCTTGATTCAAATTCTGGAACTGTCTTTCCATCTCCCGCAACTCTGATGTTGGGAAGAACTTCCTGCGGAACAACCTCTTGAAGGTGTTCCAGTCAAGCTGTCTGTCCTGGAGTCGTTGTTCATTCCGATACCAGGTGCTCGCTACATCTAGCAGTTGGAGTCCCACAGCTTCAACTTGGAGATCATCAGAAAGTCGAGCAACGCTGAGGAGATGCTCCATGCTGTCGAGCCATTCGTCAGCATAGATAATTCCCTCGGTTCCTTAGAAAGGTCGAGGGCCCAACTTCTTGAATTTCTCAATATCTTCGACTTTAGCCGGCCTTGGTTCAGATTGGGCTGCTTCTCCTCTCTCCAGTGCAGCCATAGCCACATTGTAGGCATTCTCCATGCCTTCTCTCATAATCGCAGTCTGTTCGCGATGAGCTTCAGCTTGAGTTCTCTGTGCCTCAAGCACTCCTCGTAGCAGGCCTACGAGGTCGGTGGGGTCCATAGGCACTGGTGGTGCAACTGGATCGGGCGCCACTGCAGGGGCTTAATGTTCAGTCCGGGAAGACGTAGGATCTAACACTTGAGTAGTAGTATAAAATCCACGGGGAGCTAGTGAATTATAGGGACGATCGGCCAGATGCCGAGGTGTAAGATCCGGACTTGGTTGAGGAGGTGGGGTGTGATCGGGTGATGACAACCCATCGCCAGTAGTGTTGGTCTTGTTTGTGGCCATACTCTGGAAGGTTTATGATTGCAAAACATAAGCAAGGTAGCCTACCAGTCTATAACAAACAAAAATATTTATTTATAATATATTTCGGTCCTATATTGTGACAAATTAATGTTCTAGTGTTCTAAATGTTTCTAGATATGTTTACCTAAGTTGTTGATCTGACCTACATGGGCCACCACTAAAAATATGTCACGATTCGGTCCCAAATTGTTGGGTCGAATCGGATCATGCCCAGCCTGCACCGTTGTGAGACGACGGCAGTAAGCTGTATCCAATTGCAGGTAATCACAACAACACAATGTATTTGTCACAACATCTAAAATTCCGAATAATAAAAACTTGTCCAACAAAATATTCAACTGATACAACTGATAAAATAAAACTGTCTTTTTATTCAACATCAAAACAAAAAGAAAATTATCCTCTAGAAAGTAGGCTCATCAGCCCCAAGATCAACATACTCCGATTGGGACTCTGGCAGCACAGCTGGGTAGAGCTCAGGGTCATAATAGCTACTAATCAATAGCTCTGCCTCACCAATGGAACCTATTGGGGGTGGGGGATCCAGTCAGGAAAGGAGTAAAGTACAATTATAAAAATCTAACAATTTAACTAATAATTAAAAATTTGCAGTTTAAACAGTTGAAATACTTGAACAATATTTTCCAGCAATTTTCCAAAATTGAAAACAATGTGATTTGAGTATGTAATATTTATGACGGGCTTGGGTTGTACAATAGTATCCTAGTGATACGATACGGCTTATCCCCGTGTGTAAGAGGGGTAATCTCGCACAATCAATATGCAATACGAGGGGTTTTGGTCATAATACACTATACTACTCCCCCAATCCCACAATCAATAACAACCAATACTCTAGGAGAGAGTTCCGTGTAGCAATGTGGCTTAATCTTGAATTATTACAATTATTAACTAATGAAAAATAAACACAACCGTACTTGCCTTTGTTTATGACTGGGTTTGAAGAGTCAGTCGATTCTGAGAGAGAAAATCAGACTCGTCCTCAAAATCCTACATTGAGAATCCCGACTTAGCATAAATGAGGAAACCATATCTAGGTGTGCAAGTTACAATCTCAAAAATTTGATCCTAGTCAAATTTTATGTTGTTATAAACAAATCACATTTATCGATGCGATTCAAAGTTATTAATTTAACGAGAGAAAAGTCAAGTTAACATTTTTATTGGAAAACTTCGCATTTTTCAATTATTTGACAAAGCTTTGTATTTTGTAATATATATATATATGTGTATATATATATATATATATATATATATATATATATATATATATATATATATATAGTTATTTTTATTTTAATGAGAAAACATGAAATTGTTTAAGTTACAAACTTGAAATCTTATTATTATTAATGTGAGAAAACTCTTATTAATTTTTTTATAAAATAAATATTCAGTTTACCATTTACGCGTTAACTACAAAACAACAATCCAGAAAATAAAAGAAAAAACTAACTACTTATTACAGTTCCACAGAAAATAGAAAAGAACTTGGACTTATGTCCTTACAATTTTTTTACATAAATTAATTTAATTTAAAGGTGAGCTCTGAATGCCGCGAACGGTCCAACAGTAGGCCGAAGCCCTGCACCAAAAGACTAACAGCAGTAACCCATTCTAAAAATAATAATAAATTAAAGTTAATTATTAAAATGTGTCTCAGACTTGGTCATTAAAAGTCATGTTTTAACTAATGCCTCAACGTCCGGGTTGGCCGGTTTCGTTTGCATTTAGTTAGGTCCCATGGACCAATATGGTAGTCATCCGAAAAGATACAAAAATCTATTTTAAAATCAACACTCCAAAATGTAGTTTGTTTTGCAAAGATCGGTATTTGGAAATAGTTTTAAAATGTATTTTCAAAAATTTGGACAGCACTTCCTCTATAATTGGAACAACCCAATCCTGGGAAAATGCAAACACCCACAATATTCCAAATCATAAAACATTCCCAACCAGAAATTCCAATTTATCCAACCCAAGATTAGGTTTATATTAAAATCACAGAAAAACTTTCCAAGCTATAAAATTCGAAAAACCCGAAATAACTCGGAAAATCGAAAAGCCACATAACATTTCTAAGGGAAATGGTCACAGAGCCCTTTCTGAAAAATTCGAACTTCTCTCGGAACTTCCTAGAAACTACAGAACCATCAATCAACAACATCCAAACCACAAAACTATTCTGAAACTAAGTTCGAAGAAACCGAAACCAACATCGTAATTATCGATATTGAATCCCATGTCGGGATCGGGGATCGCGTCATCATCGACACTAAGAGAGGGACACGAAGATACGAAAATATACCTCGGGTGCTCGGCTAGTGATCTCAGATAAAAATAGAAGAAAACAGAAAACCTGCGAATCTCGAAAATCCAAAACACGCGGAACAGCGGAATGTGCCTCAGAAAGCACGAATCTGAACAGAAACCGGGCACGGGAAAGGCAGCACGCACAGGAGATGCGCACGGCAGCCGCGAGAGGCGTCGGGGGCTGACCTGGGCGGGCGACGGTGGTGTACAGCTACGGGGAAGGCGGCGGTCGGCTCTGGGAGGCCGCACGGGTCGCCGGACAGGGAGGCGGCTTCGGGGTCGGCCGAGTGGGCTCGGAATCGACGCTGGAGGTGGCTCGGGGCACGCGCCGAGGGGAGCTCGATCAGAATCGGCGGCTAGGGCTTGGGTTTTGGGAAATTTGTGGTGAGGGAGAGGGTTAGGGATGGTGATGGAGGAAGAGAGGGAGGGGATCTATCTATATAGGAGGAGATTGGGGGTTACGGAAGCCGAGGGGGTCGCCGGCGGTTAGAAAGGAGAGAGGTCGGCTCAGTTTCGAGAAAGGGAAAGGGGGTCGGCCGCGCATGTGCGCGAGAGAGAGAAAGAGTGAATGAAAAATAAATAAATATTCTCTACAGAACATTTAAGTAAGGGTGAATGAAAGGAAAATAAATGTACAGAACCTTTAAGAAGGTTAAAAGGAAATAAAAGGAAATCATAATCTAATATTTATATCAAATTAAGTCCGGAAAGCCGAGTTCGGCTCGGGAAAAATAGGACAAAATTGAAAATGGGTTTCAAAAAGAAATAAAATATTGGAAATAGGTTCAGGATGGGTCAGGTCCAATATTAAAATCCAGGAATAATAATATTTCTAAAATATGGTTTTCCTAAAATAATAATAATTAATTTAGCAACAAATTATATTAAAAAATAATAAATTTATAGGTTTGACCAAACACTAAAATTCCAGAAATAATAATAAAAATAACACTAAATTAATTAAAAAATATGGGTTTTACATATACACCTATTTTCATATGTGCATGGGTATTGGGGTCATGTACATTGTATATGGATTAGCCTCTGATCTCCTTTATGTATAAACATGTATATAGATATGTATCTTATATAATGTGTATAGCTATATGTATGGTATCCTATATAGGTGTCTGTACAGTAGACTAGTGTATGTATATGTATCTTACATATATTATATAGATAAGTTTGTATGGAGTTTGCAGGGAGCTAGAAAGGAGATAAGCATTAAGGATAATTGGTTTTTGGGTGGACTGTAGTGAGTGTACAATGGAGAGATCAATCCTTCGACCAATGTAAGGCCTGTGCCACTACACAGTGCCAATGCAGGGTTGACTGATTCAGTGGGGTAGGGGAAAATAGTTTTGGATCACTGAACCTAGTTCGACAAGGTTTAGGATGAGTGTGGATATTGTATCGTCACTTGACTGATGGTTAATCAGTTCAAAGACCGATATGGAAGCAGGGGTAGCAGGGGATTAGTTTGGATTGATGGTAAATAAGTCCTTAGCTGATGTAGGCCTTGGGGGCTGTCCTAAGTGGGGGCATTTTTTTTACTGCAGGTATAGGAATTAGAAGTGTGGACTAATGATATATAGAGAGTGGGGAAAGCTAATGCATTTGAAGGGTGAGTATCATACTATAACTGATACCTTGTTCTGGTTATTCAACTGAGCATGAAGTTTGGGATAATGTGTTCCACTGCAGTTTGTAGGTAATATAAGGACTGACTTGGGGTTGTGTCACGACCCGGTCCCAAATTGTTGGGTCGAATCGGATCATGCCCAGCCTGCACCGTTGTGAGACGACGGCAGTAAGCTATATCCAATTGCAGGTAATCACAACAACACAATGGATTTGTCACAACATCTAAAATTTCGAATAATAAAAACTTGTCCAACAAAATATTCAACTGATACAACTGATAAAATAAAACTGTCTTTTTATTCAACATCAAAACAAAAAAAAATCATTCTCTAGAAAGTAGGCTCATCAGCCCCAAGATCAACATCTTCCAATTGGGACTATGGCAGCACAGCTGGGTAGAGCTCAGGGTCATAATAGCTACTAATCAATAGCTCTGCCTCATCAATGGAACCTATTGGGGAGAATCCAGTCAGGAAAGGAGCAAAGTACAATTATGAAAATTTAACAATTTAACTAATAATTAGAAATTTGTAATTTAAACAGTTTAAATACTTGAACAATATTTTCCAGCAATTTTCCACAATTGAAAACAATGTGATTTGAGTATGTAATGCTTATGACCGGCTTGGGTTGTACAATAGTACCCTAATGATATGATACGGCTTATCCCCGTGTGTAAGAGGGGTACGCTCGCACAATCAATATGCAATATGAGGGGTATTGGTCATAATACACTACACTACTCCCCCAATCCCACAATCAATAACAATCAATACTCTAGAAGAGAGTTCCGTGTAGCAATGTATTTTAATCTTGCAATATTACAATTATTAACTAAATTGAAAAATAAACACAACCGTACTTGCCTTTGTTTACGACTGGGTTTGAAGAGTCGGTCGGGTCCGAGAAAGAAAATCAGACTCGTCCTCAAAATCCTACATTGAGAATCCAGACTTAGCATAAATGAGGAAACCATATCTACGTGTGCTAGTTACAATCTCTAAAATTTGATTCTAGTCAAATTTTATGTTGTTATAAATAAAACACGTTTATCGATGCGATTCAAAGTTATTAATTTAACGAGGAAAAAGTCAAGTTAACATTTTTATTGGAAAACTTCGCATTTTTCAATTATTTGATAAAACTTTGTATTTTGTAATATATATATATATATATATATATATATATATATATATATATATATATATATATATATATAAATTTAGTTATTTTTCTTTTAATGAGAAAACATGAAATTGTCTAAGTTACAAACTTGAAACCTTATTATTATTAATGTGAGAAAACTCTTATTAATTTTTCTATAAAATAAATATTCAGTTTACCATTTACGCGTTATCTACAAAACAACAATCCAAAAAATAAAAGAAAAAACTAACTACTTATTACAGTTCCACAGAAAATAGAAAAGAACTTGGACTTATGTCCTTACAATTTTTTTTACATAAATTAATTTAATTTAAAGGTGAGATCTGAATGCCGTGAACGGTCCAACAGTAGGCCGAAACCCTGCACCAAAATACTAACAGCAGTAACCCATTCTAAAAATAATATAAATTAAAGTTAATTATTAAAATGCGTCTCAGACTTGGTCATTCAAAACTCATGTTTTAACTAATGCCTCAACGTTCGGGTTGGCTGGTTTCGTTTGCATTTAGTTAGGACCTATGGACCAATATGGTCGTCGCCTGAAAAATCCATTTTAAAAACCAACACTCCAAGACGTAATTTGTTTTGCAAAGATCGGGATTAGAAAATAGTTTTAAAATACATTTTCGAAAATTTGGGCAATACTTCCTCTATAATTGGGACAACCCAATCCTGGGAAAATGCCAGCACCCACAATATTCCAAATCACAAAACATTTCCAACCAGAAGTTCCAATTTATCCAACCCAAGAATAGGTTTATATCAAAATCACAGAAAACTTTTCGAACTATAAAATTTGAAAAACCCGAAATAACTCGAAAAACTGAAAAACCACAGAACCTTTCTAAAGAAAATGGTTACAGAGCCATTTCCGAAAAATCCGAACTTCTCTCGAAACTTCCGAGAAACCACAGAACTATCAAACAACAACATCCAAGCCACAAAACCATTCCGAAACTAAGTTCGAAAAAAATCCAAAACCAACATCATAATTATCGATGTTGAATCCCATGTCGGGATCGGGGACCGCGTCATCATCGACACTAAGAGAGGGACACGAAGATACGAAAATATACCTCGGGTGCTTGGCTAGAGCTCTCAGGTGAATATAGGAAGAAAACGGAAAACCCGCGAATCTCGGAAATCCAAAACACGCGGAACAGCGGAACATGCCTCGGAAAGCACGGATCTGAACAGAAACCGTGCACGGGGAAGGCAGCACGCACAGGAGGTGCGCACGGCAGCGGCGAGTGGCGCCTAGGGCTGACCTGGGCGGGCGGCAACGACGATGTGCGGCCACGGGGAAGGCGACGGTCGGTTCGGGGCCGTACGGGTCGCCGGAGAGGGAGGCGGCGTCGGGGTCGACCGAGAGGGCTCGAAATCGACGCTGGAGGTGGCTCGGGGCGCGCGTCGAGGGGAGCTCGGCCGAAATCGGCGGCTAGGGCTCGGGTTTTGGGAAATATTTGGTGAGGGCGAGGGTTAGGGATGATGATGGAGGAAGAGAGGGAGGGAATCTATATATATATAGGAGGAGATTGGGGGTTACGGGAGCCGAGGGGGTCGCCTGCGGTTAGGAAGGAGAGAGGTCGGCTCAGTTTCGGGAAGGGAAAAGGGGGTCGGCCGTACGTGTACGCGAGAGAGAGAAAGAGTGAATGAAAAATAAATAAATGTTCTCTACAGAACCTTTAAGTAAGGGTGAATGAAAGGAAAATAAATGTACAGAACCTTTAAGAAGGCTAAAAGGAAATAAAAGGAAATCATAATCTAATATTTATATCAAATTAAGTCCCGAAAGCCGAGTTCGGCTCGAAAAAAATTGGACAAAATTGAAAATGGGTTTGGAAAAGAAATAAAATAATGGAAATGGGTTCGGGATGGGTCAGGTCCAACATTAAAATCCAGGAATAATAATATTTCTAAAAATATGATTTTCCTAAAATGATAATAATTAATTTAACAACAAATTATAAAAAAATAAAATTTTTACAGGTTTGACCAAACACTAAAATTCCAAAAATAATAATAAAAATAACACTAAATTAATTAAAAATTACGGATTTCACAACCTTCCCTCCTTAGAAAATTTTGTCCTTAAAATTAAAGGACAGGATTAGGAATTACCTCAGGTCTCAAATAGATATGGATACTGCTTCCGCATCTCATCTTCTCTCTCCCAAGTAGACTCGCCTAGAGAATTGTGCCGCCACATCACTCTGACTATAGGCGTCACAGAGTTCCTGGTTTTTCCTCACCTCGGTCTAGAATCGTCACTGGCTTCTCTAGCACTGTAAGGCTGGGTCCAATCTCCAGCTCTGAATGATCCAAGATATGACTCGGATCTGGGATTGTCACGACCCGCACCCTAGAGTAAGGGCACGAGACGTGGGTACGTCTAGCCTACGTCGCAGTGTCGGCGGTAGAACGCTGTCCTAGGTCACAATATCTAACAATATAATGCTAAATAGTTTATACTCCCCGAATGGGGGTGACATAGCAGAAAGTAAACTCAATCACAACTAAGGTAGAAAGATGAGATAGAAAGATAGATACTGCTGAATGAAAGGAAATCCACAAGTACAAACAGAGAGTCTAAGTGTCTAAGATAAGTACATATCCCAAGTATCAAATATATACAGTCATCCAGAGAGTAATGTAAATGAAAACATCCTAATCTAGAGGAGTGTCATCCACTGCTAGTGGGACCTGCTGCTGGTCCAAGTCCAAGCACCCATCTAGGGTAGCACCGTAATAAGTAGAACAGAAGGCCTCATCCTCATTCTCTGTATTATTTCAACAGGTCCAGTCAGGACAGAAGCGAGCACAATACATCTCAACAAGTCATAACAGGAAAGAAAATATAATCATGCTAGAGAATAAAATACAGGAAACTGAAGAATAGCGTAATATAAGAAAGAGACTGTAAGTAAATATCTATGATATATAAAGAGAGACAGTGCTAGTGATTCAAAGTACAGGATAAACATATGACTGGCTAGGGACTGATTCATGATTACACTACTTGGAATTGATTCATGATTACACTAATTGGATTTATCCACATGTTCATTTATACTCCCCCATCCCCAATCAATACACAAGGATCCAGTCAAGTTACGTTAAGATTCATGATTATACTACGTTGCCCATAAAGGGTGATTCATGAATTGATTCGTGAAGGCTCGGTGATTATGAGGGTACATGAGTCACTAGCTGATTCCCGAAGATTCATGATAAAAGAAGCAAGAGATACATGATGTAAGTGAAACACACGAGACAAGAGTATCTGATGCTCCCGAGAGGGATAACTTCTCATGAAGGGATCCATATAGTACCAATCCGTGTTACCAACGTGTCAGTATCAAGTAAGATAATCTAAAGCAGGAAATATAACCCTAAACAAGATATAAAATGATCAGAGAATGTACTCGCCTGATGTCAGAATGTCCAAAGTAAATATACTGTCCAAGGAGAGGTGTCTGGCTCCTAATCAGAACAACACAAGTCATAACAAGTCTAAAATGATAACAAAATGCAATTTAATACATTCTACATGAATCTAGGTCTATCTAGGCCAAAGTCAGCCCTTGGTCAACTCTGATCAACCCTAGAAGTCAAACTAGGTCAATTATGGTCAAACTAGGTCTAACAAGTCTAAACTAGTCTAACTAGTCTATTCTAGGCCTAATCAAGACTAACAAGTCTAACTAAACTCTCACTAATCTAACAGACACACCATAGGCCAATACCACGTATATACATATATCACTATTCACACATATGAATATATATATCTATCTATATATACAATAGGAATATGCCTAGCACATTAGCTTTCACACATATAGAAATTTCTATATCCTACTCTACCATTCACACATCACAATAGATTAGGTATGCTATATATAGCTATAGGCATACCTATATAGAAATATATACATGTATTTTATAGAGGGGGAAATAACATGTGATGTGTGTGTGTGTGACTGTGATACATATGAGGGGAAATCAGAAATCAGTGTGTGTCTTCCAGTGTGTGGGTATACATGATACATGGCAATGTGAGGAACATGTGTATGTGTGTGTTAAGAGCATGAGAGCATGTGTGTTCCTGTGTGTGTGACAGGAAGTGAGGGTGTGCATGAGTGTTCCTGTGTACAGGAAAGTATAGGTGTGTGTGTGTATAGGTAGGATGAACCTGTGTGTAATCTAGTGAGTGTAGTGTACAGGTGACAGATATATGTACACTAGAGTGTGTGTACATTTGATTACTTGTGACAGGAATGTGCTTTTGTGTGTATGTGTTATAATGTGGCAGAAATGTGTAGGGGTTTAGCAACATGTGACAGGTAAATGGGTGTATAGACTGAAAATATGTGTGTGTGTGTGTGTGTGTGTACAGGAGATGTATGTGTGCTGCTACGTACAGGAACATAGGGGTGTGTGTGTTAAAGAAAGAAACCTGTGTTTACCTATATTTCATTTTCCTGTGTGTGTAGCAGTTGAATGTAAACCCAGGAATTCAAGACAGTGATACATGATGACAGTGTCTTAGTGTCTCAAGTTTAGGAAATGCCAAAAGCCTCAATTGTGTGTCTCAGATTTCAGGATATCAATTGACAATTTGAAATGACAGTTAGGCAAAAGAAGGAAAATCAATTCATGTTCTAACTAACATTCAATCTCAGGTATGTAATAAATCTCATATGACAGTTCATTACAAACCCAACAGTTAACAACCAAACAAATTTCGAAAACCCTATTTCAATAACCCATTCTTCAACACAAATACAAACTGACATAATCCTCAACCCCCTTCACATGTAGGTAAATCAATTTAACCATCTAACATTATTAAAACAGTAAAAAATACAAATTAAAACTGAAGAACAGTTTTATTAAGTGAGTATCAATGAACATTCAGTCCCCCTTGAAATTCGAACTCCTATTCAACAATTCAACACAAAAGTATGAATCCCCTATAAACCTAAACATGTTACCTAATATAACAGTAGCTGAACCACATTAATTTTATTGATATTAACATTCAAAAGTAATTCGAAAAGGAAGAACAGTGCACAATTTTATTGATACTCGACAGTATCAGCCAATGGGAAATTTTCCCTTCAACATTGGAATATCAATAATTAGGCTAGGTTAATGGTTGATAATTAATATTCAAGGGGGGGTCTTGGCTGGCCACTTTAGCTAGGGTTAGGGTTTTTAGGATGCATCTAAGGGCTAGCAATGAATCAAGTCTAATGAGTGCCCTAGAATCTAGGGCTCTTTCCTAGTTAAGTTGCAAACCACTCACTTAGCTAATCATGACTCAAACCATTCTCCTATAAGCCTCCTAATTTTTGGATTTTATTTTTAATTATTTTATATGAATATTTTAAATTATTAAAGTTAATGGTGACTATGTTAGTAGTTTACCGTAGCTTTGATTTTTGAAGCACAACAAATATTGTTTCCTCAAATCCAGTTCCATATTTGAATTCTAGACTCGTCCACCTTCAGTTTGATATATCATGTCCAATCCAAATTTACTTTTCAACATTATTTTGACTTCGCGCAACTTCGTGCCTACTTAGGCCAATTTGAGTCATTGACGTAATTTTAAGCCAACTTCCAATTTAATTTTTGGACTTGACATAGATCGAAAACGTATGACCCAATATATAATTTTGATCCATTTTGAGTCTACAATGCACATGCCTAGGATGTACCATCCAATCGAGTTTTCATGTGCTACTTATTTGCAAATGGCACATGAGACTCATTAAATTGATTTTTGGGTCCAATTTGACTAGTAATACTATTCGGACTCTAACCTAGTCAACCCTACTAGTTAGAACCTAATTAGGAGTACCAAAACCAAGTATATATATATTTAAGAGAATTTTAGAGGTTTAATTGTAGCCATATGCAGTATTTCCTTATATATTTGGCTTAGTCAAGCATCTAACCAAAATAGGAAACCTATTAATAATAGTATGATTTGGAGAACCAAATCATATCCAAATTAGATCAAACCAAAGTCCATGCACTAAATATATATATACCTATCAAACCCTAACCATCCACCTCTCTCACAACTACCCACTACTCCACAAATTCCCCCAAACCTAGCGGCCACCACTCCAAACCCGAAACCCTAGCCGACCCCCCTTTCTTCACAAAATATAATTTCTCCTCGATATCTCTGCCAACCACCACCACTTGGACATCCCTTTCAACATCCTCTTCCACCCTATCAACTATAGGAGCAACCTTGCGGCCGTTAGAGAGGTGCACGACGTGCTACTTAGGCCGAAACTCCGTCGAATCAAAGTCTGAAAGTTACCTTTGTGTGTCTAGTCCAACCTCTAATCGCTGGATCCCCTAGTTCCAAGCGGTTTGCCCGTGACGTTGATTCTACGACAGGGTATCTAGAACTGATGAATTCTGTTGCGGGCCACTTCGTCTATCTAAGGTCAGTTTCTAACCTTTTAATATTTTTATTCATAATCTAGACGTCGATACCTTTCCGACGTATATCTTAAAGTTAGGTTTTGCATCCATTTACTATTTTTAAAAATTCAAGACATTTGTCATGTCACCAAACTCCAAAAAATTCGGTTTTCCTTGTGTCCAAAAGTGTCAAAACTCCATGAATCCATATTAAACTTTATGTTATGCAAGGTTTAACATTATAAATACTATTTTAACTAATTTTTGTAATTCTTACAGAATTTATTATTTTTATTTTATCATTGTTTCGGAACTAAATTAATGGGTCGATTTGAGTAAGTCATATGTGGCATTGACATAAGACCTCTTGTTAAAAAATTTCCTATTAAAAATAAGCATTATAGAAATATATAAATATTTATAGATAAATTTCAGAATTTAAATATATTATTTTTTATAATTGTAAAGTATTTACGAGAGAATTTGGTACCTATATGTACTTATATAATAGATGTAGTGTCGCAGCAACGTTATGACAACTAGGAGTCATAAATACTCATATAATTTATATATGGTATGTTGATATAGAATATTAAATATAGTGTATTATTATAGGTGAGCTTGGAAGGATCGACAAGGACACCAGAGTTGGACATGCCTACCCGCAGACAGCAGTTACAGGCAAGCGTGCCTTGCCATCGTTACAGATCTTTCTTTTATGTCTTATTGTTTTTTTATTAGCATTGCATGACGTAGGATGTTGACACTTAGTGTTCGTTTATAGACGGGTGCCGATGTCATGATAGTGACATCGAGTATTGACATTAGACATTACGTTCATATTGATGTGTACATTGACACAATTGACCACAGGACACCGACACATTCATGATGCAAGATTTATATGACTAGTCGTGGTATTGACCTCGTATTTGCATTCTAGATTTCTTTATCAGTATTGCTTTTACTTTCGAGATGACTGTACAGACTTGACATTGCTAGATTCTAGACATGGAGATTGGGGAGAACTTGACTACAATATCAGAACTATTGTCGTATGGCCCGTTGTTTAGTGACCTTTATCTCTGTAGCAGAGTAAGGGATTATCACTGTCGAGAATTGATTGTCCTTGGTGCCATGACATAGGTACTGGGGACAATACCCTGCTGAGGTGCTAGTGAGCCTTAGTGGAAGGGGTCTGATATTCTAGAAAAGTATCTCACTTGCATAGCACATAGACGGATACAGTAGATTGCCTTAGTTCATATTTTTATTTCTGTACCTTGGCATGTATATTATGCACCTTGCTAGTCCTCTGAGGACCTGGCTATTTCCCAGGCTTAGACGAAGCTGAAGACTACCCAGAGGTTTACGGTTCGGGAGCTGAGACCGGAGGCGTACCGGCATAGGAGGACGAGATAGTGCCAGAGGATTTTTCATGATCATGTTATAATCATATTTAGTCTTGCTACATTATTGCCTTTTCTTTTCATCAGACTTGTAGTTGATTTGTACTTTTTTTCTATTTCTATGATTTCGGGATGATTTACCCGCACAGACTTTATTACTTTTATTGCTGAATATTTAAGACATTTTCTTATTTATCCTTGATCTCTTTGTGGACTATGTAGATGTGATTAGATGTATATATCTGTGGACTATTTTATATTTCTGGGTGTTATCATATTTACAGCTTAAGTATTTCGCTAATGGGCTTGTTGTGTAGCTTGGCCCATTAGTGAAGTGCTACTGGCATGTATTCGTATTCCTGGTCCTATATATTTTGGGACTGGGGCATTACATGTTTTTGTGGTGGTCCATGCAGGTCTACGTTAATCACTTCGGTTATATAACTGTACCGACGTGAGCCTGCAAATAGAATAGGAAAGACCCATAGGATCACATCCACATGCTTGATACCTTCCTTGACTTCATTTTGAACTCGTACTTGAATTTTTGATTTGCATCCAGTTTGATATGTTCTACTGCAATCCTTATATATTCATGCTAGTAAGATGAATCTTCATAATGGATGTATACTATCACATTAGGAAAGCAGGAGCACAGTTATTTGAAGTCATAGGTGCAGGTAGAGTCTTCTTGAATTTTGTGAAGTCGTAGTAATACCTAGGATAGTCGTACAACTATGAGCCTGCAACCAATTATGGAATAGGACTTGAGGATACATCCACTAAATGATTATAGACTTTTTTCAGACTCTTCAACATGATTGCTTTCATGTTATCTTATTTCTTAATATGATTGCTTTTGTGTTCTTCCTTACTCGAGATTTGACTAAACCCTTCCCTATTGACTTCTCGAGTAAATCTTCTCGTTCGTTTTCGTTAATTTATTGAAAACTGCCTTATGGATTGGTCCAAGGAAAATTTTGAGAATTTATATTCATCCATGTATTACGGAATCAAAGATTTTGCAACCTAAGAAATACTGGCGAGGCAGGACTTCAAATAACGGCATCATGGCTACATATGTTTCTCAAATTTTACTTGAACCATATCCTATGCATGTTGACATTTTTCCTGTATTTTCGTAAAAAAAAAGGGTTAATTCAAAAATATTTTATAGATTTGGACAAGATAAGCTCAAGAACCTATATTACCTGACATGGTAGATGTGCACTATAGCCATCCGTCGTATTATGGAACTAGAAAGTTATTTGCAGCCAGATGCACACTGGCGTGGAAGTAACTTTATGTAACATAATCACGGAGATATATGGTTCTTGAGTCTTACCGAGGCTGTCCTATGCATCTTGTTTGGCCTCATACCGTTCTTGGAGATAATTCGACAAACCTTCCTTCTTTACTTGACCCTACCGTTGTTTGAAGTTGGTATATAGGTTTGATTGACCCAGTTTTAGGTTTTCGTTACCTTCTACTTATTAAATGACTAAAATAGACAAACCTTATAGTTATATTATAGAATATAATTAAGCTAAATATTGGTTTGATTGTGATGTTGGATAGCTATAAACGGGTTAGTTTCTTAGAGATGGATCCTAATGAGATTATGAGTCGAGTACGTGTGTCTAGATATCGAATGCATAGAGCCTATTAGGAGAAATTGCTAGGAGTGAACTGACGAGTATCATTGAATAGGTTATAATACTATACCTACGATAGAGTGAGTTGTATTGGGAGTATTGAGGAAGGAGAAGTGACATCCCAAGCTTAGTAAGTGTGAAATTTGCCTTGATAGAGTCCCTTTCCCTGGATACATTATCTCGAAAGAAGGACTTTCAGTTGATCAGGGAAAGATAGCTACCGTAGAGTCTTGGCCGACACCAACATCGGTTGTAGAAGTTAGGAGTTTTCTCGGACTTGTAGGATATTATCATAAATTCGTAAGGAATTTCTCACGGATTGCAAAGCCGATGACACGGTTGACTCGTAAGAATCAGTTCCAGTGGACAGAAGATTGTCAGAAGGCTTTTGAAGAGTTGAAGAAGAGGTTGACCCCAACACCAATTTTGATGCTTCCTTCTGAATCGGGAGGATTTATTCTATACAGTAATGCGTCAGGTAGTGGACTTGGATGTGTTTTGATGCAACACGGAAGGTCATAGCCTATGCATCGAGGAAACTAAGGGCACATGAGAAGAATTACCCTACTTATGATTTGGAGTTATCATTTGTGATCTTTGTATTAAAGATGTGGAGTCATTATTTGTACGGAGAGCATGTGGAGATATTTACGGATCATAAGAGCTTGAAGTATGTCTTCACGCTAAAGGAATTGAATATGAGACAGAGGCGGTTGTTGGAGCTTAGGACAGACTATGATATAGACTTACAGAAACATTCTGGCAAAGCAAACGTAGTGGCGGACGCTTTGAGTAGGAAGCCTACTGCATATTTCTTGACAGCCCAGCCACAGTTAGTAGAGGATCTTCAGGAGCTTGGAACAGAATTCATTATGCCGAGACATCAAGGAGTACTTGCCAATTTAGAAGTGCAGTCATTGCTTATGGATAGAATCAAGGCAGCATTATCTACAGATGCAAGATTTCGAAGACTTCACGAGAGGACGGAGGCTGGAGAGCGACAAATACCTGGACCAGAGCTTGTAACACAGACAGTCGAAAAAGTAAAACGGATTCGGAGTCATCTTCAGGCAGCTCAAGACCGGTAGAAGCATTTGGCCGATGCGCATCATCGACTACTAGAATTCAAGGAGGAAGAGCATGTATTTTTGAGTATTTCACCGAATCGGGGCACTAGTAGATTCGAAAGTATGAGGAAGTTGAGTCCAAGGTATATTGGACCGTTCGATATCAATGAGTGTGTAGGGGAGGTGGCATATCATCTTGCATTACCCCCATCACTAGAGGGAGTTCATGATGTATTCTATGTCTCACAGCTAAGAAGGTATGTGACTGATCCCAGTTATGTGGTCGATCACTCTGAGATCACGGTGGGATCCAGTTTATCATACGAGGAGTAGCCGATAGGTATCTTGGATATGAGTGAGAAGATGCTCAGAGGGCAGACGATTAGACTGGTTCGTGTTGCATGGAGGCACCATTCTCCGGGAGAATCAACTTGGAAGCATGAAGATTCTATGCGTGAGCGTTATCCCCACTTATTCGTAGATGCCGGTAAGTCTTAGCTTAATTATTCTTATGATAAATTTTTTATAATTGTGTTATTTTTAATTTCGAGGACGAAATTTTCTAAGATGGGTAGGTTGTAAGCCCCCAAATTTTTGGACTTTATTTTTAATTATTTTTAATTATTTTATATGAATATTTTAAATTATTAAAGTTAATGATGACTATGTTAGTAGTTTACCGTAGCTTTGATTTTTGAAGCACAACAAATATTGTTTCTTCAAATCCAGTTCCATATTTGAATTCTAGACTCGTCCACCTTCAATGTAATATATCATGTCCCATCCAAATTTACTTTTCAACGTTCTTTTGACTTCGCGCAACTTCGGGCCAACTTAGGCCAATTTGAGTCATTGACGTAATTTTAAGCCAACTTCCAATTTAATTTTTGGACTTGACATAGATCGAAACCGTATGACCCAATATATGATTTTAATCCATTTTGAGTCTACAATGCACATGCCGAGGGTGTACCATCCAATCAAGTTTTCATGTGCTACTTATTTGCAAATGGCACATGAGACTCATTAAATTGATTTTCGGGTCCAATTTGACTAGTAATACTATTCGGACTCTAACCTAGTCAACCCTTCTAGTTAGAACCCAATTAGGAGTACCAAAACCAAGTATATATATTTAAGAGAATTTTAGAGATTTAATTGCAGCCATATGCAGTATTCCCTTATATATTTGGATTGGTCAAACATCTAACCAAAATAGGAAACCTATTAATAATAGTATGATTTAGAGAACCAAATCATATCCAAATTAGATCAAACCAAAGTCCATGCACTAAATATATATATATACCTATCAAACCCTAACCATTCCCCTCTCTCATAACCACCCACTACTCCACAAATTCCCCCAAACCTAGCGGCCCCCACTCCAAACCCGAAACCCTAGCCGACCCCCCTTTCTTCACAAAATATAATTTTTCCTCGATATCTCCGCCAACCACCACCACTTGGACATCCCTTTCAACATCCTCTTCCACCCTATCAACTATAGGAGCAACCTTACGACCGTTAGAGAGGTGTACGATGCGCTACTTGGGCCGAAATTCCGTCGAATCAAAGTCTGAAACATCACAGCAGGTTAGTCGAATTGTAGATAATGTTTCACCCACTTTTTCTCATCTTTTTCTCCACAAACCAAATCTGACAATTACCTTTGTGTGTCTAGTCCAACCTCTGATCGCCGGATCCCCTAGTTCCAAGCGGTTTGCCCGTGACGTTGATTCTACGACAGGGTATCTAGAACTGATGAATTATGTTGCGGGCCACTTCGTCTATCTAAGGTCAGCTTCTAACCTTTTAATATTTTTATTCATAATCTAGACGTCGATACCTTTCTGACGCATATCTTAAAGTTAGGTTTTGCATCCGTTTACTATTTTTAAAAATTCATGACATTTGTCATGTCACCAAACTCCGAAAAATTCTGTTTTCCTTGTGTCCAAAAGTGTCAAAACTCCATGAATCCATATTAAACTTTATGTTGTGCAAGGTTTAACATTATAAATACTATTTTAACTAATTTCTGTAATTTTTACAGAATTTATTATTTTTATTTTATCATTGTTTCGGAACTAAATTAATGGGTCGATTTGAGGAAGTCATATGTGGCATTGACATAAGACCTCTTGTGAAAGGGTTTCCTATTGAAAATAAGCATTAGCAATATATAAATATTTATGGATAAATTTCAGAATTTAAATATATTATTTTTTATAATTGTAAAGTATTTACGAGAGGATTTGGTACCTATATGTACTTATATAATAGATGTAGTGTCGTAGCAACGTTATGACAACTAGGAGTCATAAATACTCATATAATTTATATATGGTATGTTGATATAGAATATTAAATATAGTATATTATTATAGGTGAGCTAGGAAGGATCGATAAGGACACCAGAGTTGGACAGGCCTACCCGCAGACAGCAGTTACAGGCAAGCGTGCCTTGCCATCGTTACAGATCTTTCTTTTATGTCTTGTTGTTTTTTATTAGCATTGCATGACGTAGGACGTTGATACATAGTGTCCGTTTATAGACGGGTGCCGATGTCAAGATAGTGACATCGAGTATTGACATTAGACATTACGTTCATACTGATGTGTCCATTAACACAATTGACCACCGGACACTGACACATTCATGATACGAGGTTTACATAACTATTCGTGGTATTGACCTCGTGTTTGCATTCTAGATTTCTTTATCAGTATTTCTTTTACTTTCGAAATGACTGTACAGACTTGACATTACTAGATTCTAGACATGGGGATTGGGGAGAACTTGACTACAATATCAGACCTATTGTCGTGTGGTCCGTTGTTTAGTGACCTTTATCTCTATAGCAGAGTAAGAGATTATCACTGTCGAGAATTGATTGTCCTTGGTGCCATGACACAGGTACTGGGGACAATACCCTGCTGAGGTGCTAGTGAGCCTTAGTGGAAGGGGTCTGGTATTCTAGAAAAGTATCTCACTTGCATAGCACATAGACGGATACAGTAGATTGTTTTAGTTCATATTTTTATTTCTGTACCTTGGCATGTATATTATGCACCTTGCTAGTCCTCTGAGGACCTGGCTATTTCCTAGGCTTAGACGAAGCTGAAGACTACCCAGAGGTTTACGGTTCGGGAGCTGAGACCGGAGGCGTACCGGCACAGGAGGACGAGATAGTGCCAGAGGATTTTTCATGATCATGTTATAATCATATTTAGTCTTGCTACATTATTGCCTTTTCTTTTCATCAGACTTGTACTTGATTTGTACTTTCTTTCTATTTCTATGATTTCGGGATGATTTATCCGCACAGACTTTATTACTTTTATTGCTGGATATTTGAGACATTTCCTTATTTATCCTTGATCGCTTTGTGGACTATGTGGATGTGATTAGATGTATATACCTGTGGACTATTTTATATTTCTGGGTTTTATCATGATTTACAGCTCAAGTATTTCGCTAATGGGCTTGTTGTGTAGCTTGGCCCATTAGTGAAGTGCTGCTGGCATGTATTCGTATTCCTGGTCCTACATATTTTAGGACTGGGGAGTTACATCTCCAATACTAACTAATTCTCAATGTGGCTAACTAGACTCGCTATGGCTAATTTAGGTTAGGTCCAATCTAGATTAGGCTAACCAAAACCACATGGCAATAAATAAACTAGTATTTAAATCACACCATTCAAATAAATCATTTTAAATTCCTAATAAAATATATTAAATTCAAATAATTCAAAATAACAATAATACCCTCAAACTAGAAATGTGGTAGTGACAAATCTACCCTCCTAAAAAAATTTCGTTCTCGAAATTTAAAGGCAAAACTAACAATGAGAAGGATAGACGATCATACCTCACGGTCCAAAAAGATAAGGGTATCGCTCACGCATCTCAACCTCCCGCTCCCAGGTAGACTCTCCTGGAGAATGATGCCTCCATGCAATGCGAACCAAGGGTGTCACCTAGTTTCTCAGCACCTTCTTCCGTCGATCCAGAATCTCCACTAGCTGCTCTGGATAGCGGAGAGAAGGCCCAACCTCAATCTCCGAATAATCAAGAACATGGCTAGGGTCAGCCACGTACCGTCTCAACTGTGATACATAGAATACGTTGTGGACACCCACTAGTGCAGGTGGCAAGTCTAGCCTGTAAGCCACGTCGCCGACTCTCCCGCTGACAACGAAAGGGCCGATGAAGCGCGGGCTAAGCTTCCCACCTCCACCAAAACGTACAGTACCACGAGTCGGAGATATCCGTAGAAAAACCATATCTCCGACCTAAACACAAGCAAGGTCTCAAATTAACTATGATAAACAAACATGATCAATAAAACACAACAAACAAACCTAAATCTAATCCTACTCTAATCTGTACCTCAAACTCCAAGGGCCTCCGGTGGCTATCAGCCCAGTGCCGATGTCTGTCCTGCGCTACGCGAAGTCTGTTCCTGATGAGCTTTACCTTCTCGGCTGCATTAACAACCATCTCTGGTCCTAGTAAAGCTCGCTCACCAACATCATCCCAAGAAAAGGGTGTACGACACCTACGCCCGTACAGAGCCTCGAAAGGTGACATCTCGATGCTGGTCTGGAAACTGTTATTGTAAGCAAACTCCACCAAATATAGATGATCCTCCCAGGAATCTCCAAAGTCTAAGACGCACGTCCGCAGCATATCCTCGAGCTTCTGAATAGTCCTCTCTGACTGTCCGTCCGTCTAGGGGTGGTATGCAGTACTAAACTTGAGCCTAGTGCCCAAACTAGTCTACAGACTCCTCCAGAAATGGGAAGTAAAGCGACTATTCCGATCCGAGACGATGCTGACCAGAACCCCGTGAATCCGTACTATATGTCGCATGTACATCTCTACAAGCCTCTCTGTAGATGTACCCACCTTGAATGGCAAAAAGTAGGCCGATTTGGTCAACCTGTCAACGATGACCCAAATCGCGTCTTTCCCTCCTGGTGTACGTGGCAATCCAGATACGAAATCCATAGTGATATGCTCCCACTTCCACTCGGGAATGGGCTGCGACTGTAATAATCCATCGGACCTCTGCCTCTCTGCCTTGACCTGTTGACAGACCAAGCACCTAGCTACGAAGCGAGCCGCCTCCCGCTTCATCCCGGACAACCAAACATGCTCCCTCAGATCTCGGTACATCTTGTTGGCACCAGGGTGTATAGAGTACTGAGATCTGTGGGCCTCCTACAAAACCTGCTCCCTGAGCTCTCCGCTGGGCACATATAACCTGGAACCGTGCCTCAAGGCACCATCATCTGTAAGAGAAAACTCTCCATCCACCAATCTTGTACGAACCTGCTCTCAGAGACACCGCAGAACACGTCCTCAAACTGTGCCGACTTGATCCTCTCCACCAAGTTCGACTGAATCTGCAGGCCCCATAACTGCATCTGAACTCCAGGCACGATCACCTCAATCCCAAGGCTCTCCAAATCAGTAAGCAAGTGACGGTCCATGGTCAGACACATGGTTGTCGAATACCTACTAAAGGCATCGGCAACCACATTGGCCTTCCCTGGGTGATACTGAAGTGATATGTCTAAGTCCTTCATCAACTCTAGCCATTTGCGCTGCCTCATGTTCAGCTCCTTCTGAGTGAACACATACTTTAAGCTCTTGTGATCTGTAAAAATCTCCACCCTCTCTCCATACAGGTAGTGCTTCCACAACTTCAGAGCAAATATCACTGCTGCAAGCTCCAGGTCGTGGGTAGGGTAGTTCTTCTCATAGAGACGTAATTGCCTGGAAGCACAGGCAATCACCTTCCCATGCTGCTGCAAGACACAACCAGCCCCTTCCGTGAAGCATCACTATAGATAGTGAATCCCCCTGATCCTGAAGGCAATATCAGAATCGGAGCTATCGTAAGCTGCTTCTTTAATTCATCAAAAGCTGCCTGACACTCCTCTGACCAAACATACTCAGCATCCTTCCGGGTCAACCGAGTCAACGGCTCTGCAACCCGGGAGAAATCTTGCACAAATCTCCTATAATATCCTGCCAGCCCCAGGAAGCTCCTGATCTCTGCCACTGAAGTCGGCGTTGGCCATGCCTCAACTGCTACGATCTTCTTGGAGTCAACTGAGATCCCATCTCCAGTCAACACATGCCCCAAAAAGTCAACCCGGTCCAAGAAGAACTCACACTTGGAGAGCTTTCCATAAAGCTGCTCCCTCTTGAGAGTCTCCAGCACTATCCTCAAGTGCTCCGCGTGCTCCTCCTCAGTCTTGGAATATACCAAGATGTCGTCAATGAACACCACCACGAACTTGTCCAAGTACTGGTGGAACACCTTGTTCATTAGGTTCATAAATACTGCTGGTACATTGGTTAGCCCAAACGGCATAACCAAAAACTCAAACTGCCCGTACCGCGTCCTGAAAGTGGTCTTGCGAACATCGTTCCCCTTCACCTTTACCTGGTGATAGCCTGACCTCAAATTAATCTTGGAGAACACCCGAGCTCCGCTCAACTGATCAAAAAGATCATCGATCCGCGGCAGTGGGTATCTGTTCTTGATCGTAAGGTTATTGAGCGCCCTATAGTCAATATACATTCGTACTGACCCATCCTTCTTCGGCACAAACAATACTGGTGCACCCCATGGCGACGAACTCGAACGGATGAAGCCCTTGTCCTGCAGCTCACCCACTTGCTTTTTAGCTCCACCAACTCACTGTTGTTCACTCGATAGACGTGCTGAGAGATGGGTTCCGCTCCTGGAACCAAGTCTATCGAGAACTCAATGTCTCTGTCTGGTGGCAATCCAGGCAACTCCTCTGGAAAAACATCCATATACTCTGCTATCAAGGGGTGTGGAATCGTCTTCTCCTCAACTGAGACTCCGCAGAAAACTTTGTTGCTCTGCTCCGCCTGACGTCTAGAGTACTCGAACTCTGGCTCCTCCGGCACTCTGAAGAGAACTCTACCCCCTCTACAATCAATGCTGGCATGGTGCCTGCTCAACCAATCCATACCGAGTACTATATCGTAGCTCGACAATGGCATTACGAGCAGGCTCACCTCCAACTCACGGCTTCCCAAAACAACACTCCGACCCTTACAAACATCACTCACGAGGATAATGCCACCCTCGGTCGTGATCTTGTAAGTCCTAGGCAACGATTCAGCTATGATACCGTATCTAATCGCAAATCATACTGATATAAAACTATACGAAGCACCAAAATCGAATAATACAAAAGCTGGTCTGGAGTCGAGAAGAACCGAACCTGCGATCAGCTCTCCTATCGCCTCTGCATCCTCAGCCGCCATGGCGAAAGCTCGCCCCTGCTGTCCTCCTCTGGCCTACTGCTGGTGCAGTACGAACTGCTGCTGCTGAGTCGGCAACGGTCCCTTCTGCTGCTGTCCTACTGGAGCTTTGGCTCCTGCTCCTGCTCCTACTCCCTGCCCTGAACATCCCGAGAACATAGGGCACTCCTTCAACTGATGGTTTGCTGTCGCACAGAGTAGGCACCTGCCTAGCCTCTTCCTACACTCGTTCCACCCGTGCCCTGGCTTCTTGCAATAAGCACAAGTGGTGGCCTGCTGCCTCGGTGCCTGCTGCTGCACCCTCTGCTGCTGATGTTGCACTGACTGAGATGCCTCGGCTGCTGAAACTGCTGCGGCTGGAACCTCTGCTGCTGCTGGTGCTGCTGGTGCTCCTGCTGAAAGTGCGACCTCTTGGCCGGTCCTCCGCTACTGCTGCCTCCCTGGAAGTCTCGCCCCCTCTTGAGCCTAAGCTCAAGATTATCCTCTGTAGCTAACGCGTCCACTAGGATCTCCTCAAAGGTAGCGCTGTGGACATTCTTGGTGTAGGACTTGACCTCCTTCACCAAGCCCTTCCGAAACCTCCGGGCCTTCGTCGCCTCCGACAAGCCCTCCACAAATCTGCTCAGGCGACAGAACTCTCCTGCGTACTCCTCCACAGACTGGCTCCCTGGACTAGGGCCTCGAACTGAGTCTCGAGGGCTCCCAGCGCTGCATCCGGGTAGAACTTCTCCATGAACAGCTTCTTGAATGCTGCCCAAGTCTGTCCTGTAGTACCAACCCTTGGGTCGGTCTGGTACCACGTACGGGCCAGATCCTGCATTATGCTGGTCGCTGCCTCAATCTGGAGCCTCGTCGCGATCTCAGCCAACCTGAATATCTCCTCCATGTGCTTAATCCACTCATTGGCATACAAGATCCCCTCTGTCCCACGGAAGTCCCTAGGGTGCATCTTCTAAAAATCTTAGATGCCCTTCTCCCGTGGATGGTACGGCTGCGGGGCTACCGCTGGCTGAGCTACAACCCACTCTACCGCAGTCACGGCCAGATCAATACCTCGTGTGAGCTCTGCTGTGTGCCTCTGCTGCTGGGTCTGCTGACCCTCCATGTACTGTCGGAAGAAGGCAAGCAGCTAAACGGTGTCAACTGTCCCCGAAGGTGGCTGCTGCTGCTGAAGCACATCCGGAATCACCGGACTCGGCTCATGCCTCACAGGTGGAGGGGCTCATCCGAAAGCAGCAGAAACGCCTACCCCAGCTGGCATGACTGGGGCTGCGGTACCTGGGGCTAGCTGCTGAGTATGAGAGGTGGCAGACCTCTCATCGGCGTCCCCCTGCCCTGGCGATGCGATCTCGTCTCAACCATCCTGGAGACAGATCAAAAGAAACAATTGCTGAGAATGAGTCGAAATATCAAAGGAGGACAGTTTAAATTCAAGGGAAGACAATAAGCAGCAAAATTTAGATATACGAAATCTGATAAAGAGTTTTCCTAATGTGATTGAGTACCTTCAAGAATTTCCTAATTCTACTGCAGGCTGCAGTGATATTCTAGTTCGAATACCACTACATTTCTAAACTAGACCTACATGGGCCACCACTAAAAACGTGCCACGACCCGCACCCTAGAGTAAGGGCACGAGACGTTGGTACGTCCAGCCTACGCCACAGTATCGGCGGTAGAACGCTTTTCTAGGTCACAACATCTAACAATATAATGCTAAACAGTTTATACTCCCCGAATGGGGGTGACATAGCAGAAAGTAAACTCAATCACAACTAAGGCAGAAAGATAGATACTGCTGAATGAAAAGAAATCCACAAGTACAAACAGAGAGTCTAAGTGTCTAAGATAAGTACATATCCCAAGTATCAAATATATACAGTCATCCAGAGAGTAATGTAAATGAAAACATCCTAATCTAGAGGAGTGTCATCCACTGCTAGTGGGACCTGCTGCTGGTCCAAGTCCAAGCACCCATCTAGGGTAGCACCGTAATAAGTAGAACAGAAGGCCTCATCTTCATTCTCTGTATTATTTCAACAGGTCCAGTCAGGACAGGAGCGAGCACAATACATCTCAACAAGTCATAACAGGAAAAAAAATATAATCATGCTAGAGAATAAAATACAGGAAACTGAAGAATAGCGTAATGTAAGAAAGAGACTGTAAGTAAATATCTATGATATATAAAGAGAGACAGTGCTAGTGATTCAGAGTACAGGATAAACATATGAATGGCTAGGGACTGATTCATGATTACACTACTTGGAATTGATTCATGATTACACTACTTGGATTTATCCACATGTTCATTTATACTCCCCCATCCCCAATCAATACACAAGGATCCAGTCAAGTTATGTTAAGATTCATGATTATACTACGTTGCCCATAAATGATGATTCATGAATTGATTCGTGAAGGCTCGGTGATCATGAGGGTACATGAGTCACTAGCTGATTCCCGAAGATTCATGATAAAAGAAGCAAGAGATACATGATGTAAGTGAAACACACGAGACAAGAGTATCTGATGCTCCCGAGAGGGATAACATCTCATGAAGGGATCCATATAGTACCAATCCGTGTTATCAACGTGTCAGTATCAAGTAAGATAATCTAAAGCAGGAAATATAATCCTAAACAAGATATGAAATGATCAGAGAATGTACTCGCCTGATGTCTGAATGTCCAAAGTAAATATACTGTCCGAGAAGAGGTGTCTGGCTCCTAATCAGAACAGCACAAGTCACAACAAGTCTAAAATGATAACAAAATGCAATTTAATGTATTCTACATGAATCTAGGTCTATCTAGGCCAAAGTCAACTCTTGGTCAACTCTGGTTAACCCTAGAAGTCAAACTAGGTCAACTATGGTCAAACTAGGTCTAACAAGTCTAAACTAGTCTAACTAGTCTATTCTAGGCCTAATCAAGACTAACAAGTTTAACTAAACTCTCACTAATCTAACAGACACACCATAGACCAATACCACATATATACATATATCACTATTCACACATATGAATATATATATATATATATTTTTTTTATATGTATATATATATATATATATATATCTATATATACAATAGGAATATGCCTATCACATTAGCTTTCACACATATAGAAATTTCCATATCCTACTCTACCATTCACACATCACATTAGATTAGGCATGCTATATATAGCTATAGGCATACCTATATAGAAATATATACATGTATTTCATAGAGGGGGAAATAACATGTAATGTGTGTGTATGTGACTGTGATACATGTGAGGGAAAATCAGAAATCAGTGTGTGTGTTCCAGTGTGTGGGTGTACATGATACATGGCAATGTGAGGAACATGTGTGTGTGTGTGTTAAGAGCATGAGAGCATGTGTGTTCCTGTGTGTGTGACAGGAAGTGAGGGTGTGCATGTGTGTTCCTGTGTACAGGAAAGTATAGGTGTGTGTGTGTATAGGTAGGATGAACCTGTGTGTAATCTAGTGAGTGTAGTGTACAGGTGACAGATATATGTACACTAGAGTGTGTGTACATTTGATTACTTGTGACAGGAATGTGCTTTTGTGTGTATGTGTTACAATGTGACAGGAATGTTTGGGGGTTTAGCAACATGTGACAGGTAAATGGGTGTATAGACTGAAAACATGTGTGTGTGTACAGGAGATGTATGTGTGCTGCTGTGTACAGGAACATAGGGGGGGTGTGTTAAAGAAAGAAACCTGTGTTTCCCTGGATTTCGTTTTCCTGTGTGTGTAGCAGTTGAATATAAACCCAGGAATTCAAGACAGTGATACATGATGACAGTGTCTTAGTGTCTCAAGTTTAGGAAATGCCAAAAGCCTCAATTATGTGTCTCAGATTTCAAGATATCAATTGAAAATTTGAAATGACAGTTAGGCAAAAGAAGGAAAATCAATTCATGTTATAACTAACATTCAATCTCAGGTATGTAATAAATGTCATATGACAGTTCATTACAAACCCAATAGTTAACAACCAAACAAATTTCGAAAACCCCATTTCAATAACCCATTCTTCAACACAAACACAAACTGACATAATCCTCAACCTCCTTCACATGTAGGTAAATCAATTTAACCATCTAACATTATTAAAACAGTAAAAAAATACAAATTGAAACTGAAGAACAGTTTTATTAAGTGAGTATCAGTGAACATTCAGTCCCCCTTGAAATTCGAACTCCTATTCAACACAAAAGTATGAATCCCCTACAAACCTAAACATGTTACCTAATATAACAGTAGCTAAACCACATTAATTTCATTGATATTAACATTCAAAAGTAATTCGAAAAGGAAGAACAGTGCACAATTTCATTGATACTCGACAGTATCAGCCAATGGGAAATTTTCCCTTCAACATTGGAATATCAGTAATTAGGCTAGGTTAATGGTTGATAATTAATATTCAACTTGTGTTCGTGCTATACATAAAGTATCGTGTCCAAACCACACACGAACTCAATGCACTGGGTTGTCACAGATCGTACGACCAGTGTACGAGTCATAACTGACTCGATACGAAACCAAATGACACGAGACTTAGGGAGTGTCGTGTCAGACACTACCCCGAGCTCCGTATCAAAGGACACGTGCCCACTTGCCCTGGATAGCTTGCATGAACCCGCTGGCAGCAGGGCAGTGCAGCTCGCATGCGCGCGGCCGTGTCCACGACTCCAAATCGACAGAACCAAGACACGAATCCAGCTCAGTCAAGTAGAAACCCATAAGCGACACAAAAACACGAATTTCCAATCAAACACAAATCGAAATCGCGATCGAAATGCCCTTTGTGGCATTTCGTAGAACACCTACGTTGGTTGCTGATACGTGTCCGATACGGACACGTACAGGACACAAAATCGAGCAAACCCTATTCCTACAGCACAAGGACACCTAGGGCTTGGTATTTATGCAAAGAAAACCTAATTTTAATGGATGGATAGAAATTTACCTATGTGTGTTCTTCAACACAAAAAGCCTCTTCAAAGGAGCTTTCCAAAGCCACCCAAAATCTCTAAATTGCTTCAAATCTGAGATGTGACTCCACAAACAGTAGAAGAACAGTAATTAGAACACTATGGAAGAAATCCCAATAAAAATGGAGCTCTATTGGTTAAACTATGAAGAAAATAGAATGGAGGCTCACCTAGTTCTTAGGAAAATGATAGAATAATGGAAAGAGGCACAAATTTCTAAAAGGATATTATATAGGCAAGGGGGGTCTTGGCTGGCCACTTTAGCTAGGGTTATGATTTTTAGGATGCATCTAAGGGCTAGCAATGATCCAAGTCTAATGAGTGCCCTAGAATCTAGGGCTCTTTCCTAGTTAAATTGCAAACCACTCACTTAGCTAATCATGACTCAAACCATTCTCCAATACTAACTAATTCTCAATATGGCTAACTAGACTAGCTATGGCTAATTTAGGTTAGGTCCAATCTAGGTTAGGCTAACCAAAACCACATGGCAATAAATAAACTAGTATTTAAATCACACCATTCAAATAAATCATTTTAAATTCCTAATAAAATATATTAAATTCAAATAATTCAAAATGACAATAATACCCTCAAACTAGAAATGTGGTAGTGACAGGGATGTAGCGTCTGAGCTGTGAAACGTGGAAGACATTGTGCACGCCTTCAAGATTAGCTGGTAGAGCTAATTGGTACGCTACTTCTCCAATTCGGCTTAAAACTTTGAATGGGCCGATATACCTGGGGCTCAGCTTTCCTGCTCTGCCAAATCTAATATTTCCTCGAGTAGGAGAAATCTTGACGAAGACACTATCTCCTTCTTCGAACTCCAGTGGTCGACGACTGCTATCAGCCCAATGCTTCTGTCTGTCCTGAGCAATCCTGAGCTTGTCTCTAATTACCTTTACCTTCTCTGTTGCATCGGTCACCATTTCAGGTCCAAGCAGTACTCTTTCTCCCACGTCGTCCCAAGCAAGTGGAGTGCGGCAATGACGTCAATAAAGTGTCTCGAACGGAGTCATACCGATGCTAGCTTGGTAGCTGTTGTTGTAGAAAAACTCTACCAAGTGCAAGTGGTCTTCCCAAGACCCTCCAAATTCCAAGATGCAAGATCTCAGCATGTCTTCTAGCGTCTAAATGGTTCTTTCTGATTGTCCGTCAGTTTGGGGATGGTAGGCGGTGCTGAACTTCAATTATGTTTCCAAACTGTCATGCAAGCTCTTCCAAAAGTGAGAGGTGAATCTGGTATCTATGTCAGATACGATACTTACCGGAACTCCATGAATCCGTTAGATATGCTGCATGTACAGTGCTGCCAACTTCTCGATGGATAGACCAACCTTGAAGGGGATAAAGTGAGCTGACTTTGTCAGTCGGTCCGCAATAACCCAAATAGCATCCTTCCCTCCTTGGGGTCGAGGCAGTCCTGACACAAAATCCATCGTTATGTGTTCCCATTTCTACTCCTGAATGTCTAGCGGCTGCAATAATCCTGCTGGTCTCTGTCTGCTGGCTTTTACTTGTTAACAAATCAAGCATCTAACCACAAATCTGGATACGTCCTTCTACATTCCATACCATCACACTACAGTATGCATATCTTGATACATTTTATTAGCTCCAGGATGTATGGAATACTGCGACTGGTGTGCTTCTTGTATCAGTTTATTCCTCAATTCGCCAGTTGGTACGCAAAGCCTCGTACCATGCCTCAATGCTCCATCGCAGGAGATTGAGAATCCTTCAAGTGTTCCTGCCAGCACTTGATCTCTGAGTTTACAAAGCGTCTCATCTTGAAATTATGTCTCCTTAATTTTGTCCATCAGACTTGAACGTACTTGCAACTGCATCATTGATGATTCAACTCCTGGTACAATTGCTTCTTTTTCTAGCCTCTTTATTTCCTCTTCAGGCATTACAATCTCCAGTCCAAGCTAACAGCAGTAACCCATTCTAAAAATAATAATAAATTAAAGTTAATTATTAAAATGCGTCTCATACTTGGTCATTCAAAACTCATGTTTTAACTAATGCTTCAACGTCCGGGTTGGCCGGTTTCGTTTGCATTTAGTTAGGGCCCATGGACCAATATGGTCGTCGCCCGAAAAATCTATTTTAAAAACCAACACTCCAAGATGTAATTTGTTTTGTAAAGATCGGAATTTGAAAATAGTTTTAAAATATATTTTCGAAAATTTGAGCAACACTTCCTCTATAATTGGGACAACCCAATCCTGAAAAAATGCCAACACCCACAATATTCCAAATCACAAAACATTTCCAACCAGAAGTTCCAATTTATCCAACCCAAGAATAGGTTTATATCAGAATCACAGAAAACTTTTCGAACTATAAAATTTGAAAAACCTGAAATAACTCGGAAAACCGAAAATCACAGAACCTTTCTAAGGAAAATGGTTATAGAGCCATTTTCGAAAAATACGAACTTCTCTCGGAACTTCCGAAAAACCACAGAACTATCAAACAACAACATCCAAGCCACAAAACCATCCCGAAACTAAGTTCGGAAAAAAATCCAAAACCAACATCGTAATTATCGATGTTGAATCCCATGTCGGGATCGGGGACCGCGTCATCATCGACACTAAGAGAGGGACACGAAGATACGAAAATATACCTCGGGTGCTCAGCTAGAGCTCCCAGGTGAATATAGGAAGAAAACGGAAAACCCGCGAATCTCGAAAATCCAAAACACGCAGAACAGCGGAACGTGCCTCAGAAAGTACGGATCTGAACAGAAACCGGGCACAGGGAAGGCAGCACGTACAGGAGGTGCGCATGGCAATGGCAAGAGGCGCCGGGGGCTGACCTGGGGGGCGGCGGCGATGATCTGCGGCTGCGGGAAAGGCGGCGGTCGGCTCGGGGAGGCCGTGCGGGTCGCCGGACAGGGAGGCGACGTCGGGGTCGGCCGAGAGGGCTCGGAATCGACGCTGGAGGTGGCTCGGAACGCGCGCCGAGGGGAGCTCGGCCGTAATCGGCGGTTAGGGCTTGGGTTTTGGGAAATTTGTGGTGAGGGAGAGGGTTAGGGATGGTGATGGAGGAAGAGTGGGAGGGAATCTATATATATAGGAGGAGATTGGGGGTTACGGGCACCGAGGGGGTCGCCGGCGGTTAGGAAGGAGAGAGGTCAGCTCGGTTTCGGAAAGGGGGTCGGCCGCACGTGTACGCGAGAGAGAGAAAGAGTGAATGAAAAATAAATAAATGTTCTCTACAGAACATTTAAGTAAGGGTGAATGCAAGGAAAATAAATGTACAGTACCTTTAAGAAGGTTAAAAGGAAATAAAAGGAAATCATAATCTAATATTTATATCAAATTGTAAGCTCCCTAAATTTTTGGATATTTTTTAATATTAAATTCTATTTTATAACAAATTAGACTTTTATATATTTTTTTATTGTAAATCCTAATGACAATCTCTAGTCCTATTGAGCTACCGGTTGACTTAGCTGGTCCAAACTCAACTCAAATATTCCCATACCTCCACATGGTTCATACCAAACATTATATACTATTGTCCTCTCTACAAAACACCAAACATAATGATATGACATCCAAAACCTAACACTTAACCTACTAGAAATAATTCCAACCCTATATACTTTGGACTTGACCCAACCATTAACTCACCACTTAACCACTATAGGTTGGACTTAAGTGTGGTCAAGTACACTAAATGGGCAGCCAATCCTCCCCACTTATTCATCTTCCATAACCCCCAAGCACCCTTAACCAATCCCTTTCCATAACCTACAAAAACTCTCGACCATTAACTCTCCACTCAATCCTTCACCTCCCCCTTAATGGTTGACTATATATAGACTTCTCCTCACCTTATTACCTCATAGCATGAACAAAACATCTTCCTAACCCACTTCATAATATTTTCTCTTCACAAACCATCTCCAAAATCTTTCTCAATTTTCCTCCAAACAACCATCTTTCCACCCCTTTCCAAAGCTGAATCCGAATTCAACTAGTCTCCACCATTCCGGCCATATCTCTCTCTACAGTAAGTATTTCTCTCTCAAATTTAGTATACTTATTCCTCTCTCTGTTCTTACCATTTTCTCTTCACAAACTTTTCATCAAAACTCATTCTAACTCCCTCAAAACAGCCCCTCCATCAGAGGTCTCCAGGCTAAAACTGAATTCGGTGCACTGCTGTTCGCGCACCCTTAGGAGACCCCATGGCAGCAACTAATCTCTTGGTAACGTTCCTAACACTCTTCTACAACATCCCACTATGTCCAAAATTCATCTCGTAAAGTTTTATGTATATATTTGCTTGCAACTGTATTATTTTTGTTACCGTAATCATTGATTCTCAAAATAGAACTTGTATATATTTATGTCCTATTTGTCCTACTAAAATTCGATGGTTAAGAATCTTAAATTCTATGGTAATATATTCTGAATATTATTTATAAGTTTATTAATTTCAGAATATAAAGTGTTATATTTTCAAGATTTCATCTAGTCCGAATCAACCAAAATTGGACAACCTAGTGAGATTACTTGAATGTGCTAACTGGCTAGCTTAATTTTAGTATATAAAATAAATATGATATATTTGAATTATTTTCAAATATTATTTCAGAATTAAAATTTTTTCTATTATAATTGGTTCCAAGTAAATGGGTATGTTGGCCATATTGTGTCATTAATTAGACATACTAACTAGATAATTATTTCTTGTATATATTATCATAAAATAATGTTTATAAATAGTTTTAATTTATATTCAGAATATAAATTAGTATATTTTATATATTAAATGATTTATTTTTACATAAGTTGGCAACTTTGCATGCACAAACTAGTTGTCAAGTTGCTAAAACACCTAGTCGATATGCAACGAAACATTGTATATGCAACGACAAATATTTTAGTATTCTTTTACTAAATAAATATAAATTCCAGAAATTAATTCATATTAATTTCAGTTCTATTTGTCGTCGACATGCGTGTTTGATAGGCTACATCCATGTTCGAAGTATCGTTTAGCGTCGTCGTGAATTTGGGACATCGTGTCGTATTTACGTATGTTTAGGATTACAGTATTGGAATCATATAAATGCCTAAATGTACGTATGATAACATGATGTTCGAGACCCACACGGCATAATAGAAAGTAGCATGGTACATGGTTATTAGCACGTTGTCGAAGGCCACACAACTGTTGGATCGTTGGCATGAAAGTCACCATACTAGTTGACGTTGTGCAAATGATCACATTCTTTTTTTTTATTAATTGAATTAGATTGTGCATTGATTAGAATATGTTATAATAGGACAACTTGGATCCGCTGTACCTCCAACTGAAGACATCAGTCAGGCGACACCGCAGCAGGCAGCAGGCAACAGGCAAGTGTACCCTGCCATCATGTATCTCAGTTCTTGCTCTATTTATTAGTATTTAGTTACTATAGCTATTTGATAGGATTGGCGTGTGTGTGTCTAGCTTAGGGCCGTAAGACGATACTTAGTGTCCGAATAAGGTTCGGGTGCCGATATCCGTCCGCGGAGTCGGGTATCGTCAGTTAGAGAGTTGTTACCACGAACCCATGATACGTGCTTGTATCCTGAGCACGACAGACCGTAGGACACTTGACACTATTACATGTAACAGAATCATTCTTGAGGTATTCATGGTGATTCTGTGTAGGCTAATAGGATACATGATATGAGATAGGTATATAACATATATTATATTATGACTCCTTGCATTAGTTAGAGGTCATGATCTTGCGTGTCATGGACATGAGACGTCGTGGACATGAGACATGAGGTTACATTGGAAGGGGAGAGTCTTCATCGTGCTCTGGGCATATTCTATATACATGAGTACTGGACTTTGGGTTCTCTATACGGAATCTAAAGTATATATCTACATATACTATCCTTTATTGGGTTCTCCCACATGGAACCTAGAGGGTACTGTCTAGCATACGGATGAGTCCGTGAGTACCAGCCCGGGGTACGATACCATACTCTCATTTGCATATCACTTAGATGGTTACAGTAGTTTATCATTGAGTATATGGCATTATACTGTTTTACTTTTGGCATGTTGTTTCTTGTACCTTGTTACGTCCCCCTGAGGACCTGGTCCCCTTCCAGTTTTGCAGCTTAAATGGTTGTGGAGCCTGTCTAAAGATGCTGAGGCTAATCGCCTTGATATGCGAGCATTGGTACAAGGTACTTATTTCATTTCTACCGAGTTATGTTATTTAATCATATTAGTTACTCATCTGCTGCCATAGCCTTGTTTTTATAGACTCATATTTCTTTCTCGAGTCTATTCGAGTTCCTGTGTTATTGGGCGGCCGACTTTAACACATGTGGCTCTTTCTTGTATTTTATTTCATTATGGATTGAGACAAATATATAGTTTTATTATGTAGATTGTGTCCATTATAAAACAGCTTATGCGTATTCGAGTCGGACCAGAGTTTGGTCGAATGCGCAGCTGGCATGTTACGTATTCCTAGTCCTACATATTTTGGGACTGGGGCATTACATATTTTTATGGTGGCCCATGCAGGTCAGAATATATCGTTTCGGTTAAGTTACTCTGCTGAACGAGCCTGCACTAGGATATTGTAATAGGATCTCAATCCACAATTGCTTTGAAAATCCTTTTGTTTTATCATCGCCTTTGGAACTCATAATTGAAGTCGATCATCCTTCTTGAACTCCTTGTCTTGGACTCTCGTCTATTCCTATTTCGGAAGGACGAATACTTGTGCTTGATGAATTAATTGGATTATGTTCTATCATAGCCTAGAAGGTATTGATAGAGTGTTTTATAAAGGGACTTAGTTACCTACGGGTTTGGATAGACATCTCACTTAGATTGACCAAGTAGATCGGACTAACAATCTAGAATTCTTATAGGCTAGTTAAACCTTAACGAGAGACCCTTTGAGAAATTGACTACAACCCTTCTACTATTAACCTATGGTGGATGGAGACAGATTAGAATACCTTTGTTATATAGAAATAGGGTAGAGGTATAGCACAGTTTTATTGGGGATTAGTAAGGAAGGCAAGTTATGTTCCTCTATCCTAAATATTGAGTGGTTGGAAGACTATGAAGTGGAATTTCAGAGTTAGATACAGTTTCCTAACTAGAATATGATCACCCACATGAAAGACTATAGTTGAAAGAATTCGAAAGTCTTGATATGAAAAGGATGAGGTACAGTAGATAGATATGAATCCTTATAGACATTGTATGGTTGCAAAAGTTTTTTTTATTCATTTGAAGGATATAGAAGTTATGATATTATGCATATGTAGAAAATAAAGTTATCTTGGACAGTGACCTGAAGGATCTTCACTAGGGAGATTCCTATCGAATGAGTGAGTCAAAATGATGCTTGTTGATAGGTTGTGCCATGGTGTGGATCTAAGAATATTTGTTGTATAATGGCGAGGACGGTGTTAGACTGGATATACCCCTATACATAGGAGGAATAGCTTGAAAGGACCTATTAACAACCATGACTAGAAGATTAGTCGAAAGGTAAGTGGTTGTTAAGGTATCATATATAAGCTTGTCCACTGCCTAGTAAACAAGCATAAAAAGATTAAGCATACCTGTAGGCATTGTATGGCTTCCTTTAAATTAAAAGGGTGGGTTGTTAACCATATTAATAAGAAAATTTGATAACCTATAGGAAAATGGGATAAGGTGATTAAGGAATGATTTATCGCAATCCTAACCTCTGTAAATAACACTTCAGAGTAGGATTAGAAATCTTATCTTAAGTAGCCAAGAAGTCGTATGCATAATAAAATCCTTCACCGATACAGGTTAGATAGGAACCCCAAAGGACTTATAGTTACAATAATTGTATTGGAATAAAATACACATAGGGGTATAAAGATGAAGGATCATAGGAGCAGCACTATATACAGATTGAAGAACTGCAAAGGATTAAGGATGGTTAGGACCTAGCAAAAAAAAATATTGCTAGGAGTGACGATTGGAGAAAATCTAAGCCACATAAGTGGGTGAACAGGTTGGAATCAAGACATATGACCTCTAAGGTAGTATAAGTTAGAACATAACTTTAAAGATTAGCTAGTCTCATCCTTAGAAGATCTTGATAAATACTTTATACTTTAAAATGAGTCAGGGATCATCATCTCCAGGCAGATTGATCATTGAAGCCCAATATCGTTCTGTTGACTCAAAGTATAGTTCTCCATCAACCGGTTCAACCACCTGACAAGAGCGAAGGTATTGAGATCAGGACACCATCAGGTGACGATGCGGAAAGAGGATACTCCAAGGACAGCATTCAGATTTTGCCACGACCACTACAAGATTGTTGACACTTTTTGGATCGATGAATGCGCTGCTCTAATTACGTGTTTGATGAACAAGGTGTCCCATCAGTACCTGGACTAGTGATGGTAGATTTGATTATATTTTATCGTAGGATAAAAATTATATTGGTAAAATATTTCATAGGTGGGTGATTATCTAAGGTATATACGAGTAGGGTAGAACAACTATGCTAGAAAGACCAACTATTGGCAATATATTTTCTATGAGTTTTAGTTTGGTAGAAAATTGCTCTTAGTCGAATGATAGGTATTCCTAAACATGTCCAACTAGATATGATAGATTAGAGACTTTTGGTATGAATAGAATGGTTTGGTAAGCCTTGTATTTAATGCTAAGCTTGTATAGAGCCATTATTCTAAAAAATAAAGGAGGTAGGAATCCAGGATTAGGTAAATAATTAAGGTGGGTAGAATTTCATAGATACTTCCGCAAGAAATAAGTTAGAATATAGTTCAGTATAAAGCCTAACCTTAAGAAGCAACCATTAGACCGAATCCTGCTATCTTTTGCCTAAGACAGGGCCTATGATAGAAGAACTAGAGAAATTATTATTAGGATGGCATATGAATAGAGTAAGAATATATGTGTTAGAAAAGACGACCATCTCTATACATGGTAAGACTAGTCTTAAAATGACCTATGGTAGTCCAGGATTATAAGGATGACCAATAGGTTTATGTGACTGTCTAGTTCAGCATCGACCTTTATCCTCAAGTTAGGAATCAATGGGTAGGCATACTTGTAAGGATTGTATAGATTGCTTATGAATAGAAGTGGTGGATCGCTAATTGAACTACTATAGAAGTTAGTGATGTAACCTATAGGATAGATTGGAAGGATTGACAGAGTTATGGAGGGATTGTGATTTTTCTATTTCCATGGTTAGTTATAGATAGATATTTAATAGCCAAGTTAGAAGCCTTACCTCTAGGTTAGTAACATCTCGATATTATAGAGCGTGTTGGAGAAGTGACATTTCGTCTTGCATTACTCTCATCTCTGGAGGGAGTGCATGATGTATTTCATGTCTCACACTTGAGAAGGTATGTGACTGACCCCAGTCATGTGGTCAATCATTCTGAGATTACGGTGGAACCCAGTTTATCATACGAGGAGCAGTCAGTTGAAATATTGATTACTAGCGAGAAGACGCTTAGAGGGCAGAAGATAGGTTGGTTCGGGTTGCATGGAAGCACTATTCCCCTGGATAATCTACTTGGGAACGATAAGATTCTATGAGGGAGCACTATCTATTCGAGGATTCTGGTAAGATTCTAAAACTAACTTTAGTGTTATAACTTTATAGAGTTCTAGTTATAGTTTTAATTTCGAGGACGAAATTTCCTAAGGTGGGTAGATTGTAAGCTCCCTAAATTTTTGGATATTTTTTAATATTAAATTATATTTTATAACAAATTAGACTTTTATATATTTTCTTTATTGTAAATCCTAATGAAAATCTCTAGTCCTATTGAGCTACCGGTTGACTTAACTGGTCCAAACTCAACTCAAATATTCCCATACCTCCACATGGTTCATACCAAACATTATATACTATAGTCCTCTCTACAAAACACCAAACATAATAATATGACATCCAAAACCTAACACTTAACCTACTAGAAATAATTCCAGCCCTATATACTTTTGACTTGACCCAACCATTAACTCACCACTTAACCACTATAGGTTGGACTTAAGTGTGGTCAAGTACACTAAATGGGCAGCCAATCCTCCCCACTTATTCATCTTCCATAACCCCCAAGCACCCTTAACCATTCCCTTTCCATAACCTACAAAAACTCCCGACCATTAACTCTCCACTCAACCCTTCACCTCCCCCTTAATGGTTGACTATATATAGACTTCTCCTCACCTTATTACCTCATAGCATCTGAACAAAATATCTTCCTAACCACTTCATAATATTTTCTCTTCACAAACCATCTCCAAAATCTTTCTCAATTTTCCTCCAAACAACCATCTTTCCACCCCTACCCAAAGCTGAATCCGAATTCAACTAGTCTCCACCATTCCGGCCATATCTCTCTCTACAGTAAGTATTTCTCTCTCAAATTTAGTATACTTCTTCCTCTCTCTGTTCTTACCATTTTCTCTTCACAAACATTTCATCAAAACTCACTCTAACTCCCTCAAAACAGCCCCTCCATAAGAGGTCTCTAGGCTGAAATTGAATTCGGTGCACTGCTGTTCGCGCACCCTTAGGAGACCCCATGGCAGCAACTAATCTCTTGGTAACATTCCTAACACTCTTCTACAACATTCCACTATGTCCAAAATTCATCTCGTAAAGTTTTATGTATATATTTGCTTGCAACTGCATTATTTTTGTTACCGTAATCATTGATTCTCAAAATAGAACTTGTATATATTTATGTCCTATTTGTCCTACTAAAATTCGATGGTTAAGAATCTTAAATTCTATGGTAATATATTCTGAATATTATTTATAAGTTTATTAATTTCAGAATATAAAGTGTTATATTTTCAAGATTTTATCTAGTCCGAATCAACCGAAATTGGACAACCTTGTGAGATTACTTGAATGTGCTAACTGGCTAGCTTAATTTTAGTATATAAAATAAATATGATATGTTTGAATTATTTTCAAATATTATTTCAGAATTAAAATTTTTTCTATTATAATTGGTTCCAAGTAAATGGGTATGTTGGCCATATTGTGTCATTAATTAGACATACTAACTAGATAATTATTTCTTGTATATATTATCATAAAATAATGTTTATAAATAGTTTTAATTTATATTCAGAATATAAATTAGTATATTTTATATATTAAATGATTTATTTTTACATAAGTTGGCAACTTTGCATGTACAAACTAGTTGTCAAGTTGCTAAAACACCTAGTCGATATGCAACGAAACATTGTATATGCAACGACAAATATTTTAGTATTCTTTTACTAAATAAATATAAATTCCAGAAATTAATTCATATTAATTTCAGTTTTATTTGTCGTCGACATGCGTGTTTGAGAGGCTACATCCATGTTCAAAGTATTGTTTAGCGTCGTCGGGAATTTGGGACATCGTGTCGTATCTACGTATGTTTAGGATTACAGTATTGGAATCATATAAATGCCTAAATGTACGTGTGATAACATGATGTTCAAGACCCACACGGCATAATAGAAAGTAGCATGGTACGTGGTTATTAGCACGTTGTCGAAGGCCACACAACTGTTGGATCGTTGGCATGAAAGTCACCATACTAGTTGACGTTGTGCAAATGATCACATTCTTTTTTTTATTAATTGAATTAGATTATGCATTGATTAGAATACGTTATAATAGGACAACTTGGATCCGCTGTACCTCCAACTGAAGACATCAGTCAGGCGACACCGCAGCAGGCAGCAGGCAGCAGGCAACAGTCAAGTGTACCTTGCCATCATGTATCTCAGTTATTGCTCTATTTATTAGTATTTAGTTACTATAGCTATTTGATAGGATTGGCGTGTGTGTGTCTAGCTTAGGGCCGTGAAACGATACTTAGTGTCCGAATAAGGTTCGGGTGCCGATATCCGTTCGCGGAGTCGGGTATCGTCAGTTAGAGAGTTGTTACCACGAACCCATGATACGTGCTTGTGTCCTGAGCACGACAGACCGTAGGAAACTTGACACTATTACATGTAACAGAATCGTTCTTAAGGTATTCATGGTGATTCTGTGTAGGCTTATAGGATACATGATATGAGATAGGTATATAACATATATATTATTATGACTCCTTGCATTAGTTAGAGGTCATGATCATGCGTGTCATGGACATGAGACGTCGTGGACATGAGACGTGAGGTTACATTGGGAGGGGAGAGTCTTCATCGTGCTCTGGGCATATTCTATATACATGAGTACTGGACTTTGGGTTCTCTATACGGAATCTAAAGTGCATATATCTACATATACTATCCTTTATTGGGTTCCCCCACACGGAACCTAGAGGGTACTGTCTAGCATACGGATGAGTCCGTGAGTACCAGCCCGGGGTACGATACCATACTCTCATTTGCATATCTCTTAGATGGTTACAGTAGTTTATCATTGAGTATATGGCATTATACTGTTTTACTTTTGGCATGTTGTTTCTTGTACCTTGTTACGTCCCCCTGAGGACCTGGTCCCCTTCCAGTTTTGCAGCTTAAATGGTTGTGGAGCCTGTCTAAAGATGCTGAGGCTAATCGCCTTGATATGCGAGCATTGGTACAAGGTACTTATTTCATTTCTACCGAGTTATATTATTTAATCATATTAGTTACTCATCTGCTGCCATAGCCTAGTTTTTATAGACTCATATTTCTTTCTCGAGTCTATTTGAGTTCCTGTGTTATTGGGCGGCCGACTTTAACACATGTGGCTCTTTCTTGTATTTTATTTCATTATGGATTGAGACAAATATATAGTTTTATTATGTAGATTGTGTCCATTATAAAACAGCTTATGTGTATTCGAGTTGGACCAGAGTTTGGTCGAATGCGCAGCTGGCATGTTACGTATTCCTAGTCCTACGTATTTTGGGACTGGGGCGTTACACAAATTAAGTCCCGAAAGCCGAGTTCGGCTCGGGAAAAATAGGACAAAATTGAAAATGGGTTTCGGAAAGAAATAAAATAATAAAAATGGGTTCGGGATAGCTCAGGTCCAACATTAAAATCCAGGAATAATAATATTTCTAAAAATATGGTTTTCCTAAAATGATAATAATTAATTTAGCAACAAATTATAAAAAAATAAAATTTTTGCAGGTTTGACCAAACACTAAAATTCCAGAAATAATAATAAAAATAACACTAAATTAATTAAAATTACGGATTTCACATGTTGATTCTAACTATTTGGAGATAACAAAGAAACAAGGGATTAGAAGAATTAGAGACATCAGTGAGGTAGTCCAGCTCACTTTGGACAGAACCTAAAGTGTAATTGTATCCAACTGATACTTATATCAGTTTGGATTAAATATGAAGATATTATATGGGGGTTTGATCCTTGTGCCAGTTTGTAGATGGGATTATAGGGGTGTGTATTTGTCTATGTATTTTTTTTGTATAGTATCCTATATTATATATATATATATATATATATATATATATATATATATATATATATATATATATATATATATATATTCATAACAGCAATTTATTGAATAAGAATCGTGGCTCTTAACGAGCATTACAAGTGCCAGGGGCCAAACACACAAAAAGCCCTAGAATGCAAAGTAGAAAATACATAATAATGAACAGGTAAATTACGAAATTTCAAAAAAAATTGGGATTTGAGATCATTGTGGGCTCTCAGCCCTATGTAGAGATTGACACGCTGCCCGAAGCGACGGGAGCGCAGATCGGTAGCACGCAAACCGATGGGGGGATCACCAGAATTGGTGTTTTTTTGGGGAAACGAAAAAGGGAGAACTAAAATTCGAAAAAAATTCGAATTTTGAAATTCGAAAAATCACGCCAGGCGAGGGACACAGGGCCCAATGGCGGTTGGCGGTTGCACTGCCCGAAGGGGCCCGTGTGCCAAGGCTGCACACTGTGCGAGGTTGGCTCGCTTCCCAACGTGGGCGCACATCCCGGGGGGAGTGCGATGCCGGGGCCAGCGCGGCTCAGCGACGGAGAAGAGCGGCGGCCCAGGGTGGTGGAGGGGGCCGACCACCAAGTCGGCGGGGAGCACTCCGATCCGACACTGGGGAGGTCCGGCAGCACTGGAGAGAGACCGTCGTGCGCTGATCAGGGCACACAACACTAGGGGGGAGGTCCGGCGAGGGGCCTGCGGTGAACAAGGAGGGGGCAGCCGCGGCAAGGGGGTCCCGACGCCGGCTCGACTCCGGAGAGGAGGGGGCTGGCGCGCCGAAGGCGGCGGACGGGAGATCGGGAGAGGGGAGGTGGGTGCGGGGGGCCCGGAGACGGGAAAAAACGGCCGAGGTTGGTGGCCCGAGAAGAGGAGGGGGGAGAGCGACGGCGAACGGCTCCGACGGGGGGGACCGAGGGGGAGGGGGTAGGGCCGCCTGGAAGGGAGGGCTCACGGGCGGCTGGCGACGAGGCCTACTACCGACGACGGGGGGTCTCCTCCAGCATGAGGCGAAGGGATCTCCACCGACCGTCGGAGGGAGAGGGGATAGAGGCGGGCGGGGGCGTCGTCACCACCGACGGGAAATCGGCGAACGGCACCGGAAAGGGGGCCTGAGAGAAGGTGGCTGGCCACTGCACGGGGAAAGGCCGCAGCGGAACCACCTTGACCCACGAGGGTGGGGCCGCCGAAGAAGGGGGGTCGCCGACGAGCGCGGAGAGGAGGCGGCGGGGGCAGAGCCGGTGTCGTCGACGCGCATCGGCCACTGGAGAGAGAGGAAAGCGCCCGCGGCCGAAAGAGGCTCCGCTGCTGTAGAAGACCATGAGAGGGGACGGCAAGTGTAGGGGGTGACGGGTGGGAGGAAGTGCCGGTAGGGGAGGCACTCCGGCCGGGATGAAAGGCGCATCCGGTGGAGCAAGGGTCTGAGCGACGGTGGGAGCCGTAACAGCTCCGGGCGAGTCGACGACCGACGGGGGAACGGGAGCCGAAATATTTGGTATAGTATCCTATATTTTATACTAATGTTGACAAGTAGAAGTGAGTATAGTAGAGGAGAGGTAAGGGGTTTAAGAGGAGTGATTTAGAAGTTAGTTCAGATGTGTAGAAGCATAAATAAATTTCATGGACCAAGTCAAAGAAGTTGAGAGCTTTACCCAAGTCAAACTGAGTCAGATTCAAACTTTACGCAGAGATCAAACAGAGTCTAAATCTACGCGAACTACTTTACACGAGAGCTATCCTCAAACCTATACGCGGGAGACAGTCTGTCCACATCGCATTTAATATGTCCACATCGCATTTAATGTGCGTGATACTGTTCTGACAGAATGATTTTCTGACAGCACGTTGCACAGAAGCCGAGAAGATTTTTTATACCAAACCCAACACTTGTCGTTTAGCGTGCAGATGGGCTATTTTACGCTCAGGAGACTGCTTCTTTTACGCATGAAAGCTATTCGAGTTTTTACGCTCAAGGCTTTCGTATGCGTAGAGTTTATTTGAGGTAATTATACGCTCAAGGCTACTTTTCAGCCACTTTACGCAGGAAGTCTATTTTGGGTTATTTTACGCCCAGTCTGCTACTTTACGTAGGAAGTTTGTTTTGGGTTATTTTTAAGCTCAATCTTTTCTGGCTATGTGAGAACGTGGTCTGCATACGTGGCTTTCATGCCACACTTATCGAGGAACATGTGTACATGCTCTCTCCATATTGTTGAAGTTATGGGGCACGTGTCACCATGCGTAGAGATCAAAACTCTACATGGGACACGTGTCATTATGCGTAAAGGTTGATTTTCAATCGTGGGTTGCAGTTACTTGCGTAGAGATCCAATTTTGTTGCTTTTTATGCACAGAGGGTCTAGTCTATAAATAGACTTATTTTTAACACAAGAAGACATCAAGAGAGATATACAGAAGAGAAAATTCTGAAAAAACTCATACTTTCAGAGTGATATTTCCAGAAGTATTTCTTCAACTTTTTCTTAAGAACAGGGTAAAGCAAAGCAGGAAAGCATTGGACTGTGCCATCAGTGCCGTTGTGTCGATACCTTTCTGGTGACTTAGTTCTTCCGATTGTTCATCTTCTTCAAGCAGTTCTCTTCATCATCATCGTGTGGTCCAAGGAACAAAGTGATCGCTCTCAGATCAGACTTCCATAGAAATACTTCCCAGAAACAATTTGTACTTTTGTACTTTTTCTCGTTTTCTTTCAAAAGCTAATTTTAGGCATTTTGTTAAGTGAAACAAGATGTTAAAAGAAAATGATATTCAGTTTTGAACAGTAGAAAGAAAGTTGGACTGAATGCAGGAAGAGTTTTAAAACAGTTAGGATTTAGGAAGGTAGGTTCAGTATTTGAGAGGGGTTTTAGTAATAGGCAGGTAATGTGTGTATGTCTAACTGTATGAAGTTAGAGATGGGGATAATGTGTGTGTACTGTAGATGGAGAGTAGAGAGCAGCAGTATCAGACTACTACCACTACTTGCTTGCCAGTAGCAAGCAGTGGCAACAGTTGGTGAGAATGGATTTAGAAAGGGGGGTCCCTATCCAATTGGGGTAGCCTATAGGGACTAAGGTATATAAGTGTAGATAGAGGAGTAGGAGAAAGGGGGCACACATATGTTGATGTATTGAGTTCAGTTTTGGAAAAGAGGTTTCAGTTCTGTTTTAGACTGAATTAAGTGATCTAGATGTTTAAGTTTGACTAAAAAAAATAGAGATGAGGTTAGATGTTTCACTTAGGGACTGAACTAGGAATGGAGTACAGTTATATATTGGAACTGTGGAGTAGAGGCAAAGTTGATGTTCAGTCTAAGTGTGGGTTATGAGGTTAGAGTAAGGGGCTTTTATGATGTGAACCTATATAGTATCATATAGTTTATATATACATGTATCTTGTTGTGAACCTATATGTATGGGGCTTTTATGATGTGAACCTATATGTATGTATCTTGTTGTATGTGTTTTGGGCAATAGGGATTTGAATCCCTTTGTATGCCAAGGTAGTGCCATAAAACCTAGATATAACCTATTTGACCTATTTTGATTTAGTTGACCAGTTTGACCTAAAAATAGGTAGTTTGACCAAGTTCGATTAAGTGTGACCTAGAGTTGACCTAATTTGACTGTCTTGACCTAGAATTGACTTCATGACCTAGCTTTTAACTAGTTTGACTTGTATCTCACTTCAAACTTTGATATTGATACCATATTCCATATTTAGGTCCTCGAGGCGCAGTATCGGACGTCGTTGATACTTCACACAATTTTGCAGGCGAGTACATTCTCTGATAATTTTTCATTTATGATATTTACTTTGTTTCATATACTTAGTGTAGATGTACTTGTTTCTTGACACATTGGTCACACGGATTGATATTAGTCTTGTGCGATATATGGACACCGATTCTCGAGGAGAATTGCTACCTTCTTTTAGAATCCCGTGTCATAACGTGTCATGGATGGATCCACTCTACCAGTCGGGGTGGGGGAACATTAGTCTTGATATATAAACCCTCTTCCCAAAATTTTGAAAATATTTTTTGTCACGACCCGCACCCTAGATTAAGGGCACGAGAAGTGGGTACGTCCAGCCTACGCCGCAGTGTCGGCGGTAGAACGCTGTCCTAGGTCAATCATCTAACAATATAAAAGTACCTGTACAGTTTATACTCTCAGAATGGAGGTGACAAACTGAAAACAATCTCAATCACATCTAGGTAGAAGAATGAAAGATAGATAGATAGACAGATGGTAACTCAAAGAGAAAAGTACAATAGATGAAATAAGTCCAAGTGTCTAGGATAACATAACATCAGAATGTCAACCCTATATACAATAAGTCTAAGAGTCTATACATCTCAACATCTCGAAATACAACTCAAAATGTGAGACAAAATAGTAATACAGAAATAACTGTCTAGCTAAACTAGCCTAGACTACTGGGGTAGCATCCTCAGCTGCAGGTAGATCCTGCTGAGGGTCCACAACATAAGTGTCATCTAGTCCTGCTCCATAATAGGTAGTCACCAGGGCCTCATCCTCATCCTCTGTAATATTTTCAACAGGTCCAGTCAGGACAGGAACGAGCACAATACATCTTACGCAGTTTATATCAGGTTAGGAAATACGATACAGGCAATAGAGTAATATACAGAAAATACTGAAAGAAAATATACGCTGTAAAAGAGATAGCTTGTAAAGGAAATATCTACTGTATATAGAGAACTGTAAGTGGCTAGTGATGTAGAGTACAAGATAAGCATGTGAATGGCTAGAATTTATACATAATTACACTACTGAGTTTGTACATGATTACACTACTTTGGAATTATTCACATGTCTACTTCTACTCCCCCGTTTCCCCAATAAATACACAAGGATCTAGACAAGTTACGTTATTATACATGATTACTTCACATGAGGCTCATAAATGAGTATACGTGAAGTTATACATGAGGGCTCAGTGAACATGAGAGTACATGATCACATGAGTATACATGCATGATGGAAGCACAGGAGTACATGATGAAAGTGAAACACACGTAACATGAAGTACCCGATGCTCCCGAGGGGGATAACATCTCATGTAAAGATCCATATAGTACCAATCCGTGTTACCAACGTGACAGCATCAAGTAAAGTAATCTAGAACGAGAAGTAAAGCCTGAACAAGTATGAAACGGTCAGAGAATGTACTCGCCTGATAACTGAATGTCTGAAGAGGATATACTGCCTGAGGAGAGGTGTATGGCTCCTAATCAGAGCAATACAAGTCACAATGTATCCACAATGGTAAAAATAAAGTATACAATACATACTACATAATTCTAGGTCAATCTGGTCAAAAGTCAACTCTTGGTCAACTCAACAGTCAAACTAGGTCACAGGAAGTCATACTAGGTCAAATAAGGTCAAACAAGATCAAACAAGGTCAAACAAGTTTAATCTAGGTTAAAGTCAATCAATGGTCAGACTAGTCAAATACTAGTCAATATGGTCAAGCTAGGTCAATCTAGACTATCTAAGGTACTACACCACAAGGTTAAGGTATAACCAATACCTATACAAGTATACCACATATAAATACATATATATATAATACCAACCTTAATCCTATATTCAAACTAATCCTATATTCCAATCTCAAGTCATGACTCAACTCTAAGTATTTAACTTAACCCCATACATATCTTAATCTACATAGGTCTTTCCACAAAACCCAAGTCACAATAGTATACTTATATATAGGTCAAACCTAAACCAACTAGTTAATAGCCTAGGATTTAGTCAAATCTTAGTCAACAAGTCCTTCTATGTTCATCCAAGCCATTTCTAGGTCAATTTGGTCATGGTTGACCTATAGTTGACTTTGGTCAACAATGGTCAATTATCTAGTCAAACTAGGTCTACTAGTCAAGTTAGGTCAACCAATGTCAAACTAGTCATTCTAGATTAATTCAAGTTCAATCTAGGTCAAGTTTGACCCTAGGTTGACTTTGGTCAACTCTAGTCAAACAAGGGTCATTAGGGTACCTAGGTCAAGGGTCACTAGTCAATTAGGGTTAGCCCCTAATGGCCATAGGCTAGTGTATCTAGACCATAAGCTAATATCATATAGGTATCTATTTCTATATTATATATATATATATATATATATATATATATATATATATATATATACACACATATATATAACTATACATATATATACAATATTACTACATAGGCCTATGGCCTAGGTAATACTCATATCCTATAGTTTATGTATATAGATACAATATATTATCTAATACAATATATATATAACATATATATATATATATATATATATATATATATATATATATACAAACTCATATAAATATAATACATATATATAGAGGAAAAAAGAGGAAGGGAGAGAGTGAAAGAGAGAGTGTAATAGAGTGAGAGAGAGAGAGATATAGAAAACAGTGAGAGAAAGGGACTTAGATGACACAGGAAAGGGGGGGTGTTCCAGTTTTCCTGGAACCAGGAATCCAGTCCCCACACAACACACACAATGCACACACACACCCCCCTACATTATACATACATGTATATACACATGTATATACATGTATACATCCTAAAATCCCACCTACACACTCACATACACATATACTACCTATACATACACTAAAAATACACATATACATGCATAAATCATAATAAAAATAGATTTGAATCTCGATTTGAAAAACTGGAAAATAACCCAAATCTGGAATTATGGCACTGAGTATAGGTAACATTGGTAAACCTAAATACACACGCTAAACCGAGCTAAGACTCGAACCTAAAGGTTGGTAAGTGATGCCCCAAGTGTCCTCTAGTGTCTAGGGGGCCTGACACGACACCACGACACGAAATAATGTGTCCAATCACTCAAAAACCCAATCGGGTAAATCCTGATACGCACACGCGTACACAGCGTCGTGCACGCGTTCCTCACGCTCGTGGACACACCATGAGACACGACACGTCTCGTGGTCATGAACACGTGTAGCCCATACATAGGGCTACACGATCCACACACTGACATATGTCCACGACACTCCTGGACACGATACGAAACCCGTATCAGTCGTGAAAAACACGACTGATACACACGCTCAGACCGCGTCGTGCACGCGGTTGCATGTCTCGTGCTCGTGACACAGGACACGACACATCTCGTGGTCGTGTCCTCGTGTTCGCCACTTGAAGGGCTATACGCTCGTGTCACCACGAGGTGTCCTCGACTCGTGTCCACGCGACACGAAGGCCGTGTCTAAGTCGAATTTTTGACTGAAACGTGCGCGTGCACAGCAGTGCGTATCCAGTGCGAGTGAGATTTCTCACTCGACACGACACGAGAAGCTGTGAGATTTTGGGGGCATGTTCGTAGACATTGCCCCCTCGTGTCTACCAATTTTGGCATGTCCACGTGCTCTGTGCAGTGAGCACGAAGGGTGTGGTAGCAGGGCACTGTGTAGTGTATCGTGCAGTGAGTTCGTATCCATTTTGGACACGGACACAGCACGAAAACGTGCTCAGTCAACTAGGTATGTAACCTACAAGTCTAGGGCTACATGAATATGTAATTTGTTTTGGAAAAACACAAAAACCATTTCTTTGAGGCATTTCATCAAACAAGGGTTTTCAACACAGATACGTGTCCGATACGGACACCAAACCAATCCTATTTCCTACCAAACTTGACCCACAGTTCCATGGTACCTAGATGCATGCAACTATGAAGAGGAAACACAATATTAACAAGGTTTATAGGTATTTACCTATTTGGTGAAAAGTCAAGAAAACACCAAAGTAGGGTGGTATCCTCTTCTCTTGGTGATGCCCAAAGCTCCACAATCCTTGATAGCAGGCCCTAATTAGTATCCTCTAGTGTAGGGGAGTCCAATGCAAGAAACTAGAGGTGATTTGGATCAAAATTGATCAAGTTATCAAGGTTTGAAGGTGGTGGATTTTCTAGGTTTGATTCATGTAAAAATTGATCATGAATGGAATGATAGGTTAATATAGGAAGGGGGGGTAGTGTTTGGCTGCCATGGGGGTAGGGGAGAGTATCCTACCACCTTGCAAACTTAGCCCCTAAGTCTTTGACTAAGGGGTTAGATATTTAGGTTCTAAAATATCTAAAAAAGTGAAATATCTAGATATTTATCTAACTAGATATTTATACATAAAGCTAATATCTAACATTAGTCTTCTAGGTTAGTTGCTAACCCCTAGATTAGGCTAAACTAGGTTAGGGACTAACATCACACTAATCAATAATTAGACAATAATAAATACACATAAATACAAATAATTCCAAATAAATCCTAGAAAATTACCAAAATACCCTTTAGGCTAAAAAGCCCTAATTTGATGTTCTAAACCTATGGCTAGGCTCACATGATCATGGTTAGTCTCTAGGTTATGAAATTTCTAGGGTTTACACTAGGGTTATACTAGTAAAGTCACAAAGTCATAAGTCATGACTTAGAAAATGGTTTTAACTAACTAAAAATCACCAAAAATTATATCATGACTATAATACCATTAATAAATAATAAAAATAATAATTTTTCAAAAATACCCCAATTTCAAAAAACTGGGAGTTACATTTTTTATTATTTATTTGATTTAAATGGTAATTTTTGAAAATTTTATAAATATTTAATTTATATAATTATTTTCTTTATAAGATTTCTTGATTTTGACCAATAGGTGTATATTTGGTATTTAAATTGCACATGGCCTCAACTTAGTATAAGTAGTACATATATTCTTTGTGTCATATATATTGTATATTTTATGGTATACCAACCTAAATCCTTCATGTTCCATAGGTTTAATGATATGAACATATATAGATTCCTGTACCTAAATTTTCTTATAGTGTGTGTGTGTGTGTGTGTGTTTCTACTATATAATAGGAAAACTTAGATGGTGAAACTTTTAAATTCCGTAAATACCCTTACATACTTATACTAATTAAAAATTGTTCATTAATTTTAATAAGGACAACTTAGTAATTAGGAAGACTACCCTTTAGTCTTCCTAAAGAAGCTTCCTAAACTAATTAAGAAATGTTAAAATACGTGCAAGGCACGTGCACATATGCTAGTATATATATATATATATATATATATATATATATATATATATATATATATATATATATATATATATATATATATATAAATATAAATATATATAATATTTATATATATATATATATATATATATATATATATATATATATATATATATATATATATATATATATATATATATATATATATAATTGTTCATTAATTTTAATAAGGACAACTTAGTAATTAGGAAGACTACCCTTTAGTCTTCCTAAAGAAGCTTCCTAAACTAATTAAGAAATGTTAAAATACGTGCAAGGCACGTGCACATATGCCAGTATATATATATATATATAAATATAAATATATATATATAATATTTATATATATATATATATATATATATATATATATATATATATATATATATATATATATATATATATATATATATATATATATATATATATATATAAATATAAATATATATAATATTTATATTTATATTTATATTTATATTTATATTTATATTTATATATATAACCTGACCTTCTATGTATATATATATATATATATACATATACAAAATCGCATATGTATAAGTATAACATTTTTTTCCAATAAAGCATCCAGCCCAAATAAACTCTCAAGCCCAACCTTCTCGTTCACTTCATTAGCTTTTCTAAGCTTGGCCCAAACTAACTTAGCTCCCAGTATGAAGGGATATTGTAGTAGCCTTCAAGAAAACCCTAGCTGAAAGCACACCATACCACCACCACCACCGTCTTCTTTACCATCGCAACAGAACATATGTGCAGCACAACCCCAAGTCCATCGCTCCGCTCCACCGTGACGTTAGCTACCTCCGCATACCTATACCCCATGACCTCTTTCGAATCCGTTGTGTTCATTGTTTGGTCGTAATCGTCCGACCGGGCGAGGATCGGCACGACAAGCCCGTGTGCAGCTTTCGCGGAGCATATATACTTTCTCAACCCCCATCCCAGGATCGTGCGAGAGCAGCCGCATGCACCAAAGAGGATACGTGTGAGTCGGAGGCACCGAGCATTGCCAGGATCCCAAACCGATGGCACCTTCCTAATCGTCGACTCGACATATGGTCGAGTTGGCAGTCACATTGTTGCCTTGGCACAGCCAACAATACAGGAGTCAATACGGCATGGCCGACATTCGTCGAGCCAAGATGCCACAAGTTCGACACCACCTCTTGCTCTGACCGTGACTCTCACCCTGGCGCTCATGCTGCTCCCTGAAATCCCCTTGACTTCTATGGCAGAACCGTACGGATGCTGCACCTATAAAAAAAGGGAAACGAAGAAGAAAATGCCAAAGCTTCCTTTTAGGTAATCCTTCTTCATGTCCTTTTTGTCCACATAAGAATAGATGAAAGAATAGAGATGAAGTATAATTTAATATGGTATGAACACGTAAGCTTGTGTGAAAAGAAGTAACCATAGTTTACTATTCCTGTAGGATAATATTATAGACTATAGAGAGAAGAAGAAATCATACAAGCTTCTTTTAATATGTTAGTAGGTTTTACATTAAAACCCCCTCTACTTCCCTAATTACAAATAAGACTATTTATACATATTTGCTATGTATATAAGGTTATATCTATAAGCAATTATGTTTTTAAATGTAAATCAGTTCCTTACATTTGATACACAAATACATTAATATATGTATATTTATGTAAGATGAGTATTTATAAATGATCTTTTATATATACGCCTTGTATATCTATACAGTTATTTATAAACGAATATTTATGTGCACTTTATTACTTATATGTCCTTTTATGTAATATTCTTGTATTCATATATTATCATTTCTATATATAAACTCATGCCTATAATTCAGTGAGTTAAATATATATTATTATTTTAGATTAAATAAGTATTATAAAAGATATTATTTTCCATATAAAACTATTTTCACAAATAAGCTCTAAATAAGGATTTGTTTATGTACATGTATGGAAGTGTAATACCTGGTTGTTTGACTTGGGCTTGGTAGATTCCTTGAGGGCCATAGCAACACTAGCATATGTTTAGGCTTGGATATGATATTTAGTACCGCAATCTCAGCAACATTGGACAAAACTCTAGACAAGTATACCTTGTCTTCTTTACATTTTTATCTACATGCTTATATTCTTTCTCTTTTAGTTATATGTCATCATTTAGCTTTCTTGGATTGATTTGGTTTATATGTTCTTCTTTATATCATGTATATTAGTTTAGTTGTCTCGTTTATATACCGCCATTGTTCATAGTTTGACATTATAGTTCATATTGGATTTGTCGTCACATGTACCTTGACTGAGTCATATCGTATCGTAGGAAGAGTGCATCATAACTGAACTGCTATTTTCTTGTTTCGATTTTCTCAACCTATGAGTCCATACTCGGGACGAGGGTCGACTGTTTGCACCTGCAAGTCCACACTCGAGACAAGGGTGACTGTCCTGAACTAACCTGCGAGTCCACACTCGGGACGAGGGTTAGTGATTTGTTCAAACCTACGAGTCCACACTCAGGATGAGGGTTTGGTATCCATTGATCTATTGTTCACCTGTTTCCTTTCCAGTAGTTTATTTATGCGTAGTTGTTCTCGTATCCATGTTCATACTCACTTGTCATTTTTTGTCTCTTTTTTGCTTAATTTCTTATGTATAATAAACTGTTAGATAGGCATATTTTATGTATCTTGCTAGTCCCCTGAGGACCTGATGTTCTCTTCAGGTAGTTGATTGCACAGAGTTAGCTAGCTGATCATGATGGTAGTTGATTACATCTGCAGGATCTAGGTATTTGTTAGCGATATTACTTTGTTATCCTTGTGTGCAGGATCCAGGTATTTGGTAGTTGATTACATCTGCAGGATCCAGGTATTTGTTAGTGATATATATATATATATATATATATATATATATATATATATATATATACATATATATATATATATATATATATATATAAATAAAAATATATATATATATATATACATATATATATATATATATATATATATTATTTTTTTATTTATATATTTATATATATATATATATATATATATATATAAATAAAAATATATATAAATAAAAAAATAATATATATATATATATATATATATATATATATATATATATGAACAAAGGGACTTTATTGATGTATCAGGCGCAAAATGCCGAAGCTTATACAAGTAAGTGTGCCAAGCACGAAAGGAAGCCCAAAAACTGAAACAGAAAAAGACCAAGCATAACAATAAGTAACAGTCGGACGATCAGCGCCTGCCAAAAACATGCAGGTGCATGAGAGCATCTACTGCCAATACGGTGACACTGCTTGAGGACTTCCCTGAGAAGCTGTTGAAGGTTGAATTGGTGACCTTCGTACCTAAATTTGTTTTTGTTCTTCCATAGCACCCAAATGCCAGCGGCTGCGACGATCTGATGCCCATGAGAGGATCTCCAGCAGGCAAAGAGATCGTTGAAGCTCCCATTATGGGGGGCCTTGCCACATCACTGAGAAAGCCTGGACCATAATTGGTTAGCGATGTTGCCATAGAGAAGGATGTGTTCAGTTGTTTCTGATTGGTGTGAGGTACAGCAATGACACTTTGATGCTAAGCCATAGCCGATGGAGGTAAAGGAGTCGTCGGTAGGTAACTTCCGACGTTATGCTCTCCAGATGAGGATCGACCATTTGTTGGGGAAGCAGGAGTGCCATAAAGGAGCGATCAACGGAGCAGGCGAGTCGGTGTTTCTTGCCTTCGACTTGGCAGAGGCTATCGTGAAGGAGCTATCGGACGTGAGGGACCACTGGAGTTTGTCAGGGTTTTCGATGATAAATGGTTCAGCAAGGGGGCGGCCATGAAGGATCCGACGCCAGGATGTAGAGGATCGATTTTTGGCGACGGCAGTCACGGGGTAAGAATATGGAAAATATCTGGCCTTTATAAACCTAGTCCATATGGAGTTACCTGTGTGCAGCTTCCACCTTAACTTTATTGAACATGCGTCGATGATGTGCACTAGTCTAGAAAAGCTAAGTCCTCTCGCATCGGTGGGTTTGGCTATAGTGTTCCAGCTGGTCCAGTGGTGCTTGTCCTTGTCGTCGCTGTGGCCCCAAAAGAAGTTGGCAAAAAGGAACTCGACCTCAGAAAGGACTTTCTTGGGGAGCACACTGCCAAGGTGTAGATGGGGATGGAAGATAGGACATGCTTGATAAGGATCAGCTTGCCTCCGGAGAGGGGGTCGCGTTGTGCCAACCTTCAATTTTTCTTTTGATTCTGTTCACCAAACCCTCGAAGATGCCAGAGTTCGATTTTTCGTACACCAGCGGGCATCCCAGGTAGGAGAACGGTGGATATGCTATGGTGAAGGAGGTTATGTTGGTGAGGTTGGACGAATGATTTCGGTCGGCATTGTGGTGGGAGTAGATGACGCTTTTGTCGACGTTGATACGTTGGCCAGAGCATCTAGTATATTTCTTGAGAGTGCTGCAAATCACCTCCACCGACCCGATGTCTCCGAAAAAGAGATGAGGATGTCATCGGCATAGGCCAAATATGTGATGAGAGGGCTTCCCGTGGTGGTATGATAGTGACAAAATCTGGGGGTGTTCGCCATGTTGTTAAGGTTTCTGCTGAGCGCTTCGGCAGCGATGATAAAGATGGTGGCGGATAAAGGATCCCCTTGACGGACTCTGCGACTGGATCTGAAAAAACCGTCGATTTGTCCGTTGATGACCATGGAGAACCAAGAGTTGTTGAAGGACCTGAAGATGATGTCGATCCAAGTCTCCGAGAACCTGAAGGCTCTGAATACCCAAATCAAGAATTGTCAGTCCAGACGGTCAAAGGCTTTCTCCATGTCAAGTTTGATGGCGACGTTACCCCCCTGGACGGGAATTTCATGCAGGTGATCAACTCCTGAGCGAGAAATATGTTATCGGTGATATTCTAACCGGGGACAAAGTCGCTCTGCTCCTCGGAGATGATCTTAGGAAGAAGAGTGGACATACAGGTCACGATGATCTTGGAGATAATTTTGTTGGTGAAGGTGCATAGGCTGATCGGTCTGAAGTCTTTGAATATCTCCAGGTTTTTTTTAGGGATCAGGATAAGGTTGGCCCGGGAGATGGTTTTGGGGTAGTTGGCTCCGACGAAAAATGCCACCGCCACATCATGAAAGTCAGGCCCAATAATCTCCTAACAAGAGCGAAAGAAAGCTCCAGAGAAACCGTCTGGTCCGGGAGCACTATGCTCATCAAGGGACCAGACAGCTGACTTAACCTCCTCCGGGGAGGGGGGTCAACAGTATGACGTTCTCCTGCTCGCTGATCAGGCTGGGGACCTTAGCCAGGAAAGCCTCATCTTTAACGATGTTCGTTTTGGAAAAAAGTTTGGTGTAGAAGTTTACAGCCGCCATGTTAATGTTATTATGCTCTTTGAGGAGGATGTCGTTGTCGTCTGAGATTTGGTGAAGATTGAGCTAATTTCTGCGACCCTTTACACAGGCGTGGAAGAATTCGGTGTTTTTGTCACCCTCGGAATCCCAGGATAGCCTAGCTTTTTGCTTCCAGAATTCCGTCTCGACCTTCAGCCTGATAATCGCTTTGGTAAGGTTCAGGACGGTGCGAGCTTCCGACGACCTATTCGCGGCGAACAGGATCTCACCACGAGTGGCATCATCTTCAGCTGTCTTGATAGCTTGGAAAATATTACCAAAAGTGAGTCTGCTCCAGGCCAATAATGCACCCTTGGTGGCTTTGAGCTTGACTGCGACGCGGATGAGGAGGTCTGGGTTGTTAATAGATCTCCATGCGGAGGCTACGGTGTTTCTGAAATTGGGGTGATGTCTCCAGAAGTTCAGGAAACGGAAAGGTTTTTTTATCTGGGTGGAGTTGTTACTGATTTCCATCAGGAGAGGGGAATGATCCGATTCTGTGGTATTAAGGTGGGGGAGGTTAGTGATGAGATCTAAGTCGGTCCACCGGTTATCAACCAGCACTCGATCCAGATGGGAGTATTGTCTGCGGTCGCCCTCTTGCATGTTACACCAGGTGAAAGCATTGCCGGTGTACTGCAGGGGGACAAGTGGGCGTTGAAGATGAAAGTGTTGAAGTCGTTCATCGTCAGCTGTGGGGGAGGGCGACCCTCCGATTTCTCCTTACGATGCGAGATTGTGTTGAAGTCTCCAAGGCAGATCCACGGGAGATTGTTGAGGAGTTGGTGGGTGTCCATGAGGGTATCCCATAGGTTCTTGTGCTCGGTGTAGTTGCAGCTGTCGTGGACAGCAGAGAAAAGCACTCTGGACTTGAGGGAAGGGTGTTCAACCCAGCAGGAAAGTGCCTGATCGGAGTCGTTCATGATGCCAATTTTGCAATCGACGTTGAACAGGATCCAAATGTCATGGCATCCGGCAACCGTGGATGCGAAGCCGAGTTAGAGTTGAATGGATTTGAGTCTCCTTTTTGGGGATTTTGGGTTCGATGATGATTAGAAGGTCGATTCGATGGATTCTCTGAGGCTAATTAATCTCCTCAAGGTAGGTTTCTTGGACAGCCCTCTAACATTCTACGAGAGGATGTTAGGCATTAGGTTGTTTGTGGATTGGGTGGGTGTTGAGCTTAGTGGCTGACCAAGTGATCCTGGCCGTGGGCTCTAGTTTTTTCTTCTTGTTGATGGAGATTTTAGAGCCACAGTGAGGTGTTCCGGTAACGTCAGTCGCTGAGTCTGACAAGCCGCGAGTGGGGTGTCCGCCGCCCTCCATCGAAGGGGAGACATCATCTTTGTCTATCTCGACGAGAGCACAATGGGGGTTGTCGAGGTTTAGGAAGCCTGCTTCTATATCTTGCTGAAGTATGTCAGTCGAAACTATACTCAACATCGCTGGGACGATCGCGAGATCTCTCTCAGGGGTGAGAGGGGATCCAGCGGGAGGATCGGAATGGATGATCAAAGCCATCTGATCTTCTCATTCGCTGTTCGGGGAAGAGTCATTTGTTTAATGTGGGTCGGTGGGCTTCTTGATCACCTCGGGAGAGGTTGGGCTTGGTTGGGGATGCTTCTGTAGAGTGTCGGACGGGATGACGGTGAGGATGTCGAACTGGTTATTGAGAAGGATACACGGGGGATCATAGGGGGCGTTGGCCTTCTCCGAAGGAGATCGGGGGCTGGAGGAGCTATCGCTCTCAGTAAAATGAGAGTGAGAGTTAGGGAGGGGGAGAATAGGGGATGTAGAAATAATTTGGGCCGTCTTTCGGGAGTGCTGTTTGCGAGGGGTTTTCTTCTGAAGCTCCGGGTGGGCTTTGAAACAAAGCCTAGTGAGGTGTCCTCTGGACTGGCAGTGCCTGCAAAAGATTATGTTGTTGTCGTACTCCAGATTTTGGAAGTGTGACCATCCCCCGAGGTCGATCTAAATTTGATTGGGGGTCTAAAGACAGGTCCAGTTCCACGCATATCTTCGCGTAGTTGCCTTTGGATAAGGTGCGTATTTCTTCTACGATGGCCACCAGAGATCCAAAAGAGCTCGCAATTCTTTTGAGAGTTGCGGGAGCGAACCAGACTAGGGGTAGATTTGGGAGGGTGATCCACGCCGAGATGATCGCAGAGTCGACTGATGGGCTGAAGTCGGGGGACCATTTGGCGATCTTAACGTTGTGGGCTCCGATGTGAGTGGTGCCTTTGGCCCAGACTAAAGAGTAGTCGGGGTCAGAGAAAAGATGGAGGAGCACGTGTTTGGGATCCAACGGGGCTATCCAATAGGAAGAGGTGATCCCCCAACCTGCGATCGCCTCTTGGACGACGGTGATCTTGGGGCACCCGGAGGGGAACTTCAATACGAATGTCCTCGCGAAGCTGGCGGAGAGAGGATATCTCTGCCGAAGAGAATGGAAAGCAAATGGGTTGCCCGTCGGAAGGATACTGGAATTCGATGTCTGGCAGAATGGTGTCAGTAGGGGGTGAAGAGAATGTCGTCCCGCGATCTGGTCTCAGGATCTCCGTAAAAGATTTTTCGGAGGAGACCCCCGAGGAAATGGACGCATGGGATGCAGGGGGAGTGGGCGCATGACTTCTAGGGGGTGAGCACATGGTCGCCCAGGCATGGAGGAGTGAGAGCATGCCCGCTAGGGATGGGCGCATGCCCGCCAGGGGTGGGCGCATGCTCTTCCTGGGGTGATGTGGAGCAGGACCCGAGTTCGTAATGTCGCCAGCTTGGGGCAGATCCGGGCCTGGCGCAGTGGGCGCATGCCCTCCCGGGAGAAGGGGAGGCGCATGACCGAGGGAGGGAACAGTAGGCGCATGTCCTTCCGAAGCAGGGATAGGCACATGGCTTCCCTCGCAGTAGGAGGGCAGGGCGGGTGAGGGGCGCATAGCCAACAACGGGCATGTAGTCTCCCCTCGGAGCCGCGGGCGCATAGCGGGACGGTGGTGCATAGAACGCCACTTCGCTAACTGTCACAGCATTGTTGGGGGGATTTCGAAATTCAAATTCGAGGAAGGGAGAGGCGCTAAAGGGCGAGAAAATCCAAATCCTACGGATGTTGTGAAACCCATTTATTTTGTGATTAATTAAGTAGTGTTTTAGTATTATTATTATTAGTAAATTCATTATTATTATTATTAAATATTTTTGAGTGCAAAAGATTTCAAAAAGTAATAATTAACAACATGGCTTTTTGAGTTCAGACCCAGACCCGAGTCCGAACCCAGACCCAGGCCTGAGCCCAAACCCATATCTTTTTATTTCTTTCCAATTTAATCTGACTTGGTTTACTAACTATAAATATATATATATATATATATATTTGTACGTTGGTGAGCTGGTCCCGAAGGACCAGCATTTTCGTGTGATGACTCCCTCTCCCATTCCTATTCTTACTCACCCTCAACTTCTCTGGACCACACGAGCTCAACCAACTTCCCTTAATAAATTCCCACTTTCCCCACTCCCATTCACAGAGAACAACCCATAAACTCCCCATCTGTTCCCACCTCTTCACGAAATCATCAGTAGACAAAACACTCTCATCTCTCTCTCTTTCTCTTCAATTCTCTATTTTTCCCCTTCCCCTCACCAGAACTCTCCCAAACCCCCACGCCACTCAAACCCTCACCCCGCGCCCCTGGCCTGACGACCGCCGACCACCCTTCGGCTTCCCTCGCCGACGTCCGGCGACCCCCCCCTGTCCGGCCGACCGCCGCGCCCGCCCCAGCAGAGCGCGCCCCTCTTTCCTCGCCGCGCCAGCCCTCCGGCGACCCACTCCAGCGTGCCCTCGAGCTCACCGCGCCACTTCGCGTGCCCCGTCGGCTCTCCGCCGACCGCCCTAACCGCCGGCCCCCTTGCGCGGCCGCCCCTGGCCGCTGTCTCGCCGGCGCTCCCCGTTGTCCAGCGCGCCTCTCCCTTCGACGTTCCCTGCCGACCCGCGTCAGCCCCGTGGATTTGCCCGAGCTCGCTGCCCCTTTGGCCGAGCTTTCCCCTGCTGTTTCCGCCGTGCCCTAGCTTCGGCGTTCTTCGGCGTTCTTCGACGCTGCTGATTTCAGCGCTGTTTTTGGGAATATTTTTGCTGTCAGAGCTCATTTTCTTTCTATTTTTCATCTGAGAGCTCTAGCCGAGCAATCCGAGGTATAACCCCCTGTTCCGCTCATTTTATTATTATTGTCGATGATGAAATGGTCCCCGATTCCTTTTGGAAATTCGGTTTTAGCGCCGTCGTAATTTTCTGGGACTTTCGGAAAGGTCCTGTGGATTATTTTGGATTCCCGAAATATTTTGGGAATGGATTTTTGGTATATTTTAGCTTTCTGGATTTTTCCGGGAACGTTCTGTGATTTGTGGGTTTGGAATCGGATTTCCGAAATTATTTCGGGTCGTCCCGATTATTCTGTGGATTGGTTGTGGATATTTTATATATATAAATTTGGGTTTTTCCCTTGTTTGGGACTTGCAGGAATTATCGGCGCCACTTTCCCAGTTTTTTGGTTGACCAAAAACAGAGGAGATGCTGCCCAATTTTTTCGTAAATCCTGAATTATTTTCAAAATGAATTTAAAATGATTTCGGGATTTTATTCGATATTTGATTTTGGGTGACGACCGTAATCGGTCAATGGACCCGGCTAAGTGCAAACGAAACCGGCCCCGCCCGGACGTTGAGACAATTAGCCAAAATGAGGATCGGACCATATCTGAGACTTATAATTTATCTTTATTTTTATTATTTATTTCTGTTTACATTTTATTTAGTATTTTCAGTTTAGGACTAACGTCAGTCTTATCTTATTTCAATTTATGTAAATAAATTGTAATGGGCATAAGTCCAGCTGGCTGGTCTGTAACTGTAATAGCTTAGATTCCTGTCATTTTCTGGTTTTTCGAGTTTTTGATATTTAAACGATTAAATGATTAAAATGTATTTTCGTATAAAATTAATTAATATTTTCTCACGTAAAAATTGACGAGTTTATTAATAATTAAAAATCACGTGTTTTCTCACTAAAATAAGAAAAAATTTAGCTTTATATTTATATTTATAAAAATTACCAAGTTTTCATAAATAGTCTGGCAGCGACGATGTATTCCCGAATTCAAAGTTAAAGTGAACTTTTTCCCTCGTATTAAATCAACGCACAATAATCGTATTTTTCTGTGTTTGGTTAATTAAAAGAATTAAAATGGATTAGGACACAATTAGAGATTTCAACTAGCGTAACTAGATTGGTAACCCTGGTTTCTGAGTCAATTTCTCGAATGAAGGAATTCGAGGACGATCCTAATTCCCATCTTGAAGTCCTCAACTTTCCAGTCCAGTCCATTTTGAGGCAAGTACATTTTGTGTTAGTTTACAATTATTTAGTAATCGTTTTAATGCAAGTTTAAACCACGATGCAACACGGAACTCTCTCTGAGAGCAGTGACTGTAACTACTGTAACTATTGGGGACTGGGGGAGTAGTGTAATGAGTATGACCACATCCAAACAACTGTAACTATTGTAACTACTGTAACTATATTAGCTTACCCCTCATACACACGGGGATAAGCCGTATCTTACTGTAACAAACCCAAGCCGGTCATATTTTATTGCCTATTCACATCACAGAACTGTAACTGTTTTAAAACTGTAACTGCTTTATTGTGGATTTCAAAACTGTTTAAAAGTGCATGATTCTATTATTATTTCAATTGTCAAATTAGAATGAATTGTACTTTGCTCCCTCCTGACTGGAGACCCAACATTTTTAGGTATCACTGTTGAGGCTTTGTTCCGCGATATTTCCAAGGTCCCAACTAGAAGACGAGGATTTCGAGACTGATGAGCTGTTTGCCTAGAGTTTTCTTTTCTTCTTGATGTATGTAGAAATGGTTTAAGTTGTATCTTTCATTTCATTATAAAAGTTCAATAAAGTTTTAAATTTCCCGATGTTGAGTTGTGACAAATATAGTGTTGTTGTATGGTTACCTACTACTGAACAGCTTACTGCCGCCGTCTCAACAACGGTGCATGCTGGGCATGATCCGGTTCGACCCCTTTAGTTGGGATCGGATCGTGACATATTTTTAGTGGTGGCCCATGCAGGTCAGAACAACAACTTAGGAAAACATACCTAGAAATAATTAGAACACTAGAACATCAATTTGTCACAACATAAGACCGAAATATACTATAAATAAATATATTTTTTTGATTATAGACTGGTAGGATACCTTGCTTATGTTTGCAACCTAAACCATCCAGAGAAAGACCATTGACAAGACCAATCCTGCTGGCGATGAGGTGTCATCTCCGGATCGTACCCCATCTCCTCAACCAAGACCAGGGTTTATTCCCTCGCAGCTGATTGACCGTCCCCATGATGCATCCAGTGAAGTTTTCACTACACTGGCGAATCCTATCTCTTCTCAAACTGAGTTGTATTTCCTTGGTGGAATATCCATTCATGTTGCTCCACCAGTATCAGCAAACGCCTCCCAAATGGTTGTCCCATTTCAAGAAATCCTGGAGTTCCAGAAAGCTCAAGATGAAGCCCAGCAGGAACAGATGAATATCACGAGAGAAGACATAAAGAACGTCAATGATGTAGCCTTAGCTATCTTAAACCAAGTTGGAGCAGAACCTCGTCCTAGGAGGGATACCCCTGAATCTAGAAGATATTTGGGTCCCATCAAGTACTCTACTTTTTGACAGTCTTGTCGTAGGAGGCTATTGGCTTGTGACTACTGCAAGAGGCCTGGTCATCAGGCCGTTAGTTACCGCAAGAGATTGGGACAATGTTTGGCATGTGGATCTGCTAAACATCGGGTAAAGGATTGCCCCTTATCTTTCCATCATACCAGAGTACATATCCCAGCAACACCTGTTAGGCCACAACCTAGGGACTCTCTTCCTATCCAGCAGACCCTGCCTCCTACTATAAGACATGATGCAGACTCGAGGTTCATAGAAGATGAAGCAGTTGGAGACTGCTCATGCAAAAGCCAGAACCATGAAGAATAGTACCTAGGACTGCTGAATAGCATTATCTATTTTTTTTGGAAGTTGTAACAGGATGTCCTTAGATCAATCATAAGAGTTTTTGCTGTAATTCTCCACATGAATAAAATTCTTAGTTACACCTTTATGGCAGATGTTTTCCTGATAGTCTTCCCGGATTATCCCAGATCTAGACATAGGATTCACCATTGACCTAGTCCCCGGCTCTTTTCCTATTTCTAAAAGATGTTACAGAGTCAACCCGAAGGAGGCCAAGAAGATTAAGGATCAGATCAATAAAGGATCTAGGATTTATCCAAGATGGAACTTCACCTTAGGGAACACCTATCTTGTTTGTGCCCAAGAATGATGGAACAACGGATGTGCATCGATTACCAGCCACTAAAGAACAAGTATCCTCTGCCCGGATCGAAGATCTGTTTGATCTGTTTGTGTGGAGTTAGGGTGTTTCGAAGTTTGATTTAAGATCTGACTACCATCAAATCAAAGTCAGGAAGGAGGACATTTCTAAGACGGCGTTCAAACACCAAGTATGGGTAGTTTCTTTGGTCATGACGTTGGACTGACAAATGCTCCTGCTGTGTTCATGAGTCTCAGGAACAGAGTTTTTCATGAGTATTTGAATCAGTTTATCTTCTCCATAGATAACATTCTGATATATTCAAAGACTGAAGAAGTGCATGAAGAACATCTGAGGAAAGTTCTGGAAACTTTGAAGAAAAAGAAGTTTTATGGTAAGTTATCTGAACGTGGATTTTTTTTGACAAGGTAGATTTTTGGCCATGTTGTCAAGAGAAGAAATTTCGATGGAAGATAGCTACTGTTGAAAAGTGGTATACCCCAAGTTCAAATTCGGAAGTTTCTTGAACTTGGCTGGCTACTATCAGAAGTTCGTGAAGGATTTCGCCAAGATTACTGAGCCGATGACGAAGCTCACTTGGAAGAATGAAGAGTTCATCTGGATAAAAGATTGCCAGGCGGCATTGAGGAGCTGAAGAAGAGACTTACCACTACACCAATCCTTGCGCTACCCGCAGGAACCGGTGGTTTCTCAATTTACAGTAATGCCTCTAGAAAAGGACTGGGTTGCGTTCTTCAACAACGTAGGAAAGTAATTGCTTACACATCTAGGCAACTACAGACTCATGAGAAGAATTATTCCACACCTAATTTGGAATTTGCTGCAATTATCTTTACTTTGAAGCTATGGAAGCATGATTTTTATGGAAAGGGAGTGAAAATATATACGGACTACAAAAGTCTGAAATATGTCTTCACTCAGAAAGAGCTGAATGTTAGACAAAGAAGATGGCTGAAGCTGATGAAGGATTTCAACATCGACCCGCTATACCACCCGGGTAGGGCTAATGTGATCGCTGATACATTTAGTCGATACCCAGTGGTGATGTTCTTAACCAAGGAGTGGCACCTACTAGAAGACGTCGAGAAGCTTGGACTAGAGGTTATACTACCTGGAGATAGAAGGGTGGAGCTGGATGCTGATTCAGCATTGATGAAGTTCGAGGCTGATGGACAAAATCAAGAGAACGTAGTTTCAAAACGAGGCACTTTGCAGGCTTAGAGATCAAGTGTTGGCAGGAACACTTGAGGGTTTCTAGATTGATCAGCAGTGGAACTCTGAAGAATGGTATGAGACTTTGCGTATCGGCTGACAAACGGAGGAACGAGTTGATGAAAGAAATGCACCAGTCGCAGTATTCCATATATTTAGGAGCTAATAAGATGTATCGGAATATGCCTCCATTGATTGGTGCTATGGAATGAAGAAGGACAATTCCAGGTATGGGATTAGATGTGAATTTATCAACATGAGGAATTTAGCAAGAGAACAACAAGTTTGTTGCAGCCGCTGGACAATTCGGAGTGGAAGTAGAAGCATATAACAATGAACTTTGAGTAAGGATTGCCTTGTTCCCAAGGAGGGAAGGGCACCAATTGGATTATAGTGGACCGACTGACTAACTCAACACACTTTATTCCCTTCAAGGTTAGTTTATTCATCGAGAAGTTGGCAGCATTGTACGAGAGGCTCCCCTACCAGATTTATGGAGTACAAACCGGCGGACAATCAAAGAAGATAATCCAGACGCTTGAAGATATGTTAGATCTTGTGTTTTGGAAATTAGAGGGTCTTGGAGAAGATCATTTAAAATTGGTAGAGTTTTCTTACAACAACTACCAAGTTAGCATCGTCAATCAGTGGAGTTTGAAGAAGGAGATAGCATTTCTGTGAAGTTTTCTCCTACCAGAGGAACAATCAGTTTAGACGGAGCTGGGATTTGAGGCCAGATACATCAGGACAGTTGAAGGTTTTAAGACGAGTTGGAAGCGGCGTACCGGTTAGCTCTATCAGCTAATCTTGAGAGTGTGCAACGTCTTCTACGTATCACAGCTCAGACGCTACATTAGCTATATTCTTCATTAGAGATTACAATCCAGAGCCCGGATCCGAGTCCCATATTGGATAATTCAGAGCTGAAGATTGGACTCAACCTTTCAGTGCCAGAGAAACCAGTTGCAAGCGTAGTCAGAGGTGAGAAGAAGATCAGAATTTGAGCCATCACTTAAACTCCTACTTCTTATCTTTTCGTTCTAAACTTGACTGATGCTGCTAAGTCAGCCTAGTTTTGCAAGCTATCTCTTTATCAAGCTTGATCATGACAGTATTTTATTGGGTGCACCCACTAAAATATTGTCTAATTAGGACCGGTGCATGATGGTCTGATCAACCTCGTGTACTTTGGTTTGCTTTTGTATTTTCTGCATGGATGATATCATAAATAAAACTTGTCCCTAAACCGTCTCATCCACGACTGCCTTAGAAATTCTTATTGTTGGACCTGAGTTACGGGCGTAGTACCCGTACCTGTTTGAATCTCCTACCCTGCCTTTAATTTCGAGGACAAAATTTTCTAAAGAGGGAAGATTGTGAAACCCATTTATTTTGTGATTAATTAAATAGTGTTTTAGTATTATTATTATTAGTAAATTTATTATTATTATTATTAAATATTTTTGAGTGCAAAAGATTTCGAAAAGTAATAATTAACAACATGGCTTTTTGAGTTCAGACCCAGACCCGAGTCCGAACCCAGACCCAGGCCTGAGCCCAAACCCATATCTTTTCATTTCTTTCCAATTTAATCTGACTTGGTTTACTAATTATAAATATATATATATATATATATATATATATATATATATATATGTGTGTGTGTGTGTGTGTGTGTGTGTGTGTGTGTGTGTACGTTGGTGAGCTGGTCCCGAAGGACCAGCATTTTCGTGTGATGACTCCCTCTTCCATTCCTATTCTTACTCACCCTCAACTTCTCTGGACCACACGAGCTCAACCAACTTCCCTTAATAAATTCCCACTTTTCCCACTCCCATTCACAGAGAACAACCCATAAACTCCCCATCTGTTCCCACCTCTTCACGAAATCATCAGTAGACAAAACACTCTCATCTCTCTCTCTCTTCAATTCTCTATTTTTCCCCTTCCCCTCACCAGAACTCTCCCAAACCCCCACGCCACTCAAACCCTCACCCCGCGTCCCTGGCCTGACGACCGCCGACCACCCTTCGGCTTCCCTCGTCGACGTCCGACGACCCCCCCTGTCCGGCCGACCGCCGCGCCCGCCCCAGCGGAGCGCGCCCCTCTTTCCTCGCCGCGCCAGCCCTCCGGCGACCCACTCCAGCGCGCCCCCGAGCTCACCGCTCCATTTCGTGCGCCCCGTCGGCTCTCCGTCGACCGCCCTAACCGCCGGCCCCCTTGCGCAGCCGCCCCTGGCCGCTGTCTCGCCGGCACTCCCCGCTGTCCAGCGCGCCTCTCCCTTCGGCGTTCCCTGTCGACCCGCGTCAGCCCCGCGGATCTGCCGAGCTCGCTGCCCCTTTGGCCGAGCTTTCCCCTGCTGTTTCCGCCGTGCCCTAGCTTCGCCGTTCTTCGGCGTTCTTCGACGCTGCTGATTTCAGCACTGTTTTCGGGAATATTTTCGCTGTCATAGCTCATTTTCTTTCTATTTTTTATCTGAGAGCTCTAGCCGAGCAATCCGAGGTATAACCCCCTATCCCGCTCATTTTATTATTATTTTCGATGATGAAATGGTCCCCGATTCCCTTTGGGAATTCGGTTTTAGCGACGTCGTAATTTTCCGGGACTTTCGGAAAGGTCCTGTGGATTATTTTGGATTCCCGGAATATTTCGGGAATGGATTTTTGGTATGTTTTAGCTTTCTGGATTTTTTTGGGGAACATTCTGTGATTTGTGGGTTTGGAATCGGACTTCCGAAATTATTTCGGGTCGTCCCGATTATTCTGTAGATTGGTTGTGGATATTTTATATATATAAATTCGGGTTTTTCCCTGGTTTGGAACTTGCAGGAATTATCGGCGCCATTTTCCCAGTTTTTGGGTTGACCAAAAACAGAGAAGATGCTGCCCAATTTTTCCGTAAATCCTAAATTATTTTCAAAATGAATTTAAAATGATTTCAGGATTTTATTCGATATTTGATTTTGGGTGACGACCGTAATCGGTCAATGGACCCGGCTAAGTGCAAACGAAACCGGCCCCGTCCGGACGTTGAGGCAATTAGCCAAAATGAGGATCGGACCATATCTGAGACTTATAATTTATCTTTATTTTTATTATTTATTTCTGTTTACATTTTATTTAGTATTTTCAGTTTAGGACTAACGTCAGTCTTATCTTATTTCAATTTATGTAAATAAATTGTAATGGGCATAAGTCCAGCTGGCTGGTCTGTAACTGTAATAGCTTAGATTCCTGTCATTTTCTGGTTTTTTGAGTTTTTGATATTTAAACGATTAAATGATTAAAACGGATTTTCGTATAAAATTAATTAATATTTTCTCACGTAAAAATTGACGAGTTTATTAATAATTAAAAATCACGTGTTTTCTCACTAAAATAAGAAAAAATTTAGCTTTATATTTATATTTATAAAAATTACCAAGTTTTCATAAATAGTCTGGCAGCGACGATGTTTTCCCGAATTCAAAGTTAAAGTGATCTTTTTCCCTCGTATTAAATCAACGCACAATAATCGTATTTTTCTGTGTTTGGTTAATTAAAAGAATTAAAATGGATTATGACACAATTAGAGATTTCAACTAGCGTAACTAGATTGGTAACCCTGGTTTCTGAGTCAATTTTTCGAATGTAGGAATTCGAGGACGATCCTAATTCCCATCTTGAAGTCTTCAACTTTCCAGTCCAGTCCATTTTGAGGCAAGTACATTTTGTGTTAGTTTACAATTATTTAGTAATCGTTTTAATGCAAGTTTAAACCACGAAGCAACACGGAACTCTCTCTGAGAGCACTGACTGTAACTATTGGGGACTAGGGGAGTAGTGTAATGAGTATGACCACATCCAAACTACTGTAACTACTGTAACTATATTAGCTTACCCCTCATACACACGGAGATAAGCCGTATCTTACTGTAACAAACCCAAGTCGGTCATATTTTATTGCCTATTCACATCACAGAACTGTAACTGTTTTAAAACTGTAACTGCTTTATTGTGGATTTCAAAACTGTTTAAAAGTGCATGATTCTATTATTATTTCAATTGTCAAATTAGCATGAATTGTACTTTGCTCCCTCCTGACTGGAGACCCAACATTTTAAGGTATCACTGTTGAGGCTTTGTTCCGCGATATTTCCAAGGTCCCAACTAGAAGACGAGGATTTCGAGACTGATGAGCTGTTTGCCTAGAGTTTTCTTTTCTTCTTGATGTATGTAGAAATTGTTTAAGTTGTATCTTTTATTTCATTGTAAAAGTTTAATAAAGTTTTAAATTTCTCGATGTTGATTGTGACAAACATAGTGTTGTTGTATGGTTACCTACTACTGAACAGCTTACTGCCGCTGTCTCAACAACGGTGCAGGCTGGGCATGATCCGGTTCGACCCCTTTAGTTGGAATCGGGTCGTGACAGATGTTGACGACCCGACGGCCCGGCTGCACTGGGCATACAGGAAGGGGACGATGCGGGGGGCCTCCGGCGGAGAAGGCCACCGTAGCGGGGCGACACTAGACGGCTCCCACTCGCGGCTACTGGGATCTGGCCGAAAGCGTCTCGGAAGGGCGGGCGAAGGGGCAGGGGCGGAAGGCGGGTTGGCCACCGCAGCATGGGAGCCACCCCGACAGAGGCACGGCCGACCAAGGCCAACTGCGTCGGCGTCCACATGAGCGACGATGGTTGAGCCTCAACAGTGCGCACGCTCAGAGCCACTTCGGAGGTTGGGGCGCGACGCCAGCGGGGGCGCCTCCGAGAGCGAGAGGGAAGGAGCTGGAGCCGGCCCGTCGTGGTGGCGCGGCCCTGACGCCAAGAGCGGGCGGGGGTATAGCTCATGCGACCATGGGGAGAGCCAAGAGAGGGAAGAGTCGAGAATTTTATATATATAAATATATATATATATATATATATATATATATATATATATATATATATATATATATATATATATATAATGTTAATAAGCATGTACATATTTTTGTATAACCTACACTAGGAAAAGGTACTAATAAGATTTTTAGGTTTATGGAGCATTTATACATATATAGACATATATCTGTATAAAAACAATATATATATATATATATATATATATATATATATATATAGAAAGAAAAAAATCAAAATATCGTGAGATTTTGAGAATCTCACGATATGCTCATCCTCTTGTATGGTCGAGCGCTTGTGTTGGAATCTGAGGTCTTTCATTGATATGTAATCGACCAAATCCCCATAGATTTAAACCAAATCTTTTTATACACAAGGATTATCCTATTCTCTTCTATATTGCATCAAATAAAGGATAAACCCGGATTTAAATTGACAATAATCGGGATTGAAATCAAGGAGAAAAATTTAGTATATATTCTCAAAATTTCATGTGAGACTCCAAGAAACCTCATCGTAACCCTCAACCCCACATCCCTGACGTTGCCCCGACCATGACGCACCGGTCCCGGTGCCTGCACTGTCGTGGAACGTCGCCGTCGGTCGGCGATAGCAGTTGCAGCCACATACAGAAGCAGCAACATGTAGTAGCAGCAGTTGATACGGACTTGGTGACGAAATTTTGGCCACCTCGCTCCACATTTTACGAGCCGATTTCTCTGGTGAGTAGACAACATAATCCCCTACAATCCCCTTCAAATAATTTTATTTAATTCGTCTTGTGCACAACGAAAATCGAGTTCCAAATCGAGAAAAAACTCGATATTTGGACGTTAGAAACTTTCCCAACGTCCCCGGTTTGCGATCGATTTGTGACCAGGATATCGTGAATCTTGAAAAACCATGTAAACAATATTTTAGACAACCTGACCGAGATCAAAACTAATAATTACTTTATTTTATTAATTATTATATTTTGCTTAAATTTAGTTTGAAGTTGACTAAAAATCTGTTTTCAAAACTTAAAAAATTTCCGATACAGAGTCCGTCCCGACAATCCGTGTTGGTGTTTTTGCCTTTAGACTAGAAAAGATAGTCCCACATCGGCTACACCAAATGGTGAGTATCTCAATGTAATGCATTGCTTGTGTTGAGGTATGCACATGAGGTATGGTAGGGCACAAGTGGGTGTCATATGGGAGTATTTTCCTGGAAGAAAAAATGATTAATTCCAATAAGGACGCAAGTTGATTTTTGTCGTTTGGACTCGGACTCGGATACGGACTCGAGGATGCCTTGTGCATGCACTGGCGTGTGTTCGGGGGGTAGGCGTGTACTGGAATTCGACTATGTTGATTGTGGGATGATGTAAAATATCAAACTCTATTTTAGAGTATTAGTATTTTAGTCCTACATCGGATAGGAGAAATGGTAAAGTCTCACTCCACTCTATAAATAGAGGCCCCTGGCCTCCTTTCTAAGATGCACCAAAGAAAAGAATTAAGGGAGTCCGTGAAGTCCAGGGAGCCCATTCAAATCACAAAAATTGACTAAACGAGCATTCCATAAGTTCTTTGAGAACTTGCTGGTTCCTGAAAGCGGATCGTATAAAGATGAGTCTTGTTACGGTGATCTGATCACCCCAGCAAAGCTGCCTTTCTCTTTCTTCTTTCCTTCTTTCTCCTCTGATCTAATCAGAAATCTCTTGTGCTTCTCTAATCTAATCAGAAACCACTTGTGGACTTTCGTCGCTGCTGCTATGAAATTCATTTGTTCCTTCTTCGAAGCGTTACATTTGATCTCGTATCTCTGAATCCTCCGGGATCTCAGTTGTGCACCTTCCTCGAAGTGTTGCCAAATCACTCTGTCAACTCACGTCCTTTCATCTAAGATCTGTTTCGAGAATAAAAATCTGGCAACTTGGTCACAACCCGTGAGCATCGAAAGATGTGTACGGATGTTGCGGACGTGTTGGTTGTTGCGAAACTCGAATTGGTTACGTGTGCGCGACGAATTCAAAGTGTATCCGTCAAATTTTCATGTATCAACCACTTTGCAAAAATTTCAATTACTTTGTACACGTTTGTCACATCGCAATGAAACTTATGCCACTGGACTCGTATCAATTTTCTGGTCCTATGAGCCAAGTTTGGTCTGATTCTGAGAAGGTTGACAGGAACACTATTTTGGCGGGTCTGTGACCCGATCTAACGAAAGAATTTGTGCACGGCCCCCCATAATCCAACTTTGGACATACGGTTGGTTTTGTATCATCAAACGGGATCCGTAGACATATAGTTTAATAATTTTAGAGGTCACAGGTGTTGGCACAATTTTCGGTGCAAAGTAGGTCCAACGGCGGACATCGTTTTGACCCGAAATTATCGTTTTGCTCTTGTGTCCAGAATTAAACTTTTGGGCAGTCAAACTTAGATATTTATTTTACGACAAACATGTTGGTGATGTCTATTTCAGCGTCCGGAGACTGTTGCAAGAGTTTGACTTTTGTGGCTAGTTGATTGACTGGATAGTGTTGGTTCTACGCGCTATACCAGGCAAGTATACCTTGCCAAACTTATATAGTATTTGCATGTTTTCCTTTCCTATTTTATTTATTTTCATATGATTACATACTTTCCATATTGTTCTTGGTTTATCATCTATTGTCTTACCTATTTTATAGATTTACGAATATTATTCATTTTTATTTTTTGTTTATTGGTCTTCTTCATGTTCACCGTGTCTTGTGATAGAGTTGTCAGTTCTGCCATGTTTCCTTGATTGACTTGACCTGATCGTGATTGATTGACTTGGACTTGAGTATGACTTGACCTGACTTGTGATATTCTATAAATTGGGAGTATCTTTTATTGTACCACAGTCTATAGGATTTTATCTGACCTTTATATTCCTTTAGGCGATGAGGTTGATACTAGGATTGGCTACTTGATCGTTCTCGATTAGGAGTATCTTGCATTGTAATACAGTTGAGACATACTATAGAGTGGGAGTATCTTTTATTATACTACAGTCTATAGAATTTATTTGATTGATTGTTAGCCAAGGCTAGTATTGCACTTTTCAATGACATGTCGTTTCTTAGATGTTTTCTTGTACTACTTCTATTTTTTATACATGTTATATACTGTCATGGTAGGCATGTTTTATGTATCTTGCTAGTCCCCTGAGGACCTGGTGATCTCTCCATGTATTAGATGAAGTTATCAAGGTTTATTGTATTGATGGATGATGGTTGCTTCGCCAAGATTTCAGGTATATATGTTTGATGTTATCGTTATTATTATCCTCCGACATTAATTTTATTTTTTTGTTACTTTCTTCTACTGCTATGGCTTAGTTTTGCAAGCTTTATTATTCTCTATGAGCTTGTACAGACAATTATAATAGAGTCTGGTCAACTTTATTATACATTCTATTATTGGTTGTTAGTAGAATCCAGTGTGTTAATGCCTGATCAACATTAGTACACTTGGCCTTACGATGGAGTTATTCTTCAGGAGATATAGAGTTACCATAGTGATATATAGATATAATTAGACTTGACTAATAAACAGCTTATACATATTCGAGTAGGGCTGGAGTCTACTTGATACGTAGCTGGCATGTATATGTATCCTAGTCCTATATATTTTAGGACTGTGGCATTACAACGGTTCAAGGCGAGGAGGCCGAGGACGTAGAGCCTAGGACGGGGCTCACATGGGTGCCATGTGCCTACTGAATGCTTTGAAGAGCAGGGTGGTCATGGCCAAAGCCCCGAGTTGAGAGCTAATATATGTGGACGTGAAGATCAATGGCCATAACACGAGGGCGATGGTCGACACGGGACGACCCACAACTTTATCTCGGACGCGGAGGTCCAGCGCTTGAGTCTGGTGCTTGAAAAAGACTCAAGCAAGATGAAGGTAGACAACTCAGAAGCGCGTCCTGTGCAAGGGGTGGCCAAATGAGTCAAGATCCAAGTGGAAGACTGGACGGGTGTCACCAGTCTCACGGCCGACGACTTCAACATGATCCTTGGAATGGACTTCCTCACATCGGTAAAGGCGGTCCCAATACCTCATCTGGAAGTCATCGGGATCATGGAGGAGAGCTCTCCGTGCATGGTGACTGTTGTACGAGGCGAGCTTGTGAAATGGAAGGCTCTCTCTATCTTAAAATTCAAAAATAGGATACGACACGGAGAGATGACCTACCTTGCGATGCTCAAGACGAAGGAGGCACTGGTGTAGGGGGATCTTTCGCCTGAGATCGATGACATCCTTATAGAGTTTAGGGATGTCATACCGAAGGAGTTGCCAAAGAGGCTACCTTCGCGAAGGGAGGTAGACCATGCCATCGAGTTAGAGCCGGGCACGAAGCCGTCCTTCATGGCTCCATACAGCATGGCCCCGCCCGAGCTAGACGAGTTGAAGAGGCAACTCAAAGAGTTGCTGGATGCGGGTTTCATTAGACCGTTGAAGGCCCATACGGCTCACCGATGCTATTCCAGAAGAAGAATGACAGAAGCCTTTATTTGTGCATCGACTATTGTGCACTAAACAAGGTGACCGTCAAGAACAAATATCACATCCCGTTGGTGGCGGATCTATTCGACCAACTGGGAGGTGCATGATACTTCTCCAAACTCGGTCTGCACTCTAGATACTATAAAGTTCGGATTGCGAAGGGTAACAAGGCTAAGACGGTATGTGTCACGAGGTATGGAGCATATAAATTTATGGTTATGCCTTTTGGTCTGACAAACGCTCCTGCAATTTTTTGCACTTTGATGAACAAGCTCTTTCATCCCTATCTGGATCGATTCGTCTTGGTCTATCTCGACAACATCGTGGTGTACTCAAACACGATGGAGGAGCACATTGGACATTTGAAGGTCGTCTTCCAAGTGCTGAGGGAGAACAAACTCTTCGTCAAGCGGGAGAAGTGCTCATTTGCACAAGAAGAGGTGTCGTTCTTGGGGTACTAGATTGGGCATGGCAATATATTGATGGACGACGCGGAGGTCCAGTCCATACAGGAGTGGGAGGCTCCCACCAGGCCGACAGAGCTATGTTTATTCCTAGGCCTGGCAAACTACTATCGACAGTTCATCCGGGGATACTCTGTCATAGCAGCACCTCTCACCGATCTACTGTGGAAGGATCGGGCGTGGAGCTGGATGCCCCGATACGAGGAGACATTCAAGGCACTGAAGTGGGCTGTGACGAAGGAGCCGGTCTTGTCCCTACCTGACCACTCTAAGGCGTTCGAGGTGCATACGAATGCGTCTGACTTTGCCATCAGTAGGGGTGTTGGTTCAGGAAGGGCACCCCATCGCATTCGAGAGCCGTAAGTTGAATGAGATCGAGCGGCGCAATACGGTACAAGAGAAGGAGATGACCGTGGTCATGCACAGCTTGAGTACATGGCGGTACTACCTTTTCGGCACCAAGTTTGTGGTCCTGACGGACAATGTTGCCCCGAGCTACTTCCAGTACTAGAAGAAGCTGTCCCCGAAGCAAACGAGATGGCAAGATTTCCTAGCCGAGTTTGATATGGAGCTGCGATATAAGACCGGCAAGGAGAATCAGGTGGCCGATGCTCTCAGCAGGAAGGCCGAGCTCTCGACGGTGTGATTGCTCAAGCAGGATATTATGGACCGTATTCGAGTGTGTATCATGGAGGACCCGCTGACACAATATAACACCCAGTTTTCCAGAAGAGGGTAATTTTGTAATTATAATTATTATTTAATAATATTTATTTCATATTATGATTTTTAGTGATTTTTAATTATTTTTAAACTATTTAAATTCATGACTTGTGATTTTTGGTGTTTTACAAGTGAAACAGTAGAGACTGCCTACCCTAGAGCATCGCCATGTGATTAGGGTATTTTTGACATTTTTAGGGTTATTTGAATTTATTATAATTTATTTGAATTTATGGGAATTTTTAGGATTTATTCTGGAATTATTTGAAGGATGGTTGACTAGGTTGACTTTGACTAGTGTTGACTGGGTAGACTAACCTAGAAGCTAACCCTAGATCTGTTTGGACTTGGTTAGGTCATGTGACCCTAGTTAGATTGGAGTTAACTCATGGTTAGTCATTAAACTCAGGTTAGAATAGAAAGGCTTTTAGTCATAAGCCATGACTTATGATTTGAAACCATTAATTAGCAACTTAGCCCATAGAGGCCCAAGCCCATAGCCCATCACTAAACCCTAACCCTAACCCACTATGGCCAGCCACATTGGGAACCCCACCCCTATTTATACTCTCTTCCATTTAGGGCTAGCCTCTTTTAGGAAAGAACAAGCTTAAGGATGAGGTATTTTCCCAACTTTAGAAATTCATAGAAATTCCATTTCATCTCCTTTTTCCCTCAAATTAATTGCATTAGATCCTAATTTTAGTTTTCTTGCTGATTGTGGTGTTCAACCTCAGCTTTGGGACAATTTGAAAAAGTTTGTTAGCAAGGAGGAACCCCTCTATTTGAAACTTTTCTTGCATTTTGACACCAATAGGTAAATCAATATAAACACCATTAAAATTCTAGTTTCTTTGCATATTTGGAGAGCCCTAGGCCTAACCTAACTGTAGGAATAGGAAGCCCTAAAATTCGTATCCATTTTGTGTCCTATTTGGACACGTATCAGTGTCACATGGCATGTGTTTGACGAAATGCCCCAACGGGCATTTCGAGTGATTTTTAGGAAAGTAATTGAATAGAAAATTAGGGTTTGATCTCGCTTATGTGTTTCCTGCGTCTTTGTATAGTTTTAGTGTCGTGTCGAGTCCACACGGACACGCGAACACGCGGTCGCGCGCGCGCGTGCACGGGCACTGTTCATGCCCTGCTGCACGGGTGCTTTTGCGACGCGGACATGACATGTAGACACTTAATAATTGACACACACCGAGGGGCAGTGTCTGTCATCACGTGTGTCGAGTTGCACGGCCTCTCGTGTCGTGTCGGACATGCACGAACGTGCGTATGGGGAATGCATTGCACAGTCGGCTGTCACTTTTGAGCACTGATACGCGTGTCGTATCACACGCATGCGTATCATGGACACGTGGAAGGGTGTCCTAGTCCTAGCCCTAGTCGTGGTCGACACTTGGACACGACCACGTGGTCTGTGTCGCGTCGTGTCGTGTGCACGGACACTATGAACACATGCACGATAATTGTTCAATTTGTGCACTGTTTTCGTATTTAATGTGATTGGACACGTTTGTGTCCACTTGGGTGGACACAAACTCTTGTGTGATACGTACACTAATAGTGTTATCATTTCCAACCATTGAAAGCTTATTTTAGTTTGATTTATTCATCAATTTTCCAAATCCCCCAATTCCTGATACATGCCATTCCCAGTTTTTTTTAGTTTACAAATCGGATTTTGGCAATCATTTTACCTAGTTTAAATGTTGTTAAACGTTGGTTTAAGTCCCTAATATGGATCTCCTACTTGTAATCTATCTATGGTTCAATTTTTGGGTCTTTTGGTTGTGTTTTGAATATGAAATGAGGTTTTTAAAGTTTGAATAATCATGAACTGAAAACTGTCAATTGTTGAACTTAACTGGGTTTTGTTGAACCTGTGTATGCAATGAACTGATGTTGATTCCAAAAACCTGAGAGTTATTGAATTGATTTCCTTCTCTTTTTAACTGAGATTAACAGGAATTATAATACAGGTTGGTTACTTAATTCTAAGACCTGAGAATTTGATGTGGGCTCATTCCTACAAATTTCTGAAAACTGTTTTGGACTGAAATTGTGTTGATGAAATGATTTCCTTCCCTCTCCCTGACTGTCCAGAGATGGACTGCTACTCTTTCACTCGTACACACACAATGTCATCCTGTTTTCCTGAGAATTACACAACACTAATTTCTGAGAATTTGATTCACTGATTTCCTGCTTTCTATTCCTATTGGACTGTCACTCACACCCTTGTATTCACACATGCCGCATCACACACAAGGGTCTCTCCACACACAAGTATCACTCACTATTTTCCTATAGTAGCTCACTGTTTTTAGGACTCACTCACACCCTAAACTCTAACACACACATTTCACTCTCTCATTCACCTATGACAGGATACTCTAACACACACACACACACATTCCATACACACACACACATATGTTTCCCTATACATGCCTATGTATATAATGTATAAATATAATATATGCATGTGTGTACTAGTATATATGTATTATATAAATATATGTGTGATATGAATATAGGTAGCCTATATGCTAGTGTATTCTATATTATATTATATATCAATATGTGTAATTCTATATTAGATTATAATATATCAATATGTGTTGTATTTTAGATTTGAATATTGTCATGTGATTATGTAATATATATTATAGGCATAGTATAGCCTATAGCCTAGGCTCTTAGCCTATGGGTGCATCTGTGTGTCAGTTTAGAGCCTAGATTAGACTTGTGTAGTCTTGTTAGAACCTAGAATGCCTTGTTAGACCTAGAATAGACTAGTCAGACTAGTATAGACTAGTTTGACTTAGTTTGACCATAGTTGACCTAGTTTGACTTCTAGGGTTGACCAGAGTTGACCAAGAGTTGACTTTGGCCTAGATTGACCTAGATTCATTTAGAATGTATTGAATTGCATCTCGTTATCATTTTAGACTTGTTGTGACTTATGCTGTTCTATAGGAGACAGACACCACTCCTCGGACAGTAGATATTCATCCGGACACTCAGATACAGGCGAGTACATTCTCTGATCATTTCATATCCTGCTTAGAATTATTTTCCTGCATTAAATTACTTTACTTGATACTGTCACGTTGGTCACACGGATTAGTACTATATGGATCCCTTCTTGAGATGTTATCCCTTCAGGGAGCATCGGGTACTCTATGTTCTGTGCGTTTCACTTACATGGCGTATCACTATGCTTCTTTGGTTCTTTAATCACTTGTGACATATACTCTTATGATCACAGAGTCTTCTTTGAATCCTTATCCCATTTATTGGGTTTTCCAGAATCCCCATTTATGGGACTACTATGTACCACCCTTCGGGGGCTTACCACCCTTCGGGGGCTGTTACATGGAATCATAACATAACCTGGTTGGATCCTTGTGTATTAATTGGGGGTACGGAGGAGTATAAATAGCCATGTGAACAATTCCAAAGTAGAATAGCCATGTACGCCTCTTTAGTATAGCCATGTACAAATCAAGCCGTTCACATGAACTTTTTACTCTAAATCACTAGTCACTGGTAGCTCTTTACTTATAGTAGATATTTCTATTACATTTCTCTCTCTCTCTGTTTACATACTGTATTTCTTCAGTATTTATATCTTACTTTACTGCATGATTATATTTTCTAACCTGCTATGAACTATTGAGATGTATTGTGCTCGCTCCTGTCCTGACTGGACCTGTTGAAAATATTACAGAGGACGATGAGGAGGCCTGTGTGGATACCTTCTGCAGGACAGCTATAGCTGACGACTTTACCCTACTGCCTAGACTAGCTTAGTTAGGCTTTATCTTACTTATGTTGCCTTCAGACTAGTAGTTAGACTTTATTTCTGTCCTTGAGATCTGGGTTGTATATTCTTTCATATTCAGTAGCTGAGACCTTGTACTCTGGATATCTGCTGAGATGTTATCTTAGACTATTTTATCATCTGTATTTCCTTGAGTTCTATATCATATCGTGCTTCTTCTTCCTTAGTTGTGATTGAGTTTACTTCTATCATGTCACCCCCATTCGGGGAGTATATGTAGCACCCAGTTTTCCAAATGAGGGTAATTTTGAAATTTCGTGTTTATAATTATTTTAATAATAATATTTAATTCATGATATGATTTTTGGTGATTTTAAATCATTTTAAAATTATTTAAATTAATGACTTGTGGTTTTGACGTTTTGCTAGTGAAACCCTAGAGACTGTTTGACCTAGAGCCTAACCATGTGATTATGATATTTTAATGTCATTTTTGGCCTAAGGATATTTTTTGCATTTGATCTCTTTAAATTATTTTGATATTATTTTGTTATTTATGATATTGTTTTGGGATTATTTGAGTCGGGTTCGAATTTCATCTCAATCTGACTTGTAACGGGAACCCGGGGGTAGTTTGACTCTAGTGGGACCCACACACTAGTTAGGCATGGCCCACATGATATTAATTTTAGTCCACATGATAGAAATATTTTAGTTAGAGGTTAGACTAATTATTATGGATAAGGTTAGTGTGATTAGAGACTTTAGAATGACTAATTTAGCCCCAACTAATTAGCCATTTCCTAATACTCATAGAATAGGTTAGTAGGGGATTTTGGACTTTTCCTAATAGGAAAAAACCACCTTTATGGCCAGCCACAATAAGGATAGGGTTGAGCCTCCCATTTGTCATTATCCATCTATTTTTCTCTCTCTTGTTCTTCCCCAAATTTTTAGAGAGCAATTCCTAGCAATTTCTCCACCAAATCCTTCCTTTTCACCACCAAATCTTCTTCTTTCCTTCTCCATTCTAGCCAAGGAGGAAGCTACCCAAGTTTGGGAGGATTCGGAGCTCGTTCGTGTCCTTTTGGAATCTCTACGTGTTGGTGTCACTCCGGGAAGGTTTTTCTTCGATTCGATCTACCGGGAGGTATAAATCCCTTCTCCTTTTCATTTCCTCATGCATATAGGTCTATTTTGAACCCATAGGAATGACCTCCCTGGTTGTATCTTTATTTGTGTCCATTTTGTGTCCATTTGGAGGTCATAGGAGTGTCCTTTGTGTTGTGGATGTGTTCATGTTACATATATAGATTTATATATATATATATATTGTAATGAGAGTGTATCTATATTTATATATGTAATAAATGGTTCATGATGATTATATAATCAAGTTTGTGAGTGTGGTTCCTCATATCATTATTGCTATTATTGTTGTGGATAATTAGGATATATATTGTGTATTCTTTTGGCTCAAACTACCCAAATCCGTCATGATTTTTATCCACGTTTTTAATTTCAGCCCTAACTTAGAAATGTCATAACTTCTTGCTCAAAGCTCGGTTTAATCTCCCGTTTTTTTTTAAAAGAAGTGTATTGAAGTTAGCTTTCCAAAAACATGTATTAATAGGCCTAATTCTTTCTGTAACTTTCTGGAGATTTATTTGAGTGTCAGCTGTACGAAAGACAAACGCGTTCTCGGTGTTTTTGCGATTCCGGGAGTTTTCGGAAACGAAAACGCGATCCGTTTGAAGTTTCGGAAAGCTAACACATAGATCTATAACATACTTTAATCCTATATTTTAATTCATGCTGAGATGGTACAGTATTGATTATTAGTAGGAGTTACTATTCGGCATATGCATTTTGTGCACCCTTGTGTGTAATATAATGTTCTATTTGATTTTAACCCATGTTAATGTATATATATTATGTAATTAAATAGAGAATGCAAGCATGAGTAAATGTTTAAATAAATGATGTATGAGGTGTAAGTATCCTATCTAATGTAAGCATGTATAAGTATGGCTTGTAATGAATATGTAGGTTCCATAGTATGTAATGTATGGTGCATATAGTGGTACAAAAGAATAAATGAATGATAAATGAATGCAAGCATGAATGTAATATAATAATAGATGTAATGTATGCAATATACAAGTTAATGAGATGTAATGTTCTATGTTGACACAAATCCTATATTACCTCATGTACCCCTTATACTATGTTGACACTATCACACTTGACACTTTATTCACTTACACTTTGACACTCTTTGATATGTATACACTATGTATGCCCATTTAACCCTCACTTGCCCCTTTGCCATGTTCACATACACACACATAGCCTCTTACATAAGTATTTATGAATACAGTTAACTTAGCTATGTATGTATATTATATATATGTTAGCATATTGTGTTGTAATATATAAGTTTATATAACCATTTGAAATGCCATGATTATAGACCTAATGTTGAATACCAATATATGTATGTGTATATATGTGTAGCCATATATAGCTTAAAGTAATAGATTACCTAGTATATATCCAATGTGAATTCTTGCCTATTTGAGTATTGAATAATTGCATGCTATATAGAGTTGGGTGTATATTGGCTTGTATAGCCTTGTATTGATGTGTGCTTGCTAGGATAGTCTTGGTTAGGCCTAGTAAGACTTGCTGGGTTAGGACATGACCTAGTTTGACCTAGTTTGACTAGTGCAGTTGACCAGAGTTGACCAAGGGTTGACTTTGGCCTAGTTTGACCTAGATTCATGTAGAATGCATTGTAGTGCTTTATATTACCCTTCTGGACATGTCGTGACTTGTGCTGTTCTAATTAGGAGCCAGACACCTCTCCTCGGACAGTATCTTTACCTTGGACATTCAGATATCAGGCGAGTACATTCTCTGATCATTTCATATCCTGCTTAGAATTATATTCCTGCTTTAGATTACTATACTTGATGCTGTCACGATATTATCACGGATTAGTACTATACGGATCTTCTCATGCGATGTTATCCCCCTCGGGAGCATCGGGTACATTGTGTCATGTGCGTTTCACTTTCATCATGTACTCCTGTGCTTCCATTTTACATATGCACTCTTGTGAATCTTGTACTCTCATGTTCACGGAGCCCCCATGTATACTATCATGTGCACCCTATATGGGCCCCCATGTGATATCCTGTGCAATAACATAACCTGTTTAGATCCTTGTGTATTGATTGGGGATACGGGGGAGTGCTAGTAGTTGTGTGAACAATTCCATTGTAGTGTAGATCCTGTGCACCTCGATATCCTGTGCAAATCTGTCATGTTCACATGTGCTATCTCATACTCTGACTCACTAGCCACTGTTAGTTCTCTATTTATAGTAGATATTTCTGTTACAGTTCTCTCTCTTGTTTAAATACAGTATTTCTTCAGATCCTGTACTTTACTCTACTGCATGATTATATTTTCTAACCTGCTATGATCTGTTGAGATGTACTGTACTCGCTCCTATCCTGACTGGACCTGTTGATAAATTTTACAGATAGCCTGGAGGTTGCCTGCTAGCCTAGAGGAGACAGTAGAGGTTGCATAGATAGCTAGGGTTTTTGCTTATAGTTTATTTTCAGTCATCTTGAGTTGTATTTATGGATTACTGTATTTGAGTTTTGAGATGTATTCTGAGTTTGTATCTTAGACACTTAGACTTCTATCTGTTGTATCTTTTTTCGGTTTCATGTTTTATCTATCTTCCTTTATGCTCTACCTTTGATGTGATTGAGTTTACATTCGGCTATGTCACCCCCATTCGGGGAGTATAAACTGTTTAGTCTTATATTGTTAGATGTATTGAGACCTAGGACAGCGTTCTACCGCCGACACTGCGGCGTAGGCTGGGCGTTGTTACGTTCTCGTGCCCTAACTCTAGGGTGCGGGTCGTGACAGTATAAACTGCTTAGTATATTATTGTTAGATGTTGTGACCTAGGACAGCGTTCTACCGCCGACACTGCAGCGTAGGCTGGGCGTTGTTACGTTCTCGTACCCTCACAGTGGGTGCGGGTCGTGACACACAAGCCATAGTGAAGCTCATCCATGAGGGCAAAACGAGAAGGTTCTGGCTGAAAGACGGGCTTCTCTATACCAAGGGCGACAGGTTGGTCGTGTCTAAATGGAGTGGCTTACGGAGATAACTGCTCAAGGAGTGCCACGATACAAAGTGGGTTGGACACCCGGTCCAAAAGCAGACCTTGGCGTTGCTGGAGGCTGCCTACTACTGGCCTCGCATCCGTACGAATGTGGAGGACTTTGTGTGCACCTGTCTTGTGTGCCAACAAGACAAGGTGGACCATTAGAGACCCGGGGGCCTGCTGGAGCCTCTTCCTGTGCCGAGCCGGCCATGGGAGAGCATATCGATGGACTTCATCTCCGTCCAGTCCAGCCGAAAGTGGGGGCGCTTGGGTCCATTCTCGTGGTGGTAGACCGATTCTCAAAATACGCGACGTTCATTGCTGCTTCAACGGACTGCACAGCAGAGGAGGCCGCGCGACTGTTCATCAGCCATGTCGTGAATTTTGGGGCATCCCGGAGAACATTGTCAGTGACCGAGATCCCCGCTTCACAGGAATGTTCTTGACGAAAATGTTCAAAATCCTCGGGACAGACTTGCACTTCTTGACCAGCTTCCACCCGTAGACGGGCGGAAAGACCGAGCGGGTCAATTCTCTGTTCGAGGAGTACTTTCGGCACTTTGTGAGTGCAAACCGGCAGGATTGGGAGCACCATCTCGACGTCGCTCAGTTCTGTTATAATTTTCAATGGAGCGAGTCATCGCACAGTAGCCCATTCGAGTTGGTGATGGGTCGCCAGCCGCTTGTCCCGCACATACTGAGTACAGGGTCCTCGAGTAGAAGCCCCGCGGCCAACCGGTTCACTTCAGACTTCAAGGCAAAGGCGGACATTGTCAAGGCATTTCTGGAGAAGGCCGCAAGGAAGATGAAGAAATGGGCCGACGCGAGGCAAAGTCCGGTTGATTAAAAGGAGGGGGACATGGTGATGGTGAAGCTACAACCGCAAAAGTTCAAGGTGTTCCAAAAAATGCACAAAGGACTGATTCGGAAGTACAAATGCCCTTTTTTCGTGCTCAAGAAGGTAGGCAAGGTGGAGGAGAATGTAACACCACAAACGTTTTTCATAGAGCATGGTTGACGAGGACATCAATGCCTTAGGTGGAGGAGAATGTAACACCACAAACGTTGCATCCCGTCCGAGGCTAAGTTGCATAACCTTTCCACGGACCAAGGTTATGCGAAAAGCTTCTAGAACATTCTAGAAGATGGTGGAACTTTCTAGAAGGCCCCAGAATCTTCCAAAAGACCTAATAATCTTCTAGAAGATTCCAGATCCTTTTTGATGTAACATGATCTTTCTGGATGTACTAGAAGTTTCTTTTGTTCTTATCTCTTAGAGAATAATCCCTAGAATATGTCGATTCCAGAAGTTTCTTGAGATTTCCATGTAAGCCCTATGGGGACTATAAATAATGGGGAGGCCTCATTTGTTTCTCACTACCAAAAATTTATGAGCATTCTCCAAGTAATATAAGAAGTTCTTACGAGTCTCATTTGCTCCACTCTCTTTATTTCCTTAGCATTCTAGCTAAGCGGGTTGGGAAGGCTTGCACGAGTCTTCGAGAAGGAAGATAGTGAAAGTGCTAGCAAAAATACTAAGTCCGTGACAGGGGTGGGCATTCGGTTAATTTTTTTCAAACCGTACCGAATAACCAAAAATCGAATTGGACCGAAAACCGAATAAGCAAAACCGAAACCGAACTGAATTGATACATAACCGAATCAAACATAACCGAATTAAATCGGTTCGATTTTCGGTTTATTCGATTTTTCAGTTTATTTGTGATTTTTTGGTTAATATATATAGTAACTAAATATACCTAAATTTATATATTTTTTTTTTTGAAATATATATATATATACCAAGTATTTGAATGTAAAAAAAAAGATATATATATATATATATATATATATATATATATATATATATATATATATATATATATATATATATATATATATATATTTACATTCAAATACTTGGTAAATAGCTTTTTTACATGCAAATACTTGGTAAATAGCTTCAGAGTTCATACAGTTAAAAAGAGACTGGCAGACATGGCCAATTTACAGGACTACTATCACTACTAGAAGCAGAGATACAAGATTCTAATTAAAAACGAAAAATGGACGAGAAGACACCTGCGAAGAGACGCCACCTACAAATTATAAGACCCACTTACCAAGACTTACTATTCTGAGAAACATAATAAAGGGAGCAGCCCTATATTCTCTATAGTTCAACCCACACTACCAAGCTCCCAACTAGGGGAAAGGTTTTCAAAATAAAAAAGCCCCACTCAAAATCAGTAACAAAAGCACTGGAATAGAGACCAGAAACCAAAGCCCGAATCTCACCTCTCACTGCAATAGAGATTTTGATTTTTCTTTTATTTGCCTCAAATGTCTGACTATTAAGTTAATACCCCAGATGCCAAATCTTGAGTTCCATGTTGGACTTCTCCAGGTCATCATAAACTTTTGAGATCATAACTATGATCCAAACTACACAGCTTGCAACCCGGGTTACTAGTGGTTGAATAACCTAACAGCCATTAGCAACACCGTTTGCAACACACTTCTCAACCGTTGGCTTAGCACCCTTCGGGGCATCACCAGTCACAGGGAAAGTCGCACCAATTTCCTCGGACTTCTTTTCTTCACCAAGCCCACCAGGGATGACTTCCTTCTTCAAAACTGTAACTACGTCAAATGGTTTCTGCACTCTCGGCTTCTCATTTGAGCCATCCTTGTCCTTCTCCTCAAGGACATCAGTTGGCTTCATATCCGTTATCATAATATATATATATATATATATATATATATATATATATATATATATATATACTAAAAAAATTATTCGGTTTTCGGTTTTGGACCGAAATCGAATAAGAAAATTTAATATTTTCAAAACCGAAATCGAACTGATTTTTTTTAAAACCGAATCGAATCTCTTATTCGGTTCGATTCGATTCGGTTTTCGGTCCAAAACCGAATTATGCTCACCCTTACTTGGAGCATATAAATTGTTGAAATGTCAATTTCTTTTTCCATTGTGCTATTGTTTTTCCATAATTCCACGTATTTATTAACTCATTTTAATATATGAAAGGGAAAAAAATTGAAAGCACTATTTTTTTAATTTAATAAAATAGCGTAGTTAATCTTCTAATTAGCATAATTAGCCTAGTTTTGTAGCTTGTGATGGATTTATCTTGTTTGAATATCCTTTTCATATTGCATAGTTAATATTTTATTTAAGGCTAATTATCTATTTGACCTGGTCATTGTTGAATAATCCTTCGTAATTAAAACATTAATTTTTTAAATCTTTTACCAAATAAACAGATATTTATACCCTTTTATGTTATATCTAATTTGTTAATACATGGAAATTTTATTCAAACAAACTTAAAATACCAAAAGTCAGATATTTCTGTACCGAAAGTCCATATCCGTGTACTGGAAGCCTATATCCTTGTATTGGAAGCTATTAATCTCAGTGTATCAAAAGTTCACATACCTCCACAGAAAGCCATATATGTGTACCGTCTTGTATAATTATAAGCTCATATCCATATATCATCATGTACCGAAAGACCATACATGTGTATCACCGGTGTACTAAAGCAAATATCCATGTAGCAAAAGCTCATATCCGTTGCCGAAAGTCTATGTGTGTGTACTAGAAGGCTATATTCATATACCAGAAGTCAATATCCATGGTGAGCATTCGGTTTAGCCGGTTTCAACCTGGAACCAAAATAGTCAAAATCAAATATACCGAAATTCTGAAAAGCCAAAACAAAATCGAATCTAAATTAGCTATAACCGAAACCAAATCAAAATTAGCCAACCGAAACCAATTAGCGATTCTGTTTGTTTGGTTGGAATATTTTTATTGTTTAATAGGTGGGACTCGAAGTTGGAATTGTAGCTAAATTATATAAAGTTTTATAATTTTAGATATATGTTTGTTATATTTCAAAGTTGACTCTAAAGTTAAACTAGTTGTTAAATTAACAAAGTTTGACTTTAAAAGACATACATATGATTATTGTTTTCAAAATATGTATAAAAAAAAAAAAAAACACATTTTTAATCGTAAAATATGCATACAATTGAGGGTATTTAATAATTCTATAATCTTATTCGATTTTTTGTTTTGGAGCAAAACTCAAATCGAAATTGAATAATTATTTTTAGTATTTTTAAAACCGAAATCAAACTGATTTTTTTCAAACTGAACCAAAAATTTTATTTGGTTCGGTTCGATTTTCGGTCCAAAACCGAATAATATTCACCCCTATGTAGCACTATGTAACTGATATATTTGATTTTGTTTTTTTATGTGACTTATATATTATACTGTTTTCTTTAGAGAGTGAAACTTATAAAAAAAATTCAAACATCGATGAATAAATATGAAGTAGAAGTACACGAAAGGTATTTGCTCAATGGTAGATGTTTCACTTCACATTTATTTGATACGGTTAATCAACTTAAGAAAATTGTCTCAAAGGATGTCAGTTTTTATTAATGAGGATGCCTTCCGCAAGATTTTGGTATATTCCTCAATTGAAATAGCAGATATCATATTTGGATATTCTAATGTATTGTTTGGTTGAAGAGAGAGAAGATTTTATAATTGATGGAAAAAAACCGTTAAGTTTTAAATTGACGATGTATCACTACACTAATAATTAGTCTTCTAGCAAAAGGAGATACAATTGCTTTTTGGTTCCATTTTCTCTATCTAGGAGTATTTTTTATGAAAATCATGTTTTATTAACGGAATGAAACAGGTTTTATAGTGTACATAACAAATAATTAACGGAAGGAGGAAGGAAAAATTTGGGTCCGAAAGTGTTAAACGTTTGTTAGACCCGAGGCATACCAAGATGAGAACTAGGCTAGGAACAACAGAGTTTCAGGCAAGACTTTTCAGTCTGCACTCTGTTTAATCCTGAAGAAGAAGTCCAGGGATTCATGCAAGAGACTTGCTCCCCGAACTTCTTGAATCCAGCAAAACCAAGTTACAAGCAAACAAAGAATAAAATCCGTTCTTCCTTGCAAACGCAGTTGCAATTGAGATCATAAAACGTTCACATCAAAGAAGGATGAAGATCAAATAACTAAAACCGTTCTTCTCTTTACGTTCGCAGACGCTACAATGAGATAGAACGAAATCAACAAGAGAAAAGCAAAAACCATCTCCTTGCTGGGATGAACAGGTCACCGTTACTCAAAGCAATATTCGCCCCATAGACGATTTGTTTCCAGGAACCAACAAGTTCATACAAAAACTTCTGTAACGCTCTAGGTCACTCTCGGAAAGACTTGGAACTCATCCGAGCAGAAACTCACTGAGGCGCATAAGCCTCCTGGGGTGGACGCATAAGCCTGCAGCTACCCCATAGTCCCTCTGTGGTGAAGTGGATTTTCTCTATCTTCCCCCCCCCTAAAATGAGAGGAGTGCTGCTCTATTTATAGAACAGGCTGGCACCTATGGACGCATAAGAATGCTTATGCGTCCATACGCGTCGATCAACCCAATCCCACAATATTCGCTACACAGAGTACTATATGCAGACACAGCAGCGCGCCGCACGATGACAGCGCCGCCCACGCCGAAAGCAATGACAATAGACAGGCCTGACAGCCGAAAGAAGCCACCCACAACTAGGTGCATAGCCCTTGGACGCATAGAGCCTGGACGCATAGCTCCAGAACTCATAGCTCCTTGACGCATAGCTCCTGGACTCATAGCACCTGACGCATAGACACCGAGCTGCATAGGCGCCAGGACGCATAGACACCATGATGCATAGCCGCCTGACTCATAGACACCAAGACGCATAGCGCTACTACACAAAAAATGCCTTTTTGGAACGGAGGAAATCCATTCCAAAAAAAATTAGGAACACTTTTGTTCCGTGCCTATTTTTGGGCTGCCAAAATTCTAGAAACGCTTTTGTTCCGTGCCTATTTTATGAAAGCAAAACTCATTATAATATAAATAAAAGTAATAGACATCCATAACATAAGTACATGCACAAAAGATATGTTAATCCCGGGCTTGATCAAAGATGGTAAAACAGATGCAACAGAGATCTACGATGATATAAAAACCAAATAGCCCGATTACAATATGGAGGAAGAAAATAGAGAAGAGAAGATATCTCGTTCTTCCTTGCAAACGTGTTGCAATTGGGACAGAACGAGGTACAATAATTTAGAGAAAGATTAGAAGAAGAAGAAGAAATGCTGGGGTGTCAAAATACCGTTGCTCAAAGCAAGATTCGCCCCACACGAATTGCTTCCAGGAACCAGCAAGTTGAAGAACTTGTGGAACGCTCGAAGTCACCTCTGTTCTGACTCCTCGGATGGACTTGCAATGGCAGCAGCAGCTTTCTCTCTCTCTCTCTCTTTCTCCTTTGCTGACTTATATTTTCGTAGTAGGCACAAAGGAGGCCAGAAGAGAGTATATATAGAGAGAGGGTGGAAACCCTAGCCGCCTCTTCAGTTATGGAAAGATTGAATCAAATCCCAAAAGGATAGCAACGAGATTAATTTAAATTCTACAAAGATAGCAACGAAATTAATTCAAATCCCACAAATAGTGGATCAGAATTAATCGCATTGAATCAGTCTTTCCATAACTGACTTGTAGTCTGCACAGTCAGCGGAGCCCTCCATGCGGCAGCAGCAGCAGCTGTAGTGCCCCGCTCCTTGCGGTCCACTATGTAATACCTATGGCTTGCTGACTCAGTCATGAACTGAGTATTTGGTGAAACCTTTGCCGGTATCGATTGATCACGGATGAAATGCAATGAACCTTTCCAATTGATGGATTGGCTTCTATTGAAATGAATCCAAGAGTTTTGCTGAATGTTTTCTCTTTGCTGCTTGGTTTTGATGAATGTGTTTTCGTGTTGATTTTCGATGATTGGTTTTCATTGTTCGCTTTCATCGCATTTCGCATTCATTCCGAATCTTGAGAGAAAGAGACGAAGTATGCTAATCAACTGTTGGTGCCATTGTAGGCCGCGTGAATCGTTCGTGAACGGCACGTGAAGTCCTTCCTTCTCTCAACTAAGATTCATCTCGGTGAGTTGCTTCAACCGAACAGACATTGATCTGTACGCCTAAGAAAAATGATCTCTAGTCTACTCTGTTGCCTTGTCCCAATGATCAACGATACCACATCCACAAAAGATAAGAGAAGATAATTGAATTGAATCAAATGCAAGAATATGTGTTGCTACTCTATCTGCTCAATAAGAATAATCATCTGCTTGTCACTAGTCTGCTTGAAAATATAGACATGTACAGACGAACTTGTACATGTTAAGAAGAACCTGAAGGCACGAATCAAACGTGTCGTATACTTGTGCATAAGTCCAAGTGTGTCTCATCTGATAGAACGGCTAGAGCATGCATTTGGTCTCGGACAACTTGTATACAAGGAAATATTTGTCTCTCGGGTGGTATCTGGGGGCACCTGGAACCGCTCGGCCTAGGAGAGATTAGGGCCTCCATGTGAAAATGGGAGTCGATCTGAGTCCTTAGCGACGAGCTGAACCAAAGAGTCACAGCGGCTAATCATGGGGAAAACCCATGGACCAACATGTAGAATAGTCCACCTGCATGACCCGAATGACAACTTCAATATCTGCAAGAATGAATCATGAATTACTTATTATACAAATTGTGCTAACGTGGTTTTGTGCAGGGATGACTGCCGGCGAGGGTAAGTTGCTATGATATATTCTATCTGTCATGTTCTTATGAATTGTTAAAAAGAACCTAGACAAGTAGAAAGATCACTAGTAAATGTTAGCTCAACATATTGATTTAGTGCAGAGATTTGCGAGTTCGGCCAAAAGCCGCTCGCCAGTACATGATGTGTACTGACCCACATTGTGGGCATCCTTTTCAGAAAGCAAAAGGAGACAGGGGGATTTCAAGTGAGGCACCAAAGCTCGTCTAGCCCAGTAGAGCTCGTGGATCGCCTCGAAGTTTACTTTCAGTCAATTGCAAGTTTCCAGTTTTCATTTCCTTTGAAGGTGTCTTTCAATTCCAGCTTGTAATAAAGGATATCATGTATGGGCATTGTGGCTAATTTCAAAAGAGTATTTCAAAGAGAATCTTATAGCCAAATTATAAGGCAAATCTGAGTTGCAAAGCTTTGTACTTGTATTCCTATCAAGCTATGAATAAAATGAGTATTTCCATTTCAAATCTCTGTGTCCAACATTTGGTTTTCTGCAATGGGTGCGTGCGTGTGTTTTGCTTGACTAATGGGTGCGTGCGTGTGTTTTTGCTTGACTAGTTGTTTTTGTGCAGGTACATGGCCTTGTGCAAGCGCAACTTAGGCTTGCACGGCATCACGCCTTAGCGAGGACGATCGATCTCGCAGGGATCCAAGCAAGACGGACGACCCTAGCGGGATCGGGGCATGACAAAGTGGTATCAGAGCACGGTTTTACGTCCTTGGCCTCTTGTAAATATCATTTTCAAAAAGTATATAAAGTACTTTGACGGCTTTCAAAAAGTGTCCCGATTTTGAGTTATGAAAACCAATGCCCCATACAATAAGTCTATAATATTTTATGAGACTGACAGAAGTTATACTGTTTTGTAGAGAAATGGCTCCTCCTCGTGCCTCTGGCTCGACCGATCCAGCAGAACGGATCATGAGAATGTTGGAGCTGCAAAGGCAGGATAGTGAGGAAAACAACCAAATACACCAGGCCCGAGCGGCTGCCCAACAAAAGCAGTTGGATGCCCTGACCCAGCTTGTCACGGCGCTTGCGGCAAATCGAGATGCCACCGCAGTGACGGAACAGACGGGAACGCCTGAGATCGAGCCCGTTGAGGGTGATGAGCCCCAGCCAGCGCAAAGGCACACTGTCTTTAGGCCAAAGGACTTCTTGGACACGAAACCTCCGGAATTTGAAGGCAGGACGTCACCCGACAAGGTGATGGACTGGATATATAAAATGGAGAGTCTGTTCGCGTTCATAGGAGTTCCAAGTAGCAAAAAGGTAGTCTGTGTCGTTATGCTCCTACGGCTGCGGGCGAAGGACTGGTGGAAGGCGAAGAAGCCGGCGCTGCTCGCAACGGCTAGGAATGGAAAGATCTCGTGGGCCTTGTTCAAGAAGGCATTTCTCGATCAATATCTGCCTCGAGCCATGAGCAAGAAGATGGAGGATGACTTCATCACACTGAAACAGGGGGATATGTCCGTGGAGGACTATGAATCTGAATTTGCTAAGTTGGCAAATTTTGCCGCTGCTTGGCTCCCCACGGAACAGACTCGCATAAATCGATTCGTGGAAGGTCTGAATTACGACATCCAGTTAAGTGTGCTGAATCGAGAATGCGAGTCCTATTCTCAAGCCTTTGAGGCGGCGCTCCAGGTGGAACAGTTCGAGCAGAAGAAAGCGTCCAACAAAGCGCAGAACAGTCGGAATCAGCCCGTCAAGAGATATCATGACGGAGAAAAAAAGACTGACGGGGAACAAAACAACAAGCCTGTATGCGGCTTCTGCGGTCGGCGAGGGCATGTCAAAGAAGACTGCCGCTATGTGAATGGCCAGAGTTGCAGTCACTGTGGCAAGAGTGGGCACGTCAAAGAGGACTGTCGTGCTGCTAACAACGCTTGTTTTCGTTGTGGCCAACAGGGCCATTCAGTCAAATATTGCCCAAAAAAGAATAGAACGGATCAGAATAAAGACGACACTGAAGAGCGTGGGCACCTGCCAGGCCCACCGCCCCTTCGAGACAATCCACAGAACCAGCCGCAGCGGATTAATGGACGCGTCTTCAATCTCTCCACGTTGCTTGACCCAGAATGCAACAATAGTGGAGGTGCGTTTTGTTTCTTAAGTTTTGAGGACAAAACTTTTTCTCGGTGGGTTATTATGTAGTGCCCCGCTCCTTGCGGTCCACTATGTAATACCTACGGCTTGCCGACTCAGTCATGAACTGAGTATTTGGTGAAACCTTTGCCGGTATCGATTGATCACGGATGAAATGCAATGAACCTTTCCAATTGATGGATTGGCTTCTATTGAAATGAATCCAAGAGTTTTGCTGAATATTTTCTCTTTGCTGCTTGGTTTTGATGAATGCGTTTTCGTGTTGGTTTTCGATGATTGGTTTTCATTGTTCGCTTTCATCGCATTTCACATTCATTTCGAATCTTGAGAGAAAGAGACGAAGTATGCTAATCAACTGTTGGTGCCATTGTAGGCCGCGTGAATCGTTCGTGAACGGCGCGTGAAGTCCCTCCTTCTCTCAACTAAGATTCATCTCGGTGAGTTGCTTCAACCGAACAGACATTGATCTGTACGCCTAAGAAAAATGATCTCTAGTCTACTCTGTTGCCTTGTCCCAATGATCAACGATACCACATCCACAAAAGATAAGAGAAGATAATTGAATTGAATCAAATGCAAGAATATGTGTTGCTACTCTATCTGCTCAATAAGAATGATCATCTGCTTGTCACTAGTCTGCTTGAAAATATAGACATGTACAGACGAACTTGTACATGTTGAGAAGAACCTGAAGGCACGAATCAAACGTGTCGTATACCTGTGCATAAGTCCAAGTGTGTCTCATCTGATAGAACGGCTAGAGCATGCATTTGGTCTCGGACAACTTGTATACAAGGAAATATTTGTCTCTCGGGTGGTATCTGGGGGCACCTGGAACCGCTCGGCCTAGGAGAGATTAGGGCCTCCATGTGAAAATGGGAGTCGATCTGAGTCCTTAGCGACGAGCTGAACCAAAGAGTCACAGCGGCTAATCATGGGGAAAACCCATGGACCAACATGTAGAATAGTCCACCTGCATGACCCGAATGACAACTTCAATATCTGCAAGAATGAATCATGAATTACTCATTATGCAAATTGTGCTAACGTGGTTTTGTGCAGGGATGACTGCCGACGAGGGCAAGTTGCTATGATATATTCTATCTGTCATGTTCTTATGAATTGTTAAAAAGAACCTAGACAAGTAGAAAGATCACTAGTAAATGTTAGCTCAACATATTGATTTAGTGCAGAGATTTGCGAGTTCGGCCAAAAGCCGCTCGCCAGTACATGATGTGTACTAACCCACGTTGTGGGCATCCTTTTCAGAAAGCAAAAGGAGACAGGGGGATTTCAAGTGAGGCACCAAAGCTCGTCTAGCCCAGTAGAGCTCGTGGATCGCCTCGAAGTTTACTTTCAGTCAATTGCAAGTTTCCAGTTTTTATTTCCTTTGAAGGTGTCTTTCAATTCCAGCTTGTAATAAAGGATATCATGTATGGGCATTATGGCTAATTTCAAAAGAGTATTTTAAAGAAAATCTTGTAGCCAAATTATAAGGCAAATCTGAGTTGCAAAGCTTTGTACTTGTATTCCTATCAAGCTATGAATAAAATGAGTATTTTCATTTCAAATCTCTGTGTCCAACATTTGGTTTTCTGCAATGGGTGCGTGCGTGTGTTTTGCTTAACTAATGGGTGCGTGCGTGTGTTTTTGCTTGACTAGTTGTTTTTGTGCAGGTACATGGCCTTGTGCAAGCACAACTTAGGCTTGCACGGCATCACGCCTTAGCGAGGACGATCGATCCCGCAGGGATCCAAGCAAGACGGACGACCCTAGCGGGATCGGGGCGTGACAGCAGCAGCCTGGCCGCATGAGCCTCATGGACGCATGGACCACATGAGCCGCATGGGCCGCATGAGCCGCATAAGCTGCATGGACCACATGAGCCGCATGAGCCGCATGGACCGTATGGACCACATGAGCCGCATGAATCACATGGGCCGCATGAGCCGCATGGACCGCATGAGCCGTATGGACCGCATGGCCGTATTAGCCGCATGAGACCGCATATGAGCCGCATGCCGCATAAGACCGCATGGTCGCATATGAGCCGCATGACTGCTGACGTGCTAAGTGCAAAGTGCGCCAACAAAATGCCACATTACGCCTCATGAGCCCATGAGTCCGAGTCCGAGTCCGAGTCCGAGTCGCTAATCCCCTTTGGGACTTAGCTCCAAATGGAATTAATCCAAGAGAATGACAAAAGCATTAATGCTTAATCCTTGGAGCCTTATTCTTACCTCCTAGTAAAATCACCCACATGGTTCCCTCCTTAGAGTCACCACTCTATGTGCATCTCTCAACAACACAACCAAGTATATATGTTGAGATAACTCATGGTGCATTTTCGATGTAGGACTAAAATTTTATAAGGCATGTTGAGAGCAAGCTCTCTCCATGTAAAGAAAGCACCAACAATCCCCCACATATCACAACATATATATGTGTCCAGGGTTGAGCGTTCCCCACAGTAACTGTCCATTTTGCATTAAGATAGATGTCGCTGACGACTTGAATCTTTCCACATGGGTTAAATAACAATGTGATACAAGAATGGACTACGCCTTGAATTCTGCACCACAATTGTAATTTTTCCCACTCACAAAGTGTAGTTACGTGTGCTTTTGGCTGCACATTAAAGGCCCTGTGCCAGCCTGGTTTCAGTGTATAATTTTGGGCGTCTACAAGTTTACCCTCAAGAGACGGCCTGATATCTCTTTCCATACACTATAGGTGAGTTCTTTATTAAAGAGATATGGCATGAAGCCTTGCGCTTCCTTGCGGTGCTACGCCGCTATGATATGGCCTGAAGCCGAGGCATTACCCCTACCTGGGAACCTCATCGTAGTATCATACTACTGTAGCATGAGGTCTCAGCCTCTTTGTAGTGCCAATCTACTCAGCATGAAGCCTAAGGCTTCCTTGCGGTGTTACGCCGCAACGACATGGCTTGCAAGGCCGAGGCTTTACCCCTACCTGGGTACCTCATCGTGGTGTCTTGCCAATGTAACATGGGGCCATCCTCCCATTTGTAGTGTTGACTACAACTCTTTAATTACGTCATACAGCATTAGGCTACCTGCCTATTTGCGGTGCTACGCCGCTATGACTTGGCTTGCAAAGCCGAGGCATTACCCCATGTAACTCCACCTCCATGTTTTGAGAAATACATTTGATTTTTTATGTTATTTTTATATTAATAATAGTTGATAATTAAGTTTCAAATAATAAGTTTTGATTTTAAAATATAAATATGGTGAATAATATTTTTGGAGGGAAATTAGTTGGGCAGAATTTATTCTTTTAAATTTTGAAATTAGTTATAACAAAGTTTTGCTTGTCCTTGTATTCTAATTTAAATTATAACTGTTTTTTTATTATAGAATTTTGTAAAAACGAAAAATCCGAGGACGTCCCTGCTAAATTGTCCAGAGCGGGAGGGCAGAGGTGCAAATTTTGCATTCTCTTATACTTAACAGAGAGAGAAACCATTTTCTCATCTCAACTTTTCTTTTCCAAATCCTTTTCCCCCAAAACCTCCGAACCCTAACCCTAAATCGAACTCGGCGGCGACTCGACTCCGGCGACCGACGGCCGCATCAGCCACCAGTCGACGTAGAGGCTGTGGAGACGTCCCAGCGACGATGACGACTACAGCTAGGCAGAGCCTTTGGCTAGCCCTTTCCGACGAGTTCGAGAGGCTGGTCTCGACATGCACGGTATGTTTCCCCGACAACGCGTTGACTCTCAGGCGGCGACCGTAGTCATCTAGTATGGTGAGTAATTCTTTTCTGTCCCTCTATTTTGTTTCAAATCGATCGATCGGATCGAAGAGGATGTGTGGATCAATTGTTTTGGTTCTTGATTGATCGGCCAGATCTGACGCGGATCAACTCGGCGAGGCCATCCTGTCCGGCGCTGAGCGACTAGTCGACGGTGAGGCGGATGATTCTCGAAACCTTGCGGCGACATCAGCGTGCTCATCTTCCACAACAACGGCGACGACGATGGTGATGGATACTACTCCGGCGACCTATCGGACGACGAGGCCACAGTGAGTTCGTCTCCATTCTCCTGTTTTAGTTTTGATCTGGATATTGGATGAGCATCAATTGATGGTTCTTATGTAATCATTAAATTGTTAGAGGGGATCACTACTGGGAATTCTGGATCGAGTGATGGTTGCTGAGTGATCGGACATAAGGGACGAGTCGATTCCTCAATCGCGTCTTCATCCAAGATTCGATACTTCGGTTCAGGTAATGATCTACTTTTGTATTGGAGACACTTATTTTGTGTTTTTTTAATTGTCGGATTTGAATCGGGGCAAGGAATACTTTACTGTTCGTGTTGTGTGTGTGTCTCAGAGTTGTCTCTGTCCAGCATAATTGTTTGTGCCTGTGACTAGTGTGTTCAGTGTTGCGTGTCCAGGTATCATTGTGTTCGTGTGCCTGTGCTGTTCGTGTCCAGATAAGGGTGTGTATCCATGACGTCGTCTGTATCAAGTATTGATTATGTCCAGAGATTGTGTCCGCTGATTCGTGTCCATTCGGGGAACGTCGAGTACAAGGGATCGACGAGGCCAGAGTAGCAGTTGACAAGCCTCGGGGATTTTAAATTGTTGTAGGAATTATTAATTTTGTTTTCACATTTTTATATGCAAATTCCTGTATATTCTTTCTTATGGATTTTTGTGGGATTTTAACTGTCCTATTTCTGTTTTGAGTACTGGCATGGGTCTTAGTTGAGCTGAGGAATTCAAATGAATGTCTGGTATTGGGTTCTCTAAAAATTGTGTGTCCAAAGCTCAATCGTGTCCAGAGTTTTGTTTGTGTCTAGCTGTGTGCGTGTCCGGGGATGACGGAGTAGCGGTGGCGGGATGTAGTAGTTTGAGTTGGATCTGAGATTTGTGTGGCAGTGGTGCAATTAGGACCTTGAATTTTTGTAACTTTGTATATATATGTATATGGGTGAGGACTGTATGGGCTTTACAGGGCTGTTGGTTTCGATTGTCTCTTGAAATTGGTTTTCCTTGAATGATCTGTTGATTCTTAGTTTGAATTTTTCTAAGCAGTTAGTGGGCCTCGATTGGTACTTTGGTTAAGTGCAGGTGTGTCACTGCTTTAATAGGATTTTGTTGATATGAAGTTTATTAGATTATGAGATGTGCTTGGGTGCTTGTTGAGATTGCTGATGGAGGGCTCAGCAACATTTTTATGGATTGGGCTAGTCAACTATTTTGAGTTTATATGCTCTTGAGTCAGCTACAGTAGATGATGTGTTCGAATTAGTATTTAGTAGCAGAGTGTAGTTAGTTGGGCCAATTGTTGGGCCATGCTTTTTCTTCTGCAGCCTGGAAGAAATATTGAGTATTTTGTTATGTTTTGAGTTGGGCCAGCTTGTGGAGAACCAATCCAGGAGAGTTTGAGTATGATAGTAGGATGTGGGGTGGATTATTGGCATAGTAGTTATCCTAAATCTTGTTAAATATTTCTTGGTAACTATAGTGTACTATTTTCGGGGTTAAATAATAGTTTTGTTAGCAACAATTTTGAATTACTAGCAGTCACTTTCTAACTATTATTACTTTATAAAAGAAGGAAAAATCAATTCTTGCTATTTAGTAAATGGAATATTTTGGCCATATATAATTTGGTGTTATTAGTAAGTTTATAAGATAGAAATAAATAATATACTAAAGATTAGTTAGCAAGAAGCATATTAATTAGTTGCCACTGTTTAGAGCTTACCCAACTTGTACTTATTCTAGGTGGACCCAGAGATTTCTACTTCTTTGTTATCGATCTTCCCAGAGCAAAGGCAAGTACTTTCTATGGTTTTGTGCATTTACATTCTTGTACTCATGCTTGTGACACGTCATGACACGATATCATGTACCCTGTACTCCTGTACTCCTGTTTTTGTACTTTCTTGTGTCGGGTGGGGAAATACACTAGCCATGTGACCAATCCCGGTTACTATATTCATGTGCCTAGCTTAGGCCTCGCATCGTGCACGCGGGTCCTAAGTCGTACCATTCATGTACTTTCATGTGCTTACCCCCAACCGGTCACATGAGCTAGTTGTATTTCAAACATAGTGCACTTGGTCGTGTCTTGTACTTCAGGTTCATGGTTACATTCATGTACTTTACCTTCCTGTACTTACATTTATGTACTTTATATTCAGGTACTTTCATGTTCTTTTCCTGTACTTTATAGTTCATGTTCCCCTGTACTCATTTTCATATCATGTTCTTGTTCATTACCTAGAACTGTACTTTGCTCCGCTCCTAACTGGATAAATTGCAGGTATACTTGCAGGATTTATCATTCTACCTTATGGGCCAGAGCCCGGGATCTTAGCTGAGCAGGATGGTCATGACTTAGCTTGAGGTTTCAGGTTTAGACTGTTAGCTTTACTTTTAGATATTGTCTTTAGAATTCATGTACATTTCATTCTCGATGATTCGTACATTTATATACATAGAATTATGGATTATGGTGATCATTCTGGGATACGTTTTTAGATGTTGTGATTATATACATTTCATGTTTATCTGGTTAGTTTTCCCTAGCTTGACACAGCTTACTTCGTCGTGTCTAACGACGAAGGCTGGGCGTGTCCGACTCGTGTCCGATTATTCGGGAGCGGGTCGTGACATATTTTTAGTGGTGGCCCATGCAGGTCTAGCCTAATGGTACCTAGGTCTTAGTGTACTATTGGGGGACTTGATTTACACTAGGGAAACTTGATCACAACATAGGAAAATCGGGAAATAAGGGTATATCAGGTATATCAGGTGTATCAGGTATTTTAATATTCTATAAACACTTGTTGTATGTAGGTCTAGGTTATTTTAACAGTTTTCTATTTTGCAGATAGTTCAAAAGCATGTGACACCAGAACTGTCAATTCACCTGCACTTGACGTTTCCGAGCTTCCACTACCTTCTATCACTCTACTATCCTCATGGGTAGTACGTAGTTGACGGAGACGTCTGAAGAGTCCCTTGACAACCAGAGGAAGCAGGCCACCCTTTCCAAGTCAGACTTGTGGATACACTCTCTGAGCCAGGAAGGACTTCTGATTTCCAGACTCTCAGGCACTTGGATTTTTCCGACACCGAGCGCATATCTTGCACCAAAGAGCAGATCGAGAACGTGGAGCCCCCACTGAAGATCAATATCCAAGTCTTTGAGGATCTGACTCCTCTGAAGATTGAAGTCACCAACCGGGAGATCCAGCTCGTAACATATACAACAAGATGGGAAGCTGAACCCCAGGAGAGACATAAAGACTTATGACAAAGACAACAACTAGCCTGGACCCGCAAAGCGTCGTAACACTCAGACAACACTTCTCCAGCCCAGCAGGAGATTCAGATTAAGCCGGCTATCATTTGTATTTTCTGCCGCAGCCTAGGACACCACTACGACGAATGCCACAAAAGACGGAGACTACGCTTGTACTGCGGATCACCTACTCACCAAGTCAAAGAACGGAGACTGTTGATCGTATTGCCCGAGAACAAGCACGAGGAGCACCAGGACCGCAGCAGAAGGACCCGCCTCTCCAAATTCAACAATCACATGAAGCACTACCGCAGGGATCAACCTATGTCAGGACAATTCAAGAAGTTGAAGTGATTCCAGTCCCGGAAAAACACTGAAGATAGACTGAAGACAGAATATTTCTTTTGCATGGTTGGAGAAAACCATGGATCATGATTCATAATCTAGTTTTTCCTTAGATTCCTCTTGCACCTAGATTGTTTTTTTTAGAAACTTCCTTGTTTCCTATTTAAGGATTGTTAGATTTTATTTCCTATTCTGGAACCTTGGTCGCTAATCGAGATGTATTTTGGAAGTTGCTTCCATTCTTGTTCGTAACTCTGCTCTTATTCGAGATCTTCTTCCTGCTCGATAACTTGTTTCCTATGGCGTCGTTTCCTAATTCAAGATTTGATTCTACTTGAATTTTGTTCCCCATTCAGACCCTGTTGATATTTAAGACTTTACTTCGGATTACATTCCTATTCAAACTTATGCCATTCAAAACCTTGTTTGAATCTTGCTTTTATTCGAGATTTCATTTGCAGATTTCGTTTTATATCTTGAAATTTTGACTCGTTCCCTTCTCATTCGTGAATTATTTTTGTTCTATTCACGATCTTGTTTGATCTTGCCTCGTATTTTGAGATTTCACTTGTTTCATATCCGCTATTTAATACCATGTTTTCATATTCATTTTTATGACTTTGTTGATACTTGTTTTTCTATTTTTTTTCTTTCACTGTGTATCTTATTGGAGAATTCATTTTCACTTCAAGTTTTGCTCGAGATTTCATTGTTATTAGAGATTTTATTGAAACTTGTTTCCAGTACGGGATTTTATTCTTATTTTGAAATTTGTCTCCTATCTAATACCTTGCCTCAGTTCATCCTTCGAGACTCTGTTATCCCTTCGGGATAATGTCCCATATATGGAATCTTGTTACCATTCTAGATATCAGTTGGAATTCCGTTATAATTTAAAACTTCACTCCCTGTCTGAAATTTTAAATCTTCCTGACTGCCCTTTTGTACTCACTGATCGGATCCCTTGTCATTTTTAGTACCTAATAAACTCATGTATTCTAACAGTCAGGTAACTTCACCATTTCCGTGACTTGGACTATTGAAATTCATTTTGAATTCCTTGAAACTCTTTTGAAATTCCTAGAGATAAAGTCGAGAGGCTATTCGATGACTACTATGGCATGACAGTTGCGCGCTGCAGCCATTAGCTGGATTATGGAGACCGAGGGTTCACTGCAGCCAGTAGCGCACTGGCGAGGTAGGAACTCTAAGTTGAAGTGATTTCAGACACCCATAGGTTTTCGAGTATTGACGAGACTTGTCATATTCTTCATATCTTGATCTCTTGGGTTGTTTCGTCAATGATTGTTGGAAAATAGATAAGATTGATAGAGTATTTGGAGACATATTGTTATTTGTGTCACGGAGCCGAAAGTCCACTGCAGTCAGATACATACTGGCGGGGTAGGAATTCTAAGCAAAGTGATTTCAGATACCAACATGTTCTTGGATATTCTGGAGACTATAATTCTTTTTCATATGATTATTGGTTTTCGAGAATCACAAATCCTTGCATGTTCACCCTGATTTGATACTGTACCTCCTGAGTATTTCGTACGTTCCTCAAATCAACCCTTGCTAATTACCTTCTAGTATTGTATCGTTAGATCATTGATTTCCTCAAATTATACATTGCCATATTTTGATTCCATACTTCGTTTTTGTCTTGTCTAAATTTTGATCTTAAATCATGTCTGTCTGACCATGATTTTCTTATATTGTGCTAGCCACCTGTGTTAAACTATCGATTTTTGATCGTACTTAATAGTTGTGTCTTCATGATTTTGCTCCTCTGAGTTGTAATTGAAATTCCTTCCACTTCGTGACTATTTGATCTTCGATCTTTGTCAAAGCGTGATATCCCAAACTTCTTGTGTATACTTGGACTCAAGGCTCAGAGCGTCATGGATCGACAAAAGTACTAAGCGAACAACAGCAGATGGTCACCGGAGTTCGTAGTTAAAAGCAGAGTGTTCCTAAAGAATCTCGCCGACCAGAGGCACCATTCGTTTGGCAGAGGCAGAAAGCTCAGTCCGAGATTCATCGGGCCTTTCGACGTGACGGCACACATTAGCGAGGTGGCATATCAACTAGCACTTCCAGCCAGCATGGAGGGAGTGCACGACGTTTTCCACGTGTTCCAGCTTCGATACTACATTCTGGACCCGAGCCATGTGGTGGACTTTTCGGAGCTAGAGGTGGGTCCGAGATTGACCTACGAGGAGCAGCCAGTGGAGAACTTTGATCGGAGGGAGAAGCGCTTGCGGAACCAGACTATTCCATTTGTCCGCGTCATATGGAGACACCACTCTCCCGGAGAGTCCACATGGGAACGTGAGGACGAGATGCGGGAGCGCTATCCCAGTTTGTTTGTGTGAGTGTACTGTGATATTGAGAATTTAAAATAAATGATTTGTGTTTGAACTTCCTTTGAGATTTTGCTTTGAGATCGTTTTGTTGTCTCTCGAATTTCGAGGACGAAATTATTTTAAGGGGGGGAGATTTGTAACTCCACCTCCCTGTTTTGAGAAATACATTTGATTTTTTATGTTTTTTATATTAATAATAGTTGATAATTAAGTTTCAAATAATAAGTTTTGATTTTAAAATATAAATATGGTGAATAATATTTTTGGAGGGAAATTAGTTGGGCAGAATTTATTCTTTTAAATTTTGAAATTAGTTATAACAAAGTTTTGGTGGTCCTTGTATTTTAATTTAAATTATAACTGTTTTTTTATTATAGAATTTTGTAAAAACGAAAAATCCGAGGACCTCCCTGCTAAATTGCCAGAGCGGGAGGGCTGAGGTGCAAATTTTGCATTCTCTTATACTTAACAGAGAGAGAAACCATTTTCTCATCTCAACTTTTCTTTTCTAAATCCTTTTCCCCCAAAACCTCCGAACCCTAACCCTAAATCCAACTCGGCGGCGACTCGACTCCGGCGACCGACGGCCGCATCAGCCACCAGTCGACGTAGAGGCTGTGGAGACGTCCCAGCGATGATGACGACTACAGCTAGGCAGAGCCTTTGGCTAGCCCTTTCCGACGAGTTCGAGAGGCTGGTCTCGACATGCACGGCATGTTTCCCCGACAATGTGTCGACTCTCAGGCGGCGACCGTAGTCATATAGTATGGTGAGTCATTCTTTTTCGTCCCTCTGTTTTGTTTCAAATCGACCGATCGGATCGAAGAGGATGTGTGGATCAATTGTTTTGGTTCTTGATTGATCGGCCAGATCTGACGCGGATCAACTCAGCGAGGCCATCCTGTCCGGCGCTGAGCGACTAGTCGACGGTGAGGCGGATGATTCTCGAAACCTTTCGGCGACATCAGTGTGCTCGTCTTCCACAACAACGGCGACGACGATGGTGATGGATACTACTCCGGCGACCTATCGGACGACGAGGCCACAGTGAGTTCGTCTCCATTCTCCTGTTTTAGTTTTGATCTGGATATTGGATGAGCATCAATTGATGGTTCTTATGTAATCATTGACTTGTTAGAGGGGATCACTACTGGGAATTCTGGATCGAGTGATGGTTGCTGAGTAATCGGACATAAGGGACGAGTCGATTCCTCAATCGCGTCTTCATCCAAGATTCGATACTTCGGTTCAGGTAATGATCTACTTTTGTATTGGAGACACTTATTTTGTGTTTTTTTAATTGTCGAATTTGAATCGGGGCAAGGAATACTTTACTGTTCGTGTTGTGTATGTGTCTCAGAGTTGTCTCTGTCCAGCATAATTGCTTGTGCCTGTGACTAGTGTGTTCAGTGTTGCGTGTCCAGGTATCATTGTGTTCGTGTGCCTGTGCTATTCGTGTCCAGATAAGGGTGTGTATCCATGACGTCGTCTGTATCAAGTATTGATCATGTCCAGAGATTGTGTCCGCTGATTCGTGTCCATTCGGGGAACGTCGAGTACAAGGGATCGACGAGGCCAGAGTAGCAGTTGACAAGCCTCGGGGATTTTAAATTGTTGTAGGAATTATTAATTTTGGTTTCACATTTTTATATGTAAATTCCTGTATATTCTTTCTTATGGATTTTTGTGGGATTTTAACTGTCATGTTTCTGTTTTGAGTACTGGCATGGGTCTTAGTTGAACTGAGGAATTCAAATGAATGTCTGGTATTGGGTTCTCTAAAAATTGTGTGTCCAGAGCTCAATCGTGTCTAGAGTTTTGTTTGTGTCTAGCCGTGTGCGTGTCCGGGGATGATGGAGTAGCGGTGGCGGGATGTAGTAGTTTGAGTTGGATCTGAGATTTGTGTGGCAGTGGTGCAATTAGGACCTTGAATTTTTGTAACTTTGTATATATATGTATATAGGTGAGGACTGTATGGGCTTTACAGGGCTGTTGGTTTCGATTGTCTCTTGAAATTGGTTTTCCTTGAATGATCTGTTGATTCTTAGTTTGAATTTTTCTAAGCAGTTAGTGGGCCTTGATTGGTACTTTGGTTAAGTGCAGGTGTGTCACTGCTTTAATAGGATTTTGTTGATATGAAGTTTATTAGATTATGAGATGTGCTTGGGTGCTTGTTGAGATTGCTGATGGAGGGCTCAGCAGCATTTTTATGGACTGGGCTAGTCAACTATTTTGAGTTTATATGCTCTTGAGTCAGCTACAGTAGATGATGTGTTCGAATTAGTATTTAGTAGCAGAGTGTAGTTAGTTGGGCCAATTGTTGGGCCATGCTTTTTCTTCTGCAGCCTGGAAGAAATATTGAGTATTTTGTTATGTTTTGAGTTGGGCCAGCTTGTGGAGAACCAATCCAGGAGAGTTTGAGTATGATAGTAGGATGTGGGGTGGATTATTGGCATAGTAGTTATCCTAAATTTTGTTAAATATTTCTTGGTAACTATAGTGTACTATTTTCGGGGTTAAATAATAGTTTTGTTAGCAACAATTTTGAATTACTAGCAGTCACTTTCTAACTATTATTACTTTATAAAAGAAGGAAAAATCAATTCTTGCTATTTAGTAAATGGAATATTTTGGCCATATATAATTTGGTGTTATTAGTAAGTTTATAAGATAGAAATAAATAATATACTAAAGATTAGTTAGCAAGAAGCATATTAATTAGTTGCCACTGTTTAGAGCTTACCCAACTTGTACTTATTCTAGGTGGACCCAGAGATTTCTACTTCTTTGTTATCGATCTTCCCAGAGCAAAGGCAAGTACTTTTCTATGGTTTTGTGCATTTATATTCTTGTACTCATGCTTGTGACACGTCATGACACGATATCATGTACCCTGTACTCCTGTACTCCTGTTCTTGTACTTTCTTGTGTCGGGTGGGGAAATACACTAGCCATGTGACCAATCCCGGTTACTATATTCATGTGCCTAGCTTAGGCCTCGCATCGTGCACGCGGGTCCTAAGTCGTACCATTCATGTACTTTCATGTGCTTTCATGTGCTTACCCCCAGCCGGTCACGTGAGCTAGTTGTATTTCAAACATAGTACACTTGGTCGTGTCTTGTACTTCAGGTTCATGGTTACATTCATGTACTTTACATTCATGTACTTTACCTTCCTGTACTTACATTCATGTACTTTATATTCAGGTACTTTCATGTTCTTTTTCTGTACTTTATAGTTCATGTTCCCCTGTACTCATTTTCATATCATGTTCTTGTTCATTACCTAGAACTGTACTTTGCTCCGCTCCTGACTGGATAAGTTGCAGGTATACTTGCAGGATTTATCATTCTACCTTATGGGCCAGAGCCCGGGATCTTAGCTGAGCAGGATGGTCATGACTTAGCTTGAGATTTCAGGTTTAGACTGTTAGCTTTACTTTTAGATATTGTCTTTAGAATTCATGTACATTTCATTCTCGTTGATTCGTACATTTATATACATAGAATTGTGGATTATGGTGATCATTCTGGGATATGTTTTTAGATGCTGTGATTATATACATTTCATGTTTATCTGGTTAGTTTTTCCTAGCTTGATACAGCTTACTTCGTCGTGTCTAACGACGAAGGCTGGGCGTGTCCGACTCGTGTCCGATTATTCGGGAGCGGGTCGTGACACCCCAGACCTGGGAACCTCATGGTGGAGTCATCCCACTGTAGCATGGAGTTTCACTCCTTGTAGTGCTGCTCTACCGTGCTTCCTGTAAAGCACACCAGGCATTCACTCTGCCTTAGAACTTATTAAGGCGTTTAAGCCAACCTTCCACAGGATCTGTTTTTTCCACAGAAAATACATAGTAGACAACAGTGGTTATGGGTCTGTATCCCTTCCATGTTCCAGAGAACAAGTACCCACTGTTACCTGATAGTTTTCCAATCAGTGATCCTCCTTTGAACCAAAATTTAGATGCCTAGTAGATTTCTCTTTGAACTAATAGTATAAAACTTTATGGTAGGATTACAAAGACACACTATCAGAATGCCTTCAAGCCCATTTTACAAGCTGTGTCATCGACCAACTGGCGCTTGAGGCCCTTTGTGAACGGATCTGCTAGGTTCTCCTGACTCCGAACATCAACTACTGCAATTATACCTCTTTTGATAAGATCGTGTACTGTCCTGTGTTTCAACCATATAGTCCTCTTCTTTCCGTTGAAGAGGTCATTTGATGCCACCGCCGCAGTCGCCTGGTTGTCACAGTATATCGGTATCGTCGGTATCTGAGCCCCAACCACTGGAAGATCATACATGAGCTCCCGAAGCCATTCTGCTTCATCTGCTGCAGTTTCAAGTGCATAGAATTCAGATTCCATGGAGGAACGAGAGAGTATAGTCTGCTTCTTCGACTTCCACGATATAGCAGCTCCACCCAAGGAAAAGACATATCCACCTGTGGATCTCTCGCTTTCCACCTCTGAACACCAGCTAGCATCACTGAAGCCTTCCACTACTGTCGAATACCCGTTGTAGTGCAGTGCATATGTCTGAGTCTTCTTGAGATATCTCATCACCCGCTTCACAGCTTTCCAGTGCTCAACCCCTGGGTTGCTTGTGAACCGACTCAGCATTCCCACGACGAAAGATATGTCAGGCCTTGTGGCAGTGGTTGCATACATTAAGCTTCCGACAACGCTGGAATACTCCAGCTGCCTGACGCTTTTCCTCAAGTTTGGCTTCAGCTTCTGATCACACCTGTATGGCATATCGATCCCTGGAAGATCCTTATACCCATAGCGTGTGAGCATCTTCTCAATGTATTGAGATTGTGACAGCGCTACTCCAGTGTCTGTCCGGGTGATCTTTATGCCTAAGATGACATCTGCATCCCCCAAGTCCTTCATACTGAACTTGGTTGAGAGGAACTTCTTTGTCTCTGTGACACAGCCTATGTCCATGCCTAGGATTAGCATGTCGTCCACGTACAGACAAACGATGACTCCTCTTCCATCAGCGAACTTTGTGTAAACACATTTGTCCGTCTCGCTGACTCTGTAGCCGTTTGACCTAATAACTTTGTCAAACTTCTCATGCCACATCTTGGGAGCTTGCTTCAAACCATACAGTGATTTCATAAACTTGCAGACTTTGTCTTCAAGACCTTTGATGACACATCCATCTGGCTGTTGCATGTAAATCTCTTCGGTCAGCTCCCCATTCAGGAATGCTGTCTTTACATCCATCTGATGTATCACCAACTTATGTATAGCTGCTAGAGCTATTAACATCCTGATAGTGGTCATCCGAGCTACTGGAGCGTACGTGTCAAAGTAGTCTATCCCCTGTTTCTGAGAAAATCCCTTAGCTACCAGCCTGGCCTTGAACTTGTCAATAGTTCCATCTGCCTTCATCTTCTTCTTGAAGATCCATTTACATCCGTTGGGCTTTTCTCCTTCAAGTAGATCTACCAACACCCATGTGTTATTGGAGGTGATAGAGTCAAACTCGTCATTCACTGCCTCCTTCCAGAAGATAGCATCTCTGGTCTTTATCGCCTCATCATAGGTAAGCGGATCTGCTTCCACATGAAAGGTGACAAAGTCATCTCCGAAGTCTTTCGGTCTCCTCGCTCGCTTAATTGACGGCTCTGCGAGTTCTGGTACAAGAGTTGTTTTATCAACAACAGCTTCTTCTTGGACTACTGGCCCATATGAGATTTCAGTCTCATTTGCACCTACATCATTTTCTGGAATGTCCGAAAGAACAATGTTTTTGTCTTTTGCAAACTTGTCTTCAAAGTATTCAGCATTGCGAGATTCGATGATATGATTTGACTCAATATCAAGAAATCTTCTAGCATCACTCTTCTCGGCATACCCCAAGAAGATCGCCTTCGTAGTCCTTGTCCCCAGCTTCTGAATCTTCAGATCTGAGAGCTTCACATACGCCAGACACCCCCACACTCGAATGATATTCAAGTTTGGTCTGACTTTGAACCAGAGTTCATGAGGAGTTACGTCCGAAGTTGCATATGGCACTCTATTCAGAATGAAAGTGGCCGTTAATGCAGCTTCTCCCCAGTAGCATTTTGGAAGACCTGCAGTGAGCAGCATAGAATTCATCATTTCTGTTAATGTCCGGTTCTTCCTCTCTGCTACTCCGTTGGATTGAGGAGAATATGGAGCAGTAGTCTCGCATATAATTCCATGTTCTTTGCAGAACGATGCAAATTCATGAGACCTGTACTCCCCACCTCGATCACTTCTTAACCTCTTGAGTTGTTGTCCAGTCTGCCGTTCAGCTTCGGCCCTGAACTCTCTGAACTTCTCGAAAGCTTCATCTTTAGACTTGAGCAGGTAGACGAACGCGTATTTTGAGAAGTCGTCGATGAAGGTTATGAAATACTTCATCCCGGCCTTCGTGGAGAAATGTTTGAAGTCACAGATATCGGAGTGCACCAACTCCAGAAGATCTGTGCTTCGATTGACCCGATGAAAGGGTTTCCTTGTGATCTTCGTCTGAGCACACACTTCACACTTCTCCACCTTACCCCCATATTTGGAGATAAGTCCTAGACTAGATATTTTGTTAATTCTTTTACAATGAACATGTCCTAGTCTATTATGCCACAACTCAAGAGAATAATCAGAAAATACAACTGCATTAATGTCATCAAACTGGTTGACAAGCTGAATTTTAAATATTCCTTCGGTTTGATAAGCCTTCCCGAAGTATGTTCCTTTCTTGGACATCACCATCTGACCAGCATTGATGTCTATCCTCAAGCCTGCGTTGCAGGGCAGGCTCCCAGAGATCAGGTTCTTGGCAATCGTCGGAACATGCTTCACACCTTGAAGTGTCAGAGTATTCCCAGAAGTGAGTTTTAGTTCCACGGTCCCGATCCCCAGAACTTCAGCTTGGGCTTGGTTCGCCATGACAACCTTCTCAGATATCGGCTGGTACGTGACGAACCATTCCTTGCCAGAACAGACATGGCAAGTCGCACCAGTGTCTATCCACCAGTCAGAGTCAACCCCCACAGTTGTGACCTGTGCGATCATAGCAACAATGTTAGAAACCAATGAAACCTTATTAGGCTCACCTTTCTCTGATTGTTTAGGCTTGGATCTGCATTCACTCTTGTAGTGGCCTTTCTTGCCACAATTGTAACAAGTCACGTGGGACTTAGTCTTCTGTTGCTTGAATGAAGGACCCTTCACTTTTAGATTAGTGAAGTCCTTCTTCTTAGGATGAGAAGCCACCTGCTTCCCCTTGGGATCTCTCGTCTGTACTAGATTGGCATTAGCCAACTGTTTGGACAGAGTGTCCACCTTTTGTTGGGAACGCATCACGTCCTCAACATGGATCTCTTGAAGTAGATCTCCCAAGCTAATGTCTATGTTCTTTCTGTGCATCCTTGCATAGAAGGTACTCCATCTAGCAGAAAGTTTTGAGATGATCCCTCCGACGACAAACTTGTCGGGAAGGGGCATCTCTTCGTCTTCCAGTTTCTGACGCAGCTTCAGAAATTCCTTCACCTGTGGCAACATGGACTTTTCGTCCTCAAAGAGTAATTTGTGATATTTTTCAACCACAAACATTTTGCTCCTGTTCCTGTCTTCTTCACACAGTTTTTCCACAGACTCCCATATGTCTCTGGCAAGTTCCTTCTTCGAGTAGGATTCTGCCAGGGAGTCCTCCATAGCATTCAGGATGAGAAGCCTGCAGATGTTATTTTCCCTTCTCCATTTGGCCTGGAGTTTGGTAGCCGCATTGATTGCGGCAGTAGATCCAGTGTCTGGAACAGAGGGTTCTTCCTCCAACAGAACATGAACAACATCTTTTAGTTGAAGAGTTAGATAAATCTTTCTCTTCCGGACTTGATTATGCTCTCCATCGAACTTTTCCAACTTACAGTAGTCCGAATGGACGAGAGAAGCATTAATGTTTTCCATCTATAAGGATCTTGCTTTGAGATTGTTAATCCCGGGGCTTGATCAAAGATGATAAAACAGATGCAACAGAGATCTACGATGATATAAAAACCAAATAGCCCGATTACAATATGGAGGAGGAAAAGAGAAAAGAAAAGATCTCTCGTTCTTCCTTGCAAACGTGTTGCAATTGGGACAGAACGAGGTACAATAATCTAGAGAAAGATTAGACGAAGAAGAAATGCTGGGGTGTCAAAACGCCGTTGCTCAAAGCAAGATTCACCCCACACGAATTGCTTCCAGGAACCAGCAAGTTGAAGAACTTGTGGAACGCTCGAAGTCACCTCTGTTCTGACTCCTCGGCTGAACTTGCAATGGCGGCAGCAGCTCTCTCTCTCTCTCTTTCTCCTTTTCTGACTTATATTTTCGTAGTAGGCACAAAGGAGGCCAGAAGAGAGTATATATAGAGAGAGGGTGGAAACCCTAGCCGCCTCTTCAGTTATGGAAAGATTGAATCAAACCCCGGCAGCAGCTCTCTCTCTCTCTCTCTTTCTCCTTTTCTGACTTATATTTTCGTAGTAGGCACAAAGGAGGCCAGAAGAGAGTATAAATAGAGAGAGGGTGGAAACCCTAGCCGCCTCTTCAGTTATGGAAAGATTGAATCAAATTCCAAAAGGATAGCAACGAGATTAATTTAAATCCCACAAAGATAGCAACGAAATTAATTCAAATCCAGCAAATAGTGGATCTGAATTAATCGCATTGAATCAGTCTTTCCATAACTGACTTGTAGTCTGGACAGTCAGCGGAGCCCTCCATGCGACAGCAGCAGCAACCTGGCCGCATGAGCCTTATGGCCGCATAGGCCGCAACAAAATACCACATTACGCCTCATGAGCCCATGAGCCCGAGCCCGAGTCCGAGTCCGAGTCCGAGTCCGAGTCGCTTAGCTCCAAATGGAATTAATCCAAGAGAATGACAAAAGCATTAATGCTTAATCCTTGGAGCCTTATTCTTACCTCCTAGTAAAATCACCCACATGGTTCCCTCCTTAGGGTCACCACCCCATGTGCATCTCTCAACAACACAACCAAGTATATATGTTGAGATAACTCATGGTGCATTTCTAATGTGGAACTAAAATTTTATAAGGCATGTTGAGAGCAAGCTCTCTCCATGTAAAAAAAGCATCAACAAGATAAAAGTAAAACTACATAGATTAATAAAGCCAAAATGTCTTACTTACATATTGTATGTTTAATATAACTTTACTAAACAAACTACCATGCTAAAAAAATGTCCGAAAGTTGTAAAAATAATTTGAGCAACAATCTTCTCCTTATTTCTTGCTTCTTCATAGCTATTCCCTTTTACTATCGCTTCAAGTTTTGTGACCTCTCATTGTTGGGATGGCCGTCGGGTCTGCAAAGTCGAAAGATCACAAAAACATTTAGTAGACAAGAAAATTAAGAAGAAGAAAAAGGTTAACAAACATAAGTAATACTTATCGAAATCTAAGATTAACAAGTATAAGTAATAACAAAATGTCTTGATCAATACATCATCAAAGAAGAAATTGCTTAAGAATTTCATTGCATGAGTTGTTGATACTCAAACTGTTGGAATAATTTATTTCAAGTGGTTAGCAAAACAAATGAACTACACATTACCCCAACACACAGACGCATGACACAACCACAACAAAATGTTGAGTTTCCTAGTTGCAGTGACAACCATATCTAATAACTATTCAAAACTATGTGATACAGATCGTGTCAAGGTAGAGATAGAAAATTGAACACAAACTTTAAGTTCCAAACAGTGTTATTGGCAACTATTCGATAACTTAATCTGATTAGTCGGGTGGACGATTAAGCAGAATTTAAAGTGTTTTCGTTATTGCACTTAATCGGTCATGTAATCAATAAACTCATAAATAACATGGAGGGAGCAAGTAATAAACCCTCTTAATATAGCACATCATATGACAGATCACTCCAAAGTTCAAACTGATACCTTTAGAATGTATAGAGAGAATAAGATAAAGTAATAAGTAGTCAATTGTGTTATAAACTAGAGAGAGCAACAAAAGAAAATTGAGAAGAAAGTTGTGTATCATTTCATTCATCCAATATGGCCTTATATAGGTTTACAATGGATTGCCAAAGGTCATGAGTTACGAAATCAAAGGGCATGAGTTATATAAGTTATGAAACCAAAGGGCATGAGTTACATAAGTTATGGATGACTAAGAGTCATGGGACATCCATATTTACAACACTCCCCCCTTGATGTCCGATGTAATATGGGATATGTCTCGTTAAAACCTTGCCAAGAAAAATCCAATGGGATAAAAAATTGGACGAAGGAAAAAAGAGTACATATTACACAAAATGTGTAAGCGTGATAAACTGCCTCGTTAAAACCTTGCCAAGAAAAATCCAATGGGATAAAAACTTGGTCGAAGAAAAAAGAGTACAGTTTGAGAAATAGCGATCGCGCTCCCCCTGATGCTGGCAAGAGATCCTTTAGCTGACGCATCCCAATATTCTGAATCATCTTTCTGAATGTTGTGGTTGGTAATACTTTAGTGAATAAATATGCAAAATTCTTGCTTGATTGTATCTGCCGAACATCAATGTCACCATTCTTCTGTAGCTCGTGAGTGTAAAAAATTTAGATGATATATGCTTCGTTCTGTCGCTTTTGATGTAGCCATTCCTGATTTATGCAATACAAGCAGCATTGTCTTCATACAAAATTGTCCCAGTATTCTTTGTTGAAGATAACCCACATGATTCTCAGATATGCTGAGTCATCGTTCTTAACCAGATGCACTCTCGACTTGCTTCATACAAGGCCAGAATTTCTGAGTGATTAGAAGAAGTTGCTACTAATGTTTGTTTCACTGAGCGCCATGATATTGCAGCACCACCACAAGTAAACACATATCCACTCTGAGATCTTCCTTTATGTGGGTCAGATAGGTAACCAGCATCAGTATAACCCACAACTTGTGATTCTAAATTTTTTGAGTAAAATAAGCCCATATTGGTTGTTCCACGAAGATAACGTAATATATGTTTAACACCATTCCAATGTCGTTTTGTTGGTGCTGAGCTATATCTTGCCAGTAAGTGTACTGAGAATGCTATATCAGGTCTTGTACAATTTGCAAGATACATCAAAGCTCCAATAGCACTAAGATATGGTACTTCCGGACCTAATAATTCTTCATTATTCTCTCGAGGACGGAATGGATCTTTCTTTACATCTAAAGATCGAATAATCATGGGGCTACTCAGTGGATGAGATTTATCCATATAAAATCTTTTCAAGATTTTTTCTACATAGGTAGATTGATGGATAAAAATTCCATTTGATAAATGTTCGATCTGTAGGCCGAGACAAAATTTTGTCTTTCCGAGATTTTTCATCTCAAATTCTTTCATTAGATAATTAGCAGTTTCTGTGAGCTCTTCGGAAGTTCCGACAAGATTTAAGTCATCAACATAAACTGCAATAATTGAGAATCCATTTTTAGATCTCTTGATGAAGACACATGGGCAAATTGGATTGTTTATATATCCTTCTCTAACAAGGTACTCGCTAAGGCGATTATACCACATTCTTCCAGATTGTTTTAATCCGTATAGGGATCGTTGTAATTTGATTGAGTATAACCCATGAGATCTTTGGTTATTTGCTTCAATCAATTTGAATCCTTCTGGGATCTTCATATAAATGTCATTATCCAATGACCCATACAAATATGCGGTAACAACATCCATAACACTACCAAAATAAGTCGTTTTAACGACGCCCAAAGACGTCGCTAAAACGATAAATTACGTCGCTAACAATATTTACCGACGTAATTACCGACGTTTTGGACTTGTCGTGGAAACGTAAGTCACTGATCTTTAAAATATCGCCGAACGTCGCAAATACCGACGTTCACCGACGTATTATTACGTCGGTATATCCTGGGATATTACCGACGTCTACCGTCGTTTCGTCGGTGGATTAGCGACGTGTTGAAAGTCGCTACACGTCTGTAAAATCCTGGGATTATTACCGACGTCTACCGTCATTTCGTCGGCGGATTAACGACGTGCTGAAAGTCGCTATACGTCGGTAAAATTCTGGGATTATTACCGACGTTCACCGACGGTCTCCGACATATAAGGACGTCGGTAAACGTCGGTACCCTGGAAAATTTTGCAGAGTTACCGACGTTTACCGACATACGTTTGCGTCGGTAAAAGTCGATAAACGTCGGTAAATCTGCAAAAAAAATAAAATACAGAATGTCCTTTTCTCCCTACAGTTTAAAAAGATAACCATAAAGTATAACAGATATCCAAGTCACAAAAAATAACAAGTCTACACATAACCATGTCCAAATAACCAAGTCTACACACGACCATGTCCAAATAACCAAAGTCTACACACAACCTTTTCTCCCTACAGAATGTCCTTTTCTTCCCGATGTTGCAGTTTAAAAATAAAATACAGAATGTCCAAATAACCAAGTCTACACCAAATAACAAACTCTACAACCAAATAACCAAAGTCTACACACAACCAACAAATAGAATAGGATCCAAACATCCAAGTCTACACAACCAACAAATATCCAAGTCACAACAAAGGATGAAACAAACACAAACAAACAGTCCTAACTAGGACTAATAGGGACCTGGTGCAGGAGGGGCACCGCCGCGACGAAGGGATAAGAACAACTCATACTCCTCAAGTGAAATCGATACCGATGGAGCAGGCAGTGACGTCGATGGAGTCGGTGTCGATGAAGAAGGCGGTGGAGGCGGCGGAGTCGACGACGATGAAGGCGCACCCGGAGGACCAGCACGCTCCAATATTGTAAGTCGCTGGTTGTTTGAATCCATAGTAGATAACAGTTTATCACTGCTCTGGACCATCGAATCCGTCACCAATCTCAGCCTATCGGTCATGGTCACCTGTGCTGTCTGCAGCTCCGTCACCGTGCGCTCTAATCCTCCAACGCTGCGCTCTGTCCTCTCAGTCGTCTCCATGAGCTCCATAATGCCGTGGTCGAGCGCATCCAATCGTGCTAGCAGCACAGAATCGTCCGTAGGGTGCTGAGACTGCTCCTCGATCCGTTGTAGCAGGTCATCACGGAGAGACTCCATCATCTGGTGGACTCGGACAGACTCCTGGGACGGCTGTGGACCATACACACTAGCAGGAGATGCCCTAGAGCACTGGGTCGCAACTAGGGTGCCATAGGATCCCGTACCGTAGTACGTACCCCTACGGAGTCCACCAGCGACGGTCATCCACAGCTCGTCCGCCGACGGAGCTTGAGTGGGCTGCGAGAAAGTACCGGCCTCTCCTGCATTAGTTGCACTAGCAGCCGCCCGTTCCCGCAGCCTCTGATTCTCGGCCTAGAAAGTATGGATAGTACTCTATAATTTCTAATTTCTAATTAATGTACTTATTATTACTAACTACATGAATATTTATTTGCATCATATTTACTAAGTTATATTAAAATTGACACGAAGTATTAAATTAAGATAACGTATTGTAATACTTACATAGGTCTGCTCGGCCCTCTCGTCAATAAGGTCTTCGCCCTTTCGATGGTTGGCCAGGAAGAAGGTCACCATGTCGGCATTACCGACCTTCCTTATTTGTAATTAAATATATTATCTTATTAATAATTTATCGGATTTGTATTAAAATAATATTTCTAAAAGAGAGACATACCAGACGACAGAAATGTTCCGTCATCGGAATCGACCCACTGCACCACTTCGAGGCATGTTGCCTAGCCGCCTTGGCCTTCTCCGACTTCTCCTTGTACCTTGGCTCGTCGAATCGAGCCTTCATCGCATTCCACTGATCAGGGGTGATCCAACCTTGGATCGGCTTTCTGATACGATCACGATCCTTCTGATCATTAATAGCGTCGTGGATCAGCTTGGCAGCGACGGCAGGAAACATCCCCTCGATAAGCTCGGTCCGGTGCGGTGGATAGAAAAACATATCCTAGAAGAGCGCAAACCAAATATTTATCAGTTATATATAATATGAATTAATTATATGATTCATATTAAAAGAAAATCTATTTTAACCTTGAAGCGCGTAAACCAGTAGTTCTTCCTTTCGTCTGGAGCATCAGAGTAGTTAATCTAGGGACCACCATAATTATGCCTCAGCATGTGGCCTAGGCGTCTCTGTACCTCTGGGGGACGATATCTATACAGATATATTATATTCATAAAAAAAGTTAATTTATGATAAAAACAGAAGAAAATAATTATAAACCAAAATACCTACTTTGTACCGTCGGCCCAGATCTCCATCCTCCTCTCCTTCGGAGGTGTGCACGCATCATCTGCATGATGCTGGTCGGCCGTCGGTGCAGCCTCCGCCATCTGCTCATCCGTCTCCATCGTCATATCTGCAGCAGGAACGCTAGATGGGCGAGCACTCTCAACAGGCCTGGAACTACTCGTCCCAGGAGATATGCCACGTGACATCGTCCCAGCAGGCCCAGCTACTGTCCGATATGGAGGAGTAATCGGCGACGAGGATCCAGAGCCGGTACCAGTAGGAGGTACCGAAGGAAAACCCCGTCCTCTAGCAGTACCTGTAGGAAGTACCGGAGGATCATGACCTCGTCGTCCCCCTTTTCGGAACGATCCACGACGACCTGCCATACCTGATAACAGCATATGATAATACAACAAATAATAGAGACTAAAAATATGAAAGTACAACAAATAATAGAGACTAGAAATATAAAAGTACAACAAAGACAAAATAATAACCAAGACAACATATGATGATACATTCTACAATAAACATCTAAGTCCAGATAATATATTCTAGAAGAAACATCTAAGTTCAGATAAGTATATCTCTCTCAATCATCTTAAGAATAATCATCTTGTTCGTCTTCCTCGACCTCATCTTCCTCTTCCTCCTCATCTTCACTTTCATCTTCGCCTTCGTCGGCTTCGTCTTCCTCTTCGGATAATTCTACATCTTCTACATTATGTGTCGTGTAATGCGTAACTTTCGTGGAGTCCACATCGACAATATTGGTTACAAGAGGTAGCTCGTCCTCCTGGTAAGCTTTTTCGTCAACATCAAAAGTATCTCTAGCTTTAGTCTTACATACTGCCCACCAGTCAGACTTCGTTGCTCCCCGTCTCGGATAAGCTGTGAAGTACACGAGCTGAGCCTGAGTTGCTAGGACAAACGGTTCGTAGCCTTGATATCTACGCTTGTAGTTTATATCCACAAGACCATGCTTGTCAATTTTCCAACCTTGATTTTCAATCGGATCGAACCATTCACACTTGAACAACACGATCTTTGCAGGTTCTCTGCCATTATTATATAACAACTCCACAATCTCTTGCAAGATGTCAAAGAAATCATTTTCTTGATCGACGTCTTTGTAGTTCGAAGACTTGATACACAAACAACTGTTTTTCATGGAATCAAGATCCAGAAAGCTGTCTCTGATCGGAGCATTTGTCGACTTGAACCGAAAGCCATTGACACAGTAACTTGGCCATATTTTAACAAAAGTAATTGGTCCCTTGGCAAGAGTTCTAATTAATTCAATCTCGGGTGAAATTAGACGATCGACCTGAATATCAAAGAAGAGATAATAAGTTATTTATTGTGCAGTTGCATTAGAAGAGGCCAGTAATTACCGAGCTACTTACATATTCGCTCAAACAAAAAGGAAAATGACATCTCATTTCTTGTTCTAATGCTTCGTCTGTTAGGTAGGGTCTAACCAGCCTCAACTCATCATTATATGTGCTGGAAAACAACGAAGCAACCGCCGATTAGTATAATAATATTAGCTTATACAATTACATTGAGATGACGTAAACTCATCATCCTGAGTTACTTACCCCTCTAGCTTCTCCACTTCATCGTCGTCGCAATTGAGTAATACATACAACTGAGCAGCCCTTAGCTCTTCGTCATTCAAATATCTCTTCTTTATTTTCCCCGAAGGCTTTTCGGACGCATTGAATACTTTCAGTATTCCATCATTAAATTCTTGATATCCGTCGTCGTTTCTCGGAGCCCTCGTTCTATTTGTAGCAACATGAGGTTTGAAATAGGAGGAGCAGAAATTTATAATCTCCTCGAGAATATAGGCTTCACAAATAGAACCCTCGACCCGAGCCTTATTTTTCACCTTTCTTTTTAGGTGATTCAAATGTCGCTCGAACGGGTACATCCATTGATATTCGACGGGTCCACCAACACGTGCCTCGTAGGAAAGATGAATCAAAAAATGCTCCATAGAGTCGAAGAATCCAGGAGGGAACACCCTCTCTAGCTTGTACAGTGTTACCGTAATGTCCTTCTCTTACTTTTCTAGACGATCAACGAGCAATTTCTTAGAACAAAGGTCCCTGAAGAATATGCTAAGCTCCGTCAATGGATCATAAACTGCCTGCGGTAAGAATTCCCGAAATACAATCGGAATTAACCGCTCCATGAATACGTGACAATCATGGCTCTTCATACCTGTCAGTTTGTTCTCCTTGAGGTCAACACATCTTCTCAAGTTCGAAATATACCCATCTGGAAATTTCAGACCTTGAATCCACCTACAAAGCCTCACTTTATCCTCCTTCTCCAGTGAGAAAATTGCCTTAGGCTGCTTCAACTTTCCATTTCCGTCCTCTATCAAATGCAATGCAGGACGTCTACATATTTCTTCCAAGTCCAATCAAGCCTTTGGATTGTCTTTCGTCTTCCCCTTTACGTCCATTACAGTATTAATTATATTGTCAAACACATTCTTCTCGATATGTATGACATCAAGATTATGTCTAATCAGATTGGTGCTCCAATATGGAAGATCCCAGAATATACTCCTCTTTGTCCAGTTATGAGTGCGACCAAATCCGTCACACTTGTAGCCCGTAGCAGGCTGCTCAATAGCTCTTGGTAAATCTTTTATCTCTTTCCATATCGTGTATCCGGGCCACCTTGGTGGGGGATTAGCCTTCTCCACAACGCCAGCACGAAAAGCATTCATGTTCCTCCGGTACGGATGATCCTTCGGCAGGAATTGTCGATGACAATCGAAGAAGCACGGTTTGCCTCCGTGTTTCAAACGGAAAGCCTTAGTGCTGTCCATGTAATACGGCCATGAAATACGACCATGCGTGCTCCATCCAGATAACATTCTATAGGCCGAAAAGTTGTTGATGGTCCACATAAGTGCTGCCCGCATCTGGAAATTTTGTTTTCTAGATACATCGTACGTGTTAGAACCTACTTCCCACAAATAATTCAACTCATCAATCAATGGCTGTAAATACACATCGATGTTCCTTTTCAGATTGTTCGGACCTGGGATAATAACGGTGAGGAACATATACGGAGTCTTCATGCACATCCAAGGCATTAAATTGTACGGGATGACGATCACAGGCCAACACGAATACTAGGATCCCGAAAGTCCGAATGGGGTAAAACCGTCGGAGCAGAAACCCAATCTGATATTACGCGGATCAGAAGTAAAATCTGGATACTCTCGATCAAAGTGCTTCCACGCTTCTCCATCAGATGGGTGATCCAACACTCCTTCGGTATGTTCTCGCTTTTGCCAAATCATGTTTTCTGCAGTTTCCTTCACCATAAACAACTGCTGCAACCGCGGCGTCAACGACAAGTAGTGCATCGAAGAGGTAGGCTTCCTGGCACCGACAGACTTTCCTCTACCACATGCCTTATAGCGATCGACACCACAAAATCTGTAGGCGACTTCATCCTTGTCGTCTTTGTAGTACAAAATGCACCCGTTGCGACAGGCATCGATTTTTTCGTATCCCATCCAGAGCGATCTAACCATCCTCTTAGACCGGTAGAAGTCTTTAGGCAACTTCGCACCCTCAGGCAATATTTCTATAAGCAACTCCATAAGACAGTTGTAGCAATCTTGCGACATGTTAAAATCGAACCTGATGCTCAACAATCTTGTAACCACCTCCAACGGTGAATGATCCTCACAACCAGGATATAATGGAGTCCTTGCATTCTCCAGCAACTCCATGAACTGTGCAGCATCGGGGTTCGGTGCCTCCTCAGGTGCATCATGATCATCCGGATCGAAACTAGGCCCGGCCGCGTCAAAAACCATGTTCACCAACCCATCATCGTAAGGAGCGTTGTTGTGGACATCCACATAAGGCTCGTACTCCGATGCTAAAGACACAAGTTCTCCGTGCTCGCTCCACTGATAGTAATTCGGTGTGAAACCCTTCGAGTATAAATGATACGTAACATCCACTTTCTGGATGATATTTCAAGTTCCAACATCTCACACACGGACACTTAATTTTGGTACCGTCCATGTACTGAGGGAACGCCTTGGCAAACTGCAGGAACTGGTGTACACCCTCTATGAATTCATCCCGCACACCGCACATGTCATCAGGATGACGGTTGTACATCCACGAACGATTTTGCAGATAGTAATTCAGCTCCATAATTCTGTAAGATAGATACATCAAGGTAGTGAATGATATGCAAGTGTCAACGCTTTGAAATAGTAGCTCAACCGAGGGGTAGAGTTAATTGGAGGAAGTTACTGGAGAAAGTGAAGACTGACATAAACTGATGACGCACGAAAATCAGGGTCTCAAAGCTGGAACAAGTCAAGTTGTGCTTTGGAAAAAGAACTCTTGCAAGGTCTTTATTCACAAAGCAAGCTATAAATAGAGAATACAGAACAAATATCGAGTTCGTAACTCAAGTATAGAGCATACAAGAGTCGTAAACTCGAGAGATGTTCTGCATTCGTTATATCTTGCTTTGTGCACAAAGAGCTTAACAAGAATAGAACATATCCAAAACACAACTTTACTTGTTATAACTTTGATCCCCAAATTCTCGTTTGTCAGTTCATGCGGTCTACACTTTTCGCAGTATATGTACACATGACATTTTACGTTAAATGGTCAGAGATTATCGGTCATCTTCTTTTCGCATTGCTAACTTTTGTTTCGCATGTTTGTGCGTGCGGTGGTCAGAGATTATCGCGGCAGCATATCACCCGTGTCTACATAAGGACGTCGCTACAATATTTCATATAGGGTTGGCTGCTCGATCGATTTTATTTTTTCATCCAAAATTTTCGTTCTCCTGCCTCCTTCCCCCTCGACGAGCTCCTCCCCCTCGGCGACCCCCTCCCCCCTTAGTGACCTCCTCCTTCGTTGGTGCAGCGATCGCGGCGGCATATCACTCAAAGGCTGAGTTGTATAAGTCAAGTTTTAGGATATTATTCTATATATTATGTATAGTCCAACCGAGTCAAGTCTAAGCTAAACTAGTCCAACTTGGTCAAACTAGCCATTTCTAAGTTGTATAAGTCAAGTTTTAGGATATTAGTCTATATATTATGTATCTAGCTATATTGTATCTAAGCTAAACCGAGTCAACTTTATACTAACATACTTTATAAGTCAAGTATAGAGTATTACTAAAAGAACTTTTGAACTTATAGTCCTAGGCATATTGAATTAGATGTTGGCAAATCAGTTGGTTTAGAATGTTAGGTTGCAGATATTGAAGTGGACAGAGGTAGGTTCGAGCAAGTGATCCTTTACAATTAAGACTCTAACATTATGGTCAAGTATCATAACTGAATCCTTCTCCATGTCAAATTAATGATGTTAACCTTAGCTGAGAGTAAGCATTTAATGTTTCCAATTGAGTACTCACCTAGATAGGTTGCACTAATTTTAACAGTAGGAATGATGTTTGGAATGGTTTATGAAGTGGTGAATCAATATTAGGTAGTTGGATTTATTTCAGACAACCATATTAGTATGTGGAGGGCCAAACAGTTGGTGTTAGATGTAGACTAACTAAACTGTGAAAGAAGATGGATATTTGTATGAGTTAGCTTCAGTAGAAAGACTGTGACTCTGCATGAGTCATATTAGAGGAGTTACTCTGCATAATCATGTACTAAGTATAAGATATGGGTTAGGGCTTAATGGGCTAAGCTAAGCTATGAGTCCAATAACACCAATAGTAATGTCTGTAACTAGGGTATTTGTGAATATTATGTATCAATATGAGAATAAAGTTTGGGTAATAATTTAGCATATTATTTATCTTATATCTAGAATACCCTAATTTAGCCAAAATTTGAGCACATAGGTGTCATAGTGTGTGCACGTCAGTGTTGTGTCATGTGTCAAAGTGTGTGTGTGTGTGTCAAAGTGTTGTGTCATGTGTCAAAGTGTCGTTCAGGATTCGAGATCTCCTAATTATCATAATAGTTTACTGACTGGCCACCATTTGGTTGTAAATTGTAAAGTAAATAAGGTAAATAATAGGACAAACTCAGGAGCAGGCCACACCCTGGACCTATGTTGAGCCTGCCCTTGCTTGGTCAGGGATACCCTTCTAAGACGTTAACTAACCTCTTATGTATCCCTAAATCTCTCTTTTTTCATGTCCTGAACTTTTCTTCCCAATTCTTGATAGGAAGGAGAGGAGAAGATGAGGTAATGACATAAGAGGGAGGGTAATGCTCACAGATTTGAGGCTCGACGATGTTTGTCGCAATCGATGGAGGTGAAATGATGACGTAATGTGGTGTCATGCAGTCGAGGCATACGAGCGATGACGATGACGAATTCATTGGCCAACTGCCTTAAGCCCATTGATGACGACCGCCTCTAGTCTGCCGACGGTGGAAAGTGCTCCATGGTCGTCATCTCTTCAACTCATCATCTCTACAGTTGTTGTTCGCTTGGAGCCTCCTAACAATTGTTGTCCTTGAACAAGAATACTAGAGAGCTGGGTATGATACGACTAGCTACGCACTATGGACTGCATCACCATCTCGCAATACGTTCATGCTATAAAGACAATGGGGTAACTCTATAATCCGATATTCTTGTCCTAGAGCATGCTATATCTCAATCCAAACAAGTAACAAAGATATGACAAATATGAGCAATAATAAGGTGTCCTAAAATACAATCTCATAACTAGCCAAGTCACTCTGCTTGGTGACTGGGCAAAATGTTATCTGAACGACATATCGTCGACATGTTGTCGCCACAAGAAATTGTAGGAATGGGACTTTTGGTTTGTCCAGTCTATTCCACGGGTGCTAGTTTGGGTCCTTGGCATTGCCAATGGCTAGAGGGTCTACAGCAGTCTGAACATGACTTGATTATTAATTAAAACATTAAAAACACGGTTAGGGTTAGGGTTTACCTGATCAACCGTGGCAGGAGGGGAGGGGCGACGGCGAGGGGGAGCGGCGGTGGAGGTGGCTGGAGCTGGCTCTAGCGAACGGGAGGGACGCTCGAATGAGGGATCGGACGCGGCAATGGCGAGGGGGAGGAGGGGGTCGATGGTCTTCGGAGGAGGGGGTCGGGGAGCGGTGGTCACCGAAGGAGGGAGTCAGGGAGCTGATGGGGGGAGGGGGAGGGTTGGGGAGAGGAGAGGGAATGGTTTGGGTTGGGGAGAGGAGAGGGGTCGCCAAGGGGGGTGGGGGTCGCCGAGGTCGGTGGGGGTCGCCGAAGGCGGTCGGTCAAGGGCCGAGGGGGGTGGGGTCGCCGGATCAGGGTCGGGGGAGGGGGAAGGATGAAAGAAATTTGGGGGCAAAAATAATGGGGGGAATGAAAACTCGAACCTGACCTATATTTTCAATTTAGCGACGTCATATTAGAACGTCGGTAAAAGTCGCTAATATGAGTGATATTAGCGATGAAGTAATAAATATGTCGGTAAACGTCGCTAATATCACTAATATTAGCGATGTTTACCAACTTATATGCGACGTGAGCTCTTTAAAACGCAAACGTAGTTTAAATACGTCGTAGAACGTGTCACCCTCATTTCCCGTATTTCCCGTATTTCGTATTTATACTCGTATCTGGATTTTGGCATGTATTTTTATTTTTTCTCAACTTGTGGAATTTCGGTATTTCTCGTATTTTGGGTTTTGGCATGGCTCGGTTTTAAGTGAATTGGTTTGGTTTAATGTGTATTGGAACACCTTAGCCTATGCTCCACCCTCAACACACCACATCCCACCCTCTTTAAAACTCCACCAACTTTTTCTCTCTCCTCATAAACCTCCATTAATTTCTTCTTCTCCTTCCTCTACACAACACTCTTCTCCTTCCTCTACACAACACCCACCCATAGGCAAGTGCACCTTGCCACCATATGAGAACCCTATTTTATTTGTCCATTTGCTAGATTAGGACATGGTAATCAACATTAAAACTTGGTATTTTGTGATTTGGAGTCTCCATTGTTCTAGATCTAAGTTTTTTCTCCATTTCGGTTTTACATGGTTTTGATCTATTTAGGTTAGATTTTTAAGGGTTTTGATGTTTCCATGAGAAGGAGAGTTCAATTCCACCCTGGTTGGAACTTTGGAAATCCGGATTTGGAGTTCGGATGGCCAAGTTGTGATGCCTTGAAGTTTTGGAGCCATGAGATCTTCTTCTCAGCCATGGAGAAGAAGATCCTTTTCCCTGCGTGCGTGTTTTTACGCGTACGCAGCTCTCCTGTGTGCGTGTTTTTACGCGTACGCCGCTCTCCTGCGTGCGTGACTTTTCGCGTACGCAGCTCTCATGTGTGCATTTTTTTACGCGTACGCAGCTCTCCTGCGTGCGTGACTTTTCGCGTACGCAGCTCTCCTGCGTGCGTGTCTTTTCGCGTACGCAGCTCTCCTGCGTGCGTGACTTTTCGCGTACGCAGCTCTCCTGCGTGCGTGACTTTTTGCGTACGTAGCTCTCCTACGTGCGTGACTTTTCGCGTACGCCGCTCTCCTGCGTGCGTGACTTTTCGCGTACGTAGCTCTCCTGCGTGCGTGTCTTTTCGCGTACGCAGCTCTCCTGCGTGCGTGTCTTTTCGCGTACGCAGCTCTCCTGCGTGCGTGTCTTTTCGCGTACGCAGCTCTCCTACGTGCGTACTTTAGTTCTCCTGCGTGCGTACTTTAGCTCTCCTGCGTGCGTGCTTTTATGCGTACGCTGTGCGTGCCCTTGTGCGTACGCTGCACCCTGAACCCCTTGCTTAACCCATTGGCTCTAGGAGTATTGGTTTTATTTCTCGACTTGGTTTCTTTGTTTGTGGATTGAGTTTTCCTGAGATCTGTTCAACACAGCACGACTATCTTGACCCGACACGGCCTAACACGATTTTTAAGTAATTGTTTATGACTAGTACGATTTTCTGTGGATTATGATTTTGGTATTCTCTGATCTCCTTGCTAGTGACCCAGTGGGGTACACACCCAACTGATAACTTGTAATTAATCCTTGTGACTTGATAACTTGATAGTGGCCCGTGCCGGCGCACTCCTGACTTGTAGCCTGACTTGATAACTTAATGCTGTTGCGACGGCTAACTTAACTTGACCTGCCTTGATACCGTGGGTAGTTCTTTCTTACTTGCTTGATAAATCCACTTGTCCTGTCTTGCATCATGTCTAGGATGGGACTCCTGAGTACCACGGTCAGGAGCACCTACTAAAATGGATTAAGGTTAATAACTAGAATAACACAGTAGTCATGACGAGATGACACAGCTACAGGCAATTCCGTTACCTGGGCGCTCTTGGGATCTGTAGCCTGCCGTCGAGTAGGGCACATTTCCAGCACACCGTCGCGTGTTGCCCCCTCTAAGTCACCTAAGGGTACATTTGTCTCCCGGGCAATGTACCCACCAGAATTCAACCCCTAATTTTCGACTTGGGTAACCTGGATGGTCTACAGGGCTTGTGGCTGTGGAACAATCTCACTGCATCTTGTTAGTAATTAGGCCTGTGATAACCCTAGTTAGTTAAAGTAGTAAGCCGTAGTATCTGCTTGGCCGTGATTGATTGAATGAGGTATAACCAGTTTAGCCACGTCTTGATCCAGTACAAGATTGCTTCCTGTCTTGATTTCTTGCATTATTATCTTGCCGATAAATGGTGGGAAACTAAGTTCTGTTCAGATGAAGGGTTACAACCCCGGTCCTTGTTTGGTTTATGGGTTGTAACCTGGCTATCGGAATAGTTCCATGGTTATCTCGTCGTATATCATCCTGCCATGTTTTCGTAAATTCTAGTTTTAATATTAAATTTTCTTGTGCTGATTGCTGGCTTTTGTTCTTATTTCGTGGCCCCCTTGTGGCACTTGCTCTTTCTGGGGTTGATCCAGCTGGTTTTGTGTGGCCAGATTTCGGAGCAGCTCCCGAGGATCTACCAAGCTTCCAGCCCAATAGTGGCGACTAGAAGGAACCCGGGCTACGAGTGGGTTTTCTATTTTGTTTCGCTCACTCTATTGTAAAGTTATTCTTTTGAGGCGTTTAGCCGACGAGCACCTGTTAGCTCGATGCACTTTTACTTACTGTCTGCCTACGGGCTGTAACATGATTAACAAATCCTAGGGTTGATCATGTATGACTTAACTCTTGCTAGTCCCCGCATTTTGTACGACTAGCTTCATGATCAGCTAAATATGTAATATTTGGGACGCCTTATTATTGTATATTTAATGATCATACATCTTGCGACCTTACTTACTTGCTTGGGATTGAGACATTAGGCTTGTTCATGACCATAGGAGGCTGTTGGCTTGTAGTAAACCCTCATATATCTAGACAGTCGTGACCGTATATCGAGGTGGTTTCCATTTCAATATACGTAGCTGGCTATGTCTGCCCCCGCTCTCCAGTATTCTGGTTCTGGGGCGTGACATGGTTTAAGTGGTAGCCCATGCAGGTCTTGTCAATCAAGAAATGTGAGGGTTTACCGAATAGATGTCTCAATCAGTACTCGCCCTTGATCTCCGTCTGTATTTAAATCCCTGAAATTCTTGCCCTGATTACATGCTTGTATCGTTGATCTGTCCTGGTCCTTCCTTATTGTTTCCTTGTGTCGTCTTTCTCAGCGGCACTGTACCTGACCCTGCCGATCAGCAAGGAGGAGCACCTCCCGTGGACCAGCAGCAACTTGGAGATCAAGCCCAGCATTCCGGGGTAGCCTCCAGAGTTGTGCCTACTGGAGGAGAGTCACCAGTTCGGCCCGTCCAGCCCGCAGAGCCAGATGATGGTACCTTAGTAGGCCTCATCAGAACCTTGATAGCTTCCCAGGATCGTCGAAGTGACGCCCTGCACCAGACAGTTCAAGATGCTTTGACCCGAGGCGGACATCCAGGGAACCAGGCGGCGAACAGCTTCAAGCGATTGAACCCTCCTTTCTTCGACGGCACTGAGGATGCGATTGCCGCGGATGCATGGCTTCAGAATATCGAGGTGATTCTGGAAGCAGCTAGGACACCCGAGAATGAGAAGGTGGCGGTGGTACGCCTGCAGTTGTTGGACTTGGCTCGCAGTTGGTGGGCGGCGCAAGCCATGGGATTAGTGGCACCCATTGCTTGGGCAGTATTTAGAGAGAGATTCCAGGCAAAGTATTTCGATGCTGTGGCTCGGTACGACCTGCAGACCAGATTTACCAACTTGAAGCAAGGAGGCAGAACAGTCGACAGTTATGCATTGGAGTTTTCTAGACTCAGTAGGTTTGCTCCCACCTTGGTGGCGACCGAGTTCGATAGAGCCCAGCGGTTCCAGCAGGGACTGCATTTAGAGATCTTGTTGGCAGTTGAGCAGTTCGAGCACCAGACGTTCGATGCAGTCTTGAGAGCAGCTAGGAGGCATGAGTACACCTCCCAGAGGATCGTGGATAGGACCGAAAGTAGGAAGCTGTCCCACAGCCAGATGCACCAATCATCAGCTCCAGCCCCGGCAGCTAGGGGATTAACCATTGGAACTCCGAGGCGGGCGGCCTCAGTAACGTCGGTTCAGCATTCGACCCCGACGTACCCGCAGCAGCAGAAGCAGAAGCAGACTTCCGCAATGGGATGTTCACATTGTGGAAAGACAGACAATGTAGTGGCAGATTGTCGTAGGGCGCAAGGATTGTGCCTGGCATGTGGAGCAGCAGATCATAGGATAGGGGATTGCCCGAATAGGGGTGGTTCATCAGCATCCAACCCTTCTAGCTCTTCGGTGAGAGGACCGGCCCCAGTACCAGTTCAGCAGCAGCAGTATCAGTCTTCGAGGCCCTTGCCGCCTCAGTCTCAGGCATTCCAGCAACAACACCCCCAGCAGTATGCACAAGCCCAAGCTCAGATCCAGAATAGGCAGAGAGGTTTCCAGCAGAGGGGACCAGTAGCCAGAGGACAAGGTCAGGCCATGATGATGGCTATGGAAGAAGAAGTTGCACCAGGTGAGGTTGTGGCAGGTACTATTCTCGTCAACTCCTCTCCAGCGTCTGTATTATTTGATTCTGGTGCATCACATTCATTTATGTCTGCACGATTCGCGACACGGATAGGATTGGACCCCGAGTCATTATCAGTGAGGCTCAATATACTTTCTGGTAATGGCCTTGTGGGAGTAGATCGAGTGTTTTCCTCGTGTCGGATCGTAGTTAGCGGTAGGGAGTTCCCCGCTAGATTCATAGAATTTCCTATGGCAGACTATGATGTAGTCCTAAGCATGGATTGGTTGAGGAACCAGTATGCTAGGATAGACTCCCATATTGGCAGAGTTGTCTTTAGTATCCCCGGCGAGCCAGAGTTTTCGTTTTCTAGAGGCGCAGTGGAGCCATCTTCCCCAGCATTGCGGATGGCAGTAGCAGCAGTACAGTTACCCCGGATAGTTGAAGAGTTTCCAGATGTCTTCCCAGAGGAGCTTCCAGGGATTCCGCCGGAGCGGGAGATTGAGTTCACTATAGACTTGATTCCCGGGACAGCACCAGTATCAGAGCGAGTCTACAGGATGGCGCCTTCAGAGTTGGAAATTTTATACAAGATGATTGAAGAACTGAGGACCAAGGGATTCATCCGTGCAAGTGGATCGCCTTGGGGAGCCCCGATGCTTCTTGTGAAAAAGAAGGATGGTACGTCCAGGCTATGTGTTGATTATCGTATATTGAATTTGGTGACAATCAAGAACAGATACCCTCTTCCGAGGATAGATGACTTGTTTGATCAGCTCAGAGGGGCTTCAGTGTTCTCGAAGATCGATTTGCGATCGAGATACCACCAGATCAGAGTCAGAGAGCAGGACATCCCGAAGACAGCATTCAGATCGAGGTATGGACATTGGAAGTTCCTTGTTATGTCCTTTGGAGCGACCAATGCGCCGGCCGTATTCATGGACCTCATGAATCGCATTTTCATGCCTTACTTGGATCAATTTGTGATCGTGTTCCTAGATGACATCTTGTTCTACAGCAAGAGTGAAGTAGAGCATGAGCAGCATCTCAGAGTCGTCCTCCAGACGCTTAGGGAGCATCAGTTGTACGCCAAGTTCAGTAAATGCAAGTTCTGGCTCGATCGCATATCATACTTGGGTCACATCATTACCCAAGGAGGAGTGGAAGTAGATCCCCAGAAGATTGTGGCTATCGAGTCATGGCCGGTACCCAGCTCAGTGGCAGAGGTTCGCAGCTTCCTTGGATTGGCCGGCTACTACCGGCGGTTCGTTTCAGATTTCGTAAGGATTTCAGCACCGATGACCCAGTTGACCCGCAAGGATGTGCCATTTGTTTGGACAGCAGAGTGTCAGGAATCATTTGAGAAGTTGAAGCGAGGTTTGATAACGGCTCCCATTCTCACCCTTCCAGATGGGACCGGAGGATTCACAGTTTATTGCGACGCTTCAGGCAGAGGATTGGGGTGTATTTTGATGCAGCATGGGAAGGTAATATCTTATGCGTCACGTCAACTACGTGATCATGAGAAGAATTACCCGACCCACGACTTGGAATTTGCGGCAGTAGTGTTTGCTTTGAAGTTGTGGAGACACTACTTGTACGGAGATAGAGTGGAGATCTTTACTGATCATAAGAGCCTGAAGTATATTTTCACCCAGAAGGACCTTAATATGCGACAGAGAAGATGGCTCGAGTTACTAGTGGACTATGATATAGATTTGCAGTATCATCCCGGGAAGGCCAACGTTGTAACAGATGCATTGAACAGGAGAGCCGAAGTTTATTTCCTGACGGCGCAACCAGAATTATTGGCAGATCTTCAAAAGATGGGAATTGAAGTGGTTCTTCCAACCAGCGTGGCATTGATGGCCAGCCTACAGGTTTAGTCCAGCATAGTTGAGAGAATCTGGGTGGCGCAGTCAACAGATTCCAAGATCCAGCGACTCAGAGCAGAGTGTGAAGCAGGAAGAAGGCCAGAGTTATGTATCCATGAAGACGGTACACTTCGACACGGCACTCGTCTTTGTGTACCCAGTGGAGATATCAGACAGGAAGTCATGGCAGAAGCCCACAGTTCACAATATTCTATTCATCCGGGTGGTACGAAGATGTACCGTGATATTCGTCAGCATTTTTGGTGGAATGGCATGAAGAGGGAGATAGCCCGGTTTGTCTCTCGGTGTTTGGTTTGCCAACAGGTTAAAGCTGAATATCAGAGGTCTGCTAGACTTCTTCAACCTTTACCGATCCCAGAATAGAAATGGGAACATATAACCATGGATTTCGTGACCGGATTGCCCAGATCTCCGGCCGGCAAAGATGCTATTTGGGTAATTGTGGACAGGCTTACTAAGGTGGCACACTTTCTTCCATTCAGAGTTGGACAGTCGACGGCGCAGTTAGCAGAGATGTATCTCAGGCAGATCGTCAGGCTTCACGGTGTGTCAGTCAGCATCACCTCGGACAGGGATTCAAGATTCACATTACACTTTTGGCGCAGCTTGCAGAAGAGTTTGGGGACTCGCCTTCAATTCAGCTCAGCTTATCACCCGCAGACGGATGGTCAGTCAGAGCGCACAATCCAGACTCTTGAGGATATGTTGAGATCCTGTACCCTTGACTTCGGTGGTTCATGGGAGAATCATCTGCACCTGGTGGAATTCTCGTACAACAACAGTTATCATGCCAGTATCCAGATGGCACCCTTCGAGGCTCTTTATGGCAGGAAGTGCAGATCTCCGCTAGCATGGGACGATGTCGGGGAGAGGCAGATGCTCGGACCCGAATTGATTTCCCAGACGGTTGAAGTGGTCAGGAAGGTCAGAGATCACCTCCGAGTTCCCAGGACCGCCAGCGCCATTGGGCCGATGCTCATCGGCATCCCTTAGGTTTTGCTGTCGGCGACCATGTATTCCTTAGGATCTCGTCTAACCGCGGCATCATTCGCTTCGGCGTGCGGGAAAAGCTTAGTCCTAGGTATATAGGGCCGTTCGATATTCTAGAACGAGTAGGAGATGTATCCTATCGTCTCGCTCTTCCACCGTCGCTAAGTGAGGTGCATGATGTATTCCATGTATCCCAATTACGACGGTATGTTCCGGACCCGAGCCACATCCTAGACCATTCGGAATTGGTTGTTGGTACCAACCTTTCGTATGAGGAGAGGCCCGTGTCTATATTGGACCGGAGGGAGAAGACACTCAAGAACAAGACTGTTAAATTAGTCCGTGTTGCTTGGGGTCATCATTCTCTAGGTGAGTCAACGTGGGAGCGTGAGGACGACATCCGATCGCGATATCCCTATCTGTTTGACTCGTGAGGTATAATGTCTTTCTTATGCCTTACGTTTTCCCTTCCTTGCTTGCATTGTATGATTGTATGATTGAACAGCTTAGTGTAACTTGCCTGTGCTTAATGTAGCTTGTCGTGACAATCTCTAGCTCCTTGATTAAATTCCGAGGACGAAATTCTTTTAAGGTGGGTAGAGTTGTCACCCTCATTTCCCGTATTTCTCGTATTTCGTATTTATACTCGTATCTGGATTTTGGTATGTATTTTTATTTTTTCTCAACTTGTGGAATTTCGGTATTTCTCGTATTTTGGGTTTTGGCATGGCTCGATTTTAATTGGATTGGTTTGGTTTAATGTGTATTGGAACACCTTAGCCTATGCTCCACCCTCAACACACCACATCCCACCCTCTTTAAAACTCCACCAACTTTTTCTCTCTCCTCATAAACCTCCATTAATTTCTTCTTCTCCTTTCTCTACACAACACTCTTCTCCTTCCTCTACACAACACCCACCCATAGGCAAGTGCACCTTGCCACCACATGAGAACCCTATTTTATTTGTCCATTTGCTAGATTAGGACATGGTGATCAACATTAGAACTTGGTATTTTGTGATTTGGAGTCTCCATTGTTCTAAATCTAAGTTTTTTCCCCATTTCGGTTTTACATGGTTTTGATCTATTTAGGTTGGATTTTTATGGGTTTTGATGTTTCCATGAGAAGGAGAGTTCAATTCAACCCTGGTTGGAACTTTGGAAATCCTGATTTGGAGTTCGGATGGCCAAGTTGTGATGCCTTAAAGTTTTGGAGCCATGAGATCTTCTTTTCAGCCATGGAGAAGAAGATCCTTTCCCCTACGTGCGTGTTTTTACGCGTACGCAGCTCTCCTGTGTGCGTGTTTTTACGCGTACGCTGCTCTCCTGCGTGCGTGACTTTTCGCGTACGCAGCTCTCCTGTGTGCGTGTTTTTACGCGTACGCAGCTCTCCTGCGTGCGTGACTTTTCGCGTACGCAGCTCTCCTGCGTGCGTGACTTTTCGCGTACGCAGCTCTCCTGCGTGCGTGACTTTTCGCGTACGCAGCTCTCCTGCGTGCGTGCCTTTTCGCGTACGCAGCTCTCCTGCGTGCGTGTCTTTTCGCGTACGCAGCTCTCCTGCGTGCGTACTTTAGCTCTCCTGCGTGCGTACTTTAGCTCTCCTGCGTGCGTGCTTTTATGCGTACGTTGTGCGTGCCCTTGTGCGTACGCTGCACCCTGAACCCCTTGCTTAACCCATTGGCTCTAGGAGTATTGGTTTTATTTCTCGACTTGGTTTCTTTGTTTGTGGATTGAGTTTTCCTGAGATCTGTTCAACACAGCACGACTATCTTGACCCGACACGGCCTAACACGGTTTTCAAGTAATTGTTTATGACTAGTACGGTTTTCTGTGGATTATGATTTTGGTATTCTCTGATCTCCTTGCTAGTGACCCAGTGGGGTACACACCCAACTGGTAACTTGTAATTAATCCTTGTGACTTGATAACTTGATAGTGGCCCGTGGCGGCGCACTCCTGACTTGTAGCCTGACTTGATAACTTAATGCTGTTGCGACGGCTAACTTAACTTGACCTGCCTTGACACCGTGGGTAGTTCTTTCTTGCTTGCTTGATAAATCCACTTGTCCTGTCTTGCATCATGTCTAGGATGGGACTCCTGAGTACCACGGTCAGGAGCACCTACTAAAATGGATTAAGGTTAATAACTAGAATAACACAGTAGTCATGACGAGATGACACAGCTACAGGCAATCCCGTTACCTGGGCGCTCTTGGGATCTGTAGCCTGCCGTCGAGTAGGGCACATTTCCAGCACACCGTCACGTGTTGCCCCCTCTAAGTCACCTAAGGGTACATTTGTCTCCCGGGCAATGTACCCACCAGAATTCAACCCCTAATTTTCGACCTGGGTAACCTGGATGGTCTGCAGGGCTTGTGGCTGTGGAACAATCTTACTGCATCTTGTTAGTAATTAGGCCTGTGATAATCCTAGTTAGTTAAAGTAGTAAGCCGTAGTATCTGTTTGGCCGTGATTGATTGAATGAGGTATAACCAGTTTAGCCACGTCTTGATCCAGTACAAGATTGCTTCTTGTCTTGATTTCTTGCATTATTATCTTGCCGATAAATGGTGGGAAACCAAGTTCTGTTCAGATGAAGGGTTACAACCCCGGTCCTTATTTGGTTTACGGGTTATAATCGGGCTATCGGAATAGTTCCATGGTTATCTCGTCGTATATCATCCTGCCATGTTTTCGTAAATTCTAGTTTTAATATTAAATTTTCTTGTGCTGATTGCTGGCTTTTGTTCTTATTTCGTGGCCCCCTTGTGGCACTTGCTCTTTCTGGGGTTGACCCAGCTGGTTTTGTGTGGCCAGATTTCGGAGCAGCTCCCGAGGATCTTCCAAGCTTCCAGTCCAATGGTGGCGACTAGAAGGAACCCGGGCTACGAGTGGGTTTTTTATTTTGTTTCGCTCACTCTATTGTAAAGTTATTCTTTTGAGGCGTTTAGCCGACGAGCACCTGTTAGCTCGATGCACTTTTACTTACTGTCTGCCTACGGGCTGTAACATGATTAACAAATCCTAGGGTTGATCATGTATGACTTAACTCTTGCTAGTCCCCGTATTTTGTACGACTAGCTTCATGATCAGCTGAATATGTAATATTTGGGACGCCTTATTATTGTATATTTAATGATCATACATCTTGCGACCTTACTTACTTGCTTGGGATTGAGACATTAGGCTTGTTCATGACCATAGGAGACTGTTGGCTTGTAGTAAACCCTCATATATCTAGACAGCCGTGACCGTATATCGAGGTGGTTTCCATTTCAATATACGTAGCTGGCTATGTCTGCCCCCGCTCTCCAGTATTCTGGTTCTGGGACGTGACAGAACGTCGCTGTCAGTCGCTAATAATGACGTCTTGCGACATTATAAAAAAACGTCGCTAAATTTTTTTTTCCTGTGACATTTTCTTAAAACGTCGCTAATTACGTCGGTAATATGACTTATTTTGGTAGTGTAAGCCGCATCTCAAGTTTTTATGTGACTGCTAAGCTGATCAAATATCGTAATGTGATTGCATCGATCACAGGGGAATATGTTTCATCATAATCGACTCCAGGTCTCTGTGAAAAACCTTGTGCAACAAGTCGTGCCTTGTATCTCACAATTTTATTTTTCTCGTTTCATTTTCTTACAAATACCCATTTGTATCCAATAGGTTTTATACCTTCAGGGGTTTGGACTACTGGTCCAAATACTTTACGATTTTCTAAGGATTTTAATTTAGCTTGTACCGCATCTTTCCATTTTGGCCAATCATTTCTATGTCGACATTGTTCAATAGATTTTGGTTCATGATCCTCATTTACAATATCAAGTGCAATATTTATAAGCAAAGATATTGTCTATAGTAATTTTCTTTCTATCCCAGCTTTCCCTTGTACTCATATAATTCAAAGAGATCTCTTCTGAAATATGTTCATTATCATGTGCCTCTTCAGGAGTTACTTTAGACTGATCAGTCAAATTTTCGATAGCGCTTTCATGTTTCGAAACTATTTTCTCTTCGGGAGTAATAACTTGTACCTTTTTCTTTCGAGGGTTCTTATTTTTAGCGCCAACAGGGCGTCCACATTTCATGCACGGTTTTAATGTGCCATCATGTTGTCCTTCAGGGATATCAATCCGTGCGGGTACGTTTATAGCCGGTACATGAGATTTTGTCACTTTCTTAATATCAGTGAATGCATCTGGCAATTGATTTGTAATATTTTGCAAATGGATAATCCTTTTCACTTCTTGCTCACATCTACTTGTGCGTGGATCAATAAAAGATGATACATTCCATGTAATTTCACGCCGCTCTATAGGAAGTGACGTTTTATCTCCCCCTAACGGCGGGAAAATTGACTCATCAAAATGGCAATCAGCAAACCTTGCCTTAAATAAATCGCCCGTCAGGGGCTCAATATATTTTATTATAGATGGTGAGTCAAAACCAACGTAAATTTCAAGATGCCTTTGTGGGCCCATCTTTGTTCTTTTAGGTGGAGAAATGAGAACATAAACTGCACAACCAAAAAATTTTAAGTGAGAGATATCGGGCTGCTGGCCAGAAACAATTTCCGATGGTGAATGATGATTAAATGAACTTGGTCGAATACGGACCAATGTAGCTGCATGTAGTATTGCATGTCCCCAAACAGAAGTGGGTAAACTTGACCTTAAAAGTAAAGGTCTAGCAATCAATTGTAATCTTTTAAAAAAAGACTCTGCAAGTCCATTTTGAGTATGGACATGTGCAACTGAATGTTCAACGTTAATCCCAATTGACATGCAATAGTCATTAAATGCTTGAGATGTATATTCACCGGCATTATCGAGACGAATTGTCTTAATAGAATAATCAGGAAATTGAGCCCTTAACTTTATAATCTGAGCAAGAAGTTTGGCAAAAGCAACCGTTCTTGTTGACAATAAACATATATGTGACCATCTAGATGATGCATCTATCAAGACCATAAAGTAACGAAATGGACAACAAGGTGGGTCAATATGTCCACAAATATCTCCTTGTATTCTTTGTAAGAACATAGGTGACTCAAGATTAACTTTCATTGGAGATGGTCTTATAATTAATTTTCCTTGTGAGCATGCAGCACACACACAATCACGAGGTAAAAGAATCTTCTGGTTCTTTAAAGGATGTCCTCGTGAGTTTCTAACTATTCGATGCATCATACTAGATCCAGGGTGGCCAAGCCGATCATGCCAAAGCATAAAAAGTTTTGGATCATTGAACTTCTGGTTCATCACAGTGTTAGATTCTATGGCACTTATTTTTGCATAATACAATCTTGATGAGAAAACTGGGAGTTTTTCTTTCACATGCTTCTGGCATGAATCATTGGATGTAATGCATAGATATTCCATATTCCCCTCATTCATAGTCTCGATATGGAAACCATTGAGACGTATGTCTTTGAAACTTAGCAAATTTCTTTTTGACTTGCTTGAATACAAAGCATCTTTTACAAAAATATTTGTTCCACCCGATAATATAATATTTGCTCTTCCAGAGCCCTCAATTAATTTTGTAGTACCAAAAATTGTACTAATATTTGCTTGTGCCAATTTTAAGTTCGAAAAATATTTTCGATCTCGAAGAATAGTGTGCGTTGATCCACTGTCAACCAAACATATATCTCCACCATTGGAGTTGTTCACAGCATCATTATTTTCCATATTTCTATAAACACAAATAAATTAAGTAAGAAATATTTAATTTATTGATAAAAACCAAAGGTTAAAACAAGCATAACAACGGATACTTAGAAACGTGATAAAACAAACATAAAACTAGAACTAAACTGGAAAAGATCAAATAATCTCAAATTCAACTTAATCATTTTTGATATTTTCGTTGCCATCATTAGCATCATCACCCCAAAACTTAATTCCTCCACTTGGCTCGTTTAAGTAATCTTCAACATCCAAATGAGTGAATTCCATTGGATCATTTTTATCTTCAAGAATGTTGCTAAAATTTGCAAAGTTGCTCTCTTTCTCTTTTCCTTTACTCTTGATAGATGTTTGGCAAAGGTCAATTAGGTGCTTTGGTGTACGACAGGTACGAGATCAATGCCCTTTTGCTCCACATCTGTAGCAAGCTTCTTCGTAATTCTTCGGAGAATCAACTTTTGTACCCTTTTCTTTATCTTGTTTTCCGCCATTTTTGTTCCACTTCAAGTGGTATGGCCCAACCTTCTTGTTGAAGGGTTGATGGTTAGGACCACCATGGTTTTGAATTTTACCATGACTATAACCGCGACCATGACCGCGACCACGATCGCGACCGCGACCACGACCACGTCCTTGTCCATAGTTATTTGCATTCGCTTCAGGGAATGGCTGTGATCCAGTAGGGTGGGAGTTGTGGTTTCTCATTAGGAGCTCATTATTTTGTTCGGCAACAAGAAGACATGAGATCAATTGAGAATATTTTTTAAATCCCTTTTTACGATACTGCTGCTGCAGAAGCATGTTCGTGGCATGGAAAGTAGTGAATGTCTTTTCTAACATGTCTTCTTCAGTAACATTATCTCCGTATAATCTCATTTTAGACACAATTTTGAACATTGCAGAGTTATATTCGTTTACCGATTTGAAGTCTTGTAACCTCAGGTGCATCCAATCATAGCGAGCTTTTGGGAGTATCACACTCTTTTGGTGATCATAACGTTCCTCTAAGTTTTTTCGTAGAACTGTTGGGTCTTTAACTCCAAGGTATTCGGATTTCAGCCCTTCATGGAGGTGATGTCGAATGAAAATCATTGCTTTTGCTTTGTCTTGTTCGCTTGCCTCATTTTTTTCTTTGATTACATGTGCAAGGTTCTTTGCACTCAAATGAATTTCTGCCTCAAGAACCCAAGTTAGATAATTTCTTCCGGAAATATCAAGAGCAGCGAACTCAAGCTTGGTGATGTTTGCCATATTTCTGAAAAAAAATATTACTTTAGAATATAATATACATACTCAAATCTACAAGTTTGAGTTTCATCAATTAGGCTTCAAGCGTAACATATTCTATTTTGGCTTCAAGCCTTATATTCAATCTACATTTCGAGCTGAACATTTTCTTTCAAATTTTCTTCATGAAACTTCAGGTTCATCTAAAAATTATCAAAAATATCGCCAAAATAATAATTTCTTGATGATAAGAAAAACATTATTTCTTATTGAGAAGAAGATAAGTTATGCAACATTATTCTTGAAAATAACCAACAAAATAGAAATGCAAATCTGCACCATAATAAAAACGCAAAGATAATGTGGACTTTTTTTTTCTTTTTATTTACGCACTTGAATAATATAATCAAAATATGAGAAACAAACATTTATTTTGCTATGCACCATTCTAGAAAAAAAAAATTTGAGAAATCGAAATAGATTGTTTCTTTATATTATGATCAAGACATGATCAAAATAGAAAATATATGACCAATGTACAACAATCATTTCGTTCATAGGTTTATAAATAACATAATCACAATTATATTGAATAAAGTAAAAAAAAAAATTATTCATTTCAAAAGTTAATAAGTAAAATAAATATTAATATATATTAAATTTTAAGAAACAATTTGAGAATTAGAGGATGTTTACTATTAAGCATAATAAAAAAATGATCTCAAACATAAAAGCTACATATTATACAACAAATTAGATGAAGTGAGAGATGGACAACAATTGTTATGGATAATGGTTGTATAAAAAGGTTTACCTGATGTTTGAGTTATACCTTGACATCGATGAGTCTCCCGAAATGAATAATGGTTGCATCGTGCTGATAACGTGTTATAAACTAGAGAGAGAGCAACAAGAGAAAATTGAGAAGAAAGTTGTGTATCATTTCATTCATCCAATATGGCCTTTATATAGGTTTACAATGGATTGCCAAAGGTCATGAGTTATGAAATCAAAGGGCGTGAGTTACATAAGTTATGAAACCAAAGGACATGAGTTACATAAGGGCATGAGTTACGTAAGTTATGAAACCAAAGGGCATGAGTTACATAAGTTATGGATGACTAAGAGTCATGGGACATCCATATTTACAACAAATTGTAAATTTGCAACAACAAAAAATGGCGATCAATACGAAGGAAAGGGGGAAGTCATGATTTACTATCATGGCTGGATTCAAGTACCTAATGCTCAATAATTACCTTTTTTTATGTAATCCAGACTTTTTTTTTGGGTGTTTTCCCAGGTTTGACATATTTTTCTAAAAAAATAGTGATCAATTACAAGTTTTTGGATGTTTTCTAGGTAATTTAACCCATTTTAGGATTTTACTAGGGTTAGCATGTGAGGTATTTTCTTGTCTTTTGTCGATGTTTGAGGAGTTGCCTCTGGTTGCAATTTTCTTTAAATAAATCCAATACCTAGTTACAGTTTGTCTACTTTATACACGGTTTAGTTATTCCTATCTATAGGTTATGATGCTCATTGCAATATTGAACACAATTTAACTGATTCAAAGAAAAAGGTTCTGAAGAATTAACTGATTCTATTTAAGTTTACTGGAACTTTTAAAATGAACAAAAAATTGGTAGAAAACAAAAGTTTAGCCTATAATACCTTTATGTTGATTTCTCTCGTGTTGATCTCTAGTAAAAAAAAATACCCGAGTAATCTTTGGAAGATCTGAAAGCTTTCTGTCCTTGATTAAGGCATCAGTCTTCTCTACAACAAAATATGATACATTGTGATATTTTGATGTTTTTTCAAACTTATTTGTTGTCAGCTACTGCTTTTATCAGTTTATTGTTGGATTATTCAATAATATGGGGCCACACATGTAAAACTAATTGTGTTGGGCTATCTAAATAATTAAGCCAAATTAAAAAGGATCGTAGCAAGTTGGAAGATCGAACCCCACAAAAGGACAACCGCTTCAAGATCCATCAAGCCTAGCAATGGATTCAGGTACGCTTCCGCAAATTAATTTATGTTCTTCATCTCATGAATGGACAGGGCACAATAAATTGCTAACATTTACCTCCCTTAATATAAGTGCAAAATAGATAGTGTGAATCTTAGTTGATGTCGGGAAAGAGGAACATCCCGAACATGCTAGTCTCAGGTGGAAGAAAAAGGCAGATGGCTTAGGAGCATAAAGAACAAGCAGAAGAATCTGGTTTCTGGAGAATCATAGTGTCATCAGGAGTAGAGATGATGTTCTCAGCAGAAAAGAGAGGAAAGGGGGTCACGGATTGAGAGAAAAACAGGTTAGCCTTCTCCAGATCTCATAACTCTGCTTTAGGTCGAAAAGGGAAAAACACTGAAGTCTTATTCCTTGACGAGGAAACAATTTATGGGGCTCCAAGTAATTAATGGCCAGTTAGAAAACAAATACAAATTTCTAGCTGATAGAGAACAACTACATTAAAGCGCCTTAGGCTCCTCCCTGTATATGTAGAATCAAAGGAACAAACCATGAACAAACACCTTTATCAATCGAAATAAAAAGGTTTACCTGATGTTTGAGTTATACCTTGACATCGATGAGTCTTCCGAAATGAATAATTGTTGCATCGTGCTGATAACGTGTTTTAAACTAGAGAGAGAGCAACAAGAGAAAATTGAGAAGAAAGTTGTGTATCATTTCATTCATCCAATATGGCCTTTATATAGGTTTACAATGGATTGCCAAAGGTCATGAGTTATGAAATCAAAGGGCATGAGTTACATAAGTTATGAAACCAAAGGACATGAGTTACATAAGGGCATGAGTTACGTAAGTTATGAAACCAAAGGGCATGAGTTACGTAAGTTATGGATGACTAAGAGTCATGGGACATCCATATTTACAACAAATTGTAAATTTGCAACAACAAAAAATGGCGATCAATATGAAGGAAAGGGGGAAGTCATGATTTACTATCATGGCTGGATTCAAGTACCTAATGCTCAATAATTACCTTTTTTATGTAATTCAGACTTTTTTTTTGGGTGTTTTCCCAGGTTTGACATATTTTTCTAAAAAAATAGTGATCAATTACAAGTTTTTGGATGTTTTCTAGGTAATTTAACCCATTTTAGGATTTTACTAGGGTTAGCATGTGAGGTATTTTCTTGTCTTTTGTCGATGTTTGAGGAGTTGCCTCTGGTTGCAATTTTCTTTAAATAAACCCAATACCTAGTTACAGTTTGTCTACTTTATACACGGTTTAGTTATTCCTATCTTAGGTTATGATGCTCATTGCAATATTGAACACAATTTAACTGATTCAAAGAAAAAGGTTCTGAAGAATTAACTGATTCTATTTAAGTTTACTGGAACTTTTAAAATGAACAAAAAAATGGTAGAAAACAAAAGTTTAGCCTATAATACCTTTATGTTGATTTCTCTCGTGTTGATCTCTAGTAAAAAAAATACCCGAGTAAACTTTGGAAGATCTGAAAGCTTTCTGTCCTTGATTAAGGCATCAGTCTTCTCTACAACAAAATATGATACATTGTGATATTTTGATGTTTTTTCAAACTTATTTGTTGTCAGCTACTGTCTTTATCAGTTTATTGTTGGATTATTCAATAATATGGGGCCACACATGTAAAACTAATTGTGTTGGGCTATCTAAATAATTAAGCCAAATTAAAAAGGATCGTAGCAAGTTGGAAGATCGAACCCCACAAAAGGACGACCGCTTCAAGATCCATCAAGCCTAGCAATGGATTCAGGTACGCTTCCGCAAATTAATTT